>JAHHFK020004067.1:0-98031 GCA_024533555.2 Aedes koreicus | reverse complement strand
TGTCGTGAATCTCGGAATGTATGGGCTCCATTTTTGGATTTCGGGCTTCCTGTTCCGGATAATAATTTGAACACGTCTTTCCTTGTCACGGTCAATCACAAGACTGAATATATTTTTTTCCAACTCTCTGATTTCTCGTTCGCCTACTACCTAACTTGTTTCCTAGTTCTCGCACCAATCTTTCATCTATCTTTCTTCTGAACCCATTCTATCCCGTTTCATTTATTTTTATTTTTTTTTATTATTAATCTGTTCATTTGCCCCACTCAATCCCTACATCCTTCACTGTCTCTACTCTCTATTCTGTTACATGATACATTATCATATCCTTGAACTTTCCTGGTTTACGCTTTTCTCGTCTCGGTCTGCTTCCGATGTCTGCAGTAGGAGTTGAAGGCAAAATTGATCCAGGTCTATCGGAATTGTCCAGATGGCTGTACTCTGCCGTGTCCTCCGGAAGTAGATCTGGAATTATAAATGTGTTAGATATAGAGCCTGAGCTAACCTGAAAAATAGTTAAACATAGACAAGCGTACGTCCTTGTCTTGTAGAGTTGTCTTCCGTGTTGGCCATGTATCCGTCAGCGTCTGAGGAAGAATCGTCAAGAACGCGCTTCACATCCCGGATGTTTCGAGTTAATCTTAGGCCGCTCTCACCGCAGATGACCACTTTAGCTCCATCTCTGGTTAAAATCGTGAACCTCTCACTGGAAAAGGTAGGATCGGTTTTGGTTCTCTGGGCGATGGCAACCACCACTTTATCACCGACCGTGATGTTGCATTCCTTTGCGCCACGTTGTTTGTCTGCGAACTTCTTACTTATCAGTTTAGCCACTGCGTCATCTTCCTGAACAGCTTCTCTGTCTAGCGTTTCCTTAGAAGTCCACAAACATGGAATGGTCCCACGGTAACGCCACCCGACAAGGAGTTCAAATGGTGTAACCCCGAGCCGAGAGTGATGTTTTCGCGTGTTATGGGTGTGGGTATATTCCTCCAAAGCCGTCTTCCAGTTCCTGCCTTCTTTCTTGGCGGCGGCCATAGCCTTAATAACACCTTGGTTCTGACGCTCGATGGCTCCGTTTGACTGAGCACTTAGAGGAATAGACTTGCGAACTCTTACACCCTTTGCCTCCCAGTATTCATTGAATTCCGAACTCTGAAATGGGGGCCCATTATCGCTCTGTATTATTAAAGGCAGACCCCAAATTGCGAAAACTTTACACAACGCAGCATTTGTACTCCGAGCATCCGTATGTCTCATTTCTGAAACGTGTAAATAGCGGGAGTATGTATCAATGCTCAGAAGAAATTCCCTAGAACCACATCCCTGCAACGACAGAAAATCAATCTGCAGTATTTCCCATGGGCCGCTTGGAAGTTGACGACTGGAAAGTGGGATTGGTGGGTTTCTTCTAGAAATCACAACACATGTTTCGCATCTGTTTACGAAGTCATTAGCTTGCTTAGACATATTGGGCCACCAGAAAAATTCACGTAGTATTCGTTTTGTAGCACCACATCCGATATCTCCTTGGTGGGCCGTCTCGAACGCTCTTTTACGTAGATTTTTAGGCAAGATAATCAAGTCGTTTTTGAAGACAAGTGGTCCCAGTACTCTCATACTTTTTGCTTCAGCCTCATATCGTTGGAGACCTTCTGACCATCTTCCGGTTTGAATTCCCAATCTCACTTCGTTCAATTCCTCGTCTGATTCCGATGATGTTTGAATATCCATCCATGAAATGGCCATATTTCCTGCATCCAGCGAAAACAATATATGCTTTTCGTTGTCTTCGTCGAAGGGTTTGTCAACTTGCGATTTATTTATCAGTCGAGACAAAACATCGGCAACGTTCAGATGTCCTGGAACTCTTTCAATGCGGAACCGGTATGGAAGAAGCCGCAATGCCCAAGTCTCTGCTCTGGTCATAGCTTGCCTGCCAGTTCGGTGTAACCCACCGAAAATAAATGCGTTTGCTTCCGAATCTGTCCTGATAGTAAATTGTTTATTAATTAAATAGTAAGCGAACCTTTCAACACTCCAAACGATTGCGAGCGCCTCTTTTTGGGTCTGAGGGTACTTTTGTTCAGCGATCGTTAGAACTTTAGATGCGCAGGCTACTATACGAGGATTTCCAGAATTATCAAATTGTATGATAACTGCTTCGAGGCCTATTGGAGATGCATCCACGTACAATTCTGTTTCATCCTTATGATCAAAATAGCCCAATCTTGTAATCGACTTTAATGCTTCGTTCTTTAGGTAATTGAATTCTCCTTCTTCCTGCTCGGTCCAGTAGAAATTATCTGATCTAGGAAGTATTCTGAGCTTTTCGGTCTTCTCAGCTCGTTTGGGTATAAACCGTTCTGAGAAGTTCATTAGTCCGAGAAAACTTTTTACCTCGGATAACGATTCGGGTCTACGAAAATTTTCAATGGCTTTTCGTTTATCGTCTTCCACTCTCCATCCATCGTGGGACAAGCAGAACCCGAGAAATTTGACAGATTTCACGCTAAATACGCATTTGGTAGTGTTTAAACGAACGTTATGCTCACGTAATTGTCGGAGTACCTTTTCCAGGTTCCTGTCATGCTCCTCCTTTGTTTTCCCGTGAACGAGAATGTCGTCAAGGTAGTTGACAACCCCAGGGCAATCCACAAGTACCACGGATTGCAACAGCTCCTGAAATATGTCAGGCGAGTTACAAAGGCCAAAGGGGAGTCTCTTAAATCTATAGGTTCCATTTCCGGCAAAAAAATTGGTTAAATGTCTGCAATTTTCATGCAGCTCAACGTGAAAAAACGCACTTTCCAGATCGATCGTGGAAAACCATGACGCTCCATTTAAATCCGACAGAATTGCTTCCAAAGTAGGCATTTTGAATGGTGTTCTAACAATGCTTCTGTTTGGGCCTCTGAGATCCACTACGAGCCGAATGTCGTTCTTACCCTTGGGGACAACTAAGAGCGATGAACAAAAGGACTTTTCCATCCGCTCCGTTACTCGCTCTATGATCCCGGTAGACGGCAAATCTTGTAATTTCTGCTCCGTTTCTTCTCTGAATGCTGGAGGGATGCTTGTAAAAACGTTTCGTGATGTTGGTTTGCTTTTGTCGTATGTCAACATCACCGGAGCCACATTAAACTTGGGGAATTCACCTTGAGTTGATATTACAAAAAATTCTCCTGGCAACAAATGTGTTGGGCTACGCTCCAAAAATTCTCTCACCGGAATATCTAATCCCAATTGAAGTACGCTATACCTCATTGCCGTACCTCTGCTCAACAGAGCTCTAGCGTTTTTAACAACGTAAAACTTCCCCCTAAAAAGAGAACGTCCGGAGAATAGAGATATAGCGCACACACACCGCCCCCACTGATATCTCCCTCTGCTCTTTATATTTTTATTTAAATGCCTGGTCCATTCCTTTTTCAAACTGAAAACCTTGCCCGTTAAAGGATCACTTTCCATCAAGCGATCAAGAGTGTCTTCACCGACGGTTTTAACCCCCCCCCCCGAAACAATTAAAAAAGATACGGGAATTCCTGCCACCCGTCCGACGATAGTGCCATTGTTAGCTTTAGATAAACCAATAAAGTTTAACGAACTTGTGTCCCGCTCTGAATCAACCTGAATTCATTTGGAGGTTCCATGCACGGATTCAATTTGTTGTTCCGCAGCGCTATCTAGCTCAGCTTGGTTTGAAATAGGCTAAAACATAGAGTAAGGTGTTATAGGTTTAAACTCGTAGTTTGTAAATGATTTGCATAACAATCCAACAAACGTGTGCATATCATCTCCAGTCGTTCAGCAGGCTCAGAAAGCTCAAGGATAGCTACACCACGAATCGACATCTCAACACCAGCTGTTTATACGCGTCCCTCGAACACTCTGAACAGTGGCATTAGGGCGGTGTCACCGCGTATCAATGGAAATGTTACCAGTGGAACCAACATCAACCCTGAATCCGAACGTCCTCCACTGAGAGTAGCTAGCGGTTCTCAGCCCTCTAACGACGTTGAGTCTTTCTACGTCACCCCGTTTGAGCCAGATCAAAATGAAGACGAAGTTAAGAAGCATGTTATGGACATCTCTAACGCACATCCAGCCCTTGTTAAAGTTACTAAGCTCGTTCCTCGCGGAAAGCAAATCGAAGATCTTTCGTTCGTGTCGTTCAAAGTAACCGTATGCAAAACAGTATCTAGTGTGGTTGGTGACCCATGGTACTGGCCTTCGGGGATTTCGGTTCGACTGTTTGAGCCAAACCAAAAAAACGGATCGGCTGTACGTCTTCCGAACTCGCAGTAAAACATCACGTTTCATCTCCAAACCCGGGACGCACAGAACTCAGCACTATGGAAGCCCCGGAGCCCCCCATCACAGTCCAGACCATCCAGCCTGCGCTCATCAGTCGTCTCGGTCCTGTGTTTGGGTCTGGTGAAAGGGACTTCCAACCTGTGCTCTCAGGCAAGTACACGCAATTTAAGAACTTTATTCGCTCTGATGATGTCCAATCCAACAGCTCAAGGAATGTTATCGGCAATTGCATCACATCACCCACTCAGCATCAACACCAAGCTTCGTCGTCATCGGAATCCTTCGTTCAGCACCCGGGATGCACGCCTGCTAGTCACTCGGAAGCCCCTAATCCCCTCATCTCAGTCGTGCCATTCCTGCCAGCGTTCAACAGTCATCCCGGTCCTGGGTTTGAGTGTGGTGAAGGGGTCTTCCAAACCGTAATCGCAGGCAAGTACACAATCAGTACGAACAATATTGTACCTGAAAAATCCCACGTTTCCAGTCAACTACTACATGCTGATCTTTCACCAACGGAAACAACCATCATAACGAGCCCAGTTGCTGCAGCTGCTGCCAAGATGCAACGACAATCTTCTGAACACTTGATTTCTGTGTACTACCAGAACGTTAGAGGCATTCGCACCAAAATTGTTCAGCTACGATTGCTTCTCTCCAGCTGTGACTACGATCTAATAATCTTCACCGAGACTTGGCTGGGAGCAGATATTGATAGTGCGGAAATTTCGCCCGACTATACGTTTTACCGTTGTGATCGTAATGCATTGACTAGTCGGCATTCTCGTGGTGGAGGAGTGCTTATCGCTGTTAAATCTCACCTTAACTGTGAAGTCATTCCACTGTTGAATTGCGACCATCTCGAGCAAATTGCAGTCTGTGTAAGATTGCTTTCCAGGTCTTTTTACATTGTCGCTATTTACCTTCCCCCAAACTCATGTGTCGATCATTATTCTGCTCATGCCAACGCAGTGCACCATGTGACAAATTTAGCATCATCAGCAGATATTATTATGTCTCTGGGTGACTTTAACTTGCCAAACTTGCATTGGCAACTGGATGAGGACGTGAACGGTTTCATTCCCCTAAATGTTTCTTCCGAACATGAACGGGTACTCATTGAAACGATGTTTAGTTCTGGTTTGCAGCAAGCTAATCGATACACAAATGCAAACGGCAGACTTCTCGACCTTGTATTCGTTAGTATTCCAGAGCGACTAGATATCATCGAACCTCCTGCGCCACTTTTACCCATTGACAATCACCACGTGCCATTTGTTTTGCTGTTTGATGAGAGCAACGACGATTTAGTTTCAACGGATGAGTCAGACGACAATCGCTATTATGATTTCCACTCGTGCGATTTTGAACAGCTGAAAATGGTGTTGGAATCTATCGACTGGGACGGTTTATTAACTGGACCACTGAATGAAACAATATCAATGTTCTACGAAAAGGTTTACGCGGCGCTTAACAACTGCGTAACTAGGAAAAGACGAACGTTACAGTCACATTCCAATAAACCTTGGTGGACCTCTGAATTACGACATCTTCGGAACGTCCTCAGAAAAGCACGTCACCGTTTTTTCCTTTCGAAGTCTGAGAATGACTATGATTATCTTCGGAAAGTTGAGCTGCAGTACAAAACAGTTCTATTTTCCACCTATGATAGCTACTTATCGAGAATCCAGGTGAACGTAAAACAAAACCCGTCAAGTTTTTGGAATTTCGTGAAAAAACGGCAAGCTTCTTCTCGCATCCCACGCAACGTTAATTTCAAGGATGTCCAAGCTCAAACTAACTTGGATGCCGCGAATCTATTTGCTTCGTTCTTCGAGAGCGTGTTTAGCAAAGTTGCACCTATACCAAGACGTGACTGTTTTGCTCACATTCCTTCACACAATATCAACCTACCAGTTATCCAGTTTTCCCCAAACGAAGTTGAAGAAGCTATTGACAACCTTGACATCAATAAAGGATGTGGAACTGATGGCATTTCACCCCTATTGCTGAAAAAGTGTTCCAGAGAACTAGCGAGTCCAATTGCCAGTTTGTTCAACCGATCGCTGTACGAAAGGACGTTTCCGGCAGCTTGGAAAACAGCTTTCATCGTGCCTATTCACAAGTCTGGCAGCAGTAATCAAGTATCAAACTATCGTGGCGTATCTATACTGTGCTGCCTCAGCAAAGTGTTTGAAAGACTAGTGCACAACGTTTTATACAACATGGCATCTCCAATCATCTTTGATGGCCAGCATGGTTTTATGAAACGTCGTTCTACAACAACGAATCTTATGTGTTACGTCACCTCACTGTCACGCGAAATCGAAGCGAGACGACAAGTTGACGCGGTTTACGTTGATTTCGCGAAAGCCTTCGACGCTGTTCCTCATATTCTAGTCGTCGAAAAACTGAGGCACATGGGCTTTCCAGATTCGATTACGGAGTGGATTTTTTCGTATTTAAGTGATCGTACTGCATACGTCGTGGTCAACTCGGCCAGATCTCACACCTTCAGCATCACTTCTGGTGTACCCCAAGGAAGCGTTCTGGGGCCACTATTATTCAACATTTTCATCAATGACCTGTGTTCCCTGCTTTGTTCGTTCAAGCTGTCGTTCGCTGACGACCTGAAATTTTTTCGAGTCATAGCTTCTCTTGCCGATTGCGCAGCCCTACAAGAAGATATTGATGTAATGTTGACATGGTGTGGCAACAACGGAATGCGAGTTAACAACAACAAATGTAAAATCATTTCCTTCGGGCGGTGCCATAACCTGATTATTCATGATTACAAAATGGAAACGACAACACTGGAACGTGTGTCATCCATTCGCGACCTTGGAGTTACCATCGATTCGAAGCTCAGATTCAACGAGCACATCAGCACTATGACTGCCAAGGCTTTTTCTGTATTGGGATTCATTCGTCGTCATGCGTGTGAATTCACCGATATCTACGCTTTGAAAACAATCTATTGCGCGTTGGTTCGTAGCATCCTTGAGTACGCAGCCCCGGTTTGGTCTCCATACCACGTAGTACATGTTCTGACGATCGAACGAGTGCAGAAAAAATTTATACGTTTTGCGCTGAGACAACTGCCATGGAACGACCCCGTCAATCTTCCTCCCTATTCAGACCGATGCAGGCTCATAGGATTGGAGCCACTATCAGATAGACGAGTTACGATGCAGCGGATATTCGTCTTCGATGTAATTGCGGGATTAATAGACTGCTCTGAACTTCTCGCACAGATTCCGTTCAACATTCCTGCACGAAGGTTCCGGAATTCTCCGTTACTTGCAGTTCCATATCACAGAACAAACTACGGCTACAATAACCCGCTGGATTCATGTCTTCGCTCATTCAATGTTGTCTGTGATGAATTTGATTTTAATTTGTCAAAAAGCGTTTTCAAAAATAGGATTAGTAGTAATACATAGTTTGTAAGTTATATAATTCAGTCTGTGCGTCAATTCGAAGACGGTGATATAATAAATCCATCAATGAGCCTTACAATTTGAGCCTTATGATAAAAAATCGCTGATTGGGAAGAACCTTCTTCTACGTGACTAATTTCGTTCGATGATATTCAGCTCAATTAAATTCAATGTCCCCCACAAAGTTGTTCAATATCTATACAGGTATACAGGAGTCAATGTTGAATTGTGAATAACTGCTTATTGAATTAAATAAACCCTACTTTTTTTTTCTTTTTTTTTCAGTCAATTCGGTTGTTTATTTGAAAACAAGCCGATTATCAAACAATGATAGACGCATGTGAAATTTAAATAATCATTACAGGAACTCACATTTCTGAATAAAATAGTGCATGAATTATTGGGCTCATTTCATAGACTAATCGCTGTTCTCGGACGAAAAAGTGACACTCACGGGTTTATTCTCGACTTATGGTTTCTCATCCTCCGAATTCTCCGTGCTCATAATTGCGGAAATCTTCCTTGTCTTCGATAATGACGACGGTTCATCTTCCTCCGGAAGACGACGCTTCGACGACGTATGAGGCTCTGTCAAACGGCACGCTCGCTCACTGACGACACTGACGACAAATTTTGCCAATTGCGTGGCACTCCTCAGGTGTATGGTACCCCCAGCTCCATCCCCAAACCCTGCCTGTTTCTCCCCCCGCCACCCGTCGCGACTGCACCGCCACCTTGTCCCCCCCAAACCCCCCCCCAACCCCCCCCTTTATTTAACCCCCCCCCTCCCCCCTTTTTTTTTTTTTGGTTTTTTCACAACTCCCCTCATTTTCCCCTCCCCCCCCCCCCCTTCCCCAAAATGTTGCTATCGTTTCGCCTTTCTCCAGAACTTTCCTACCTGCTTCACGTACTCTGGTATTCACTGCATGTGCTTGGATCACATCCGCCACTGTCTCCATCATATGTTCTTCTTTATAGTCACACAGTTTAGCGACACCGGTCACCCGTTTAACCTATCTCAGATCGGCTTCGCCCGGATTTTTAACCATTGAGCGAAGTTTCTGTCTCTGCAGAAGTACATAATCACGCGAGCTGTAATAGTTCTTTAATCTATGCATCACATTGTAGTAAGGGGACAGCTCTGCATTTGGAGTGGTATCGTTGGCAGTAGTGTTGTCCAGTACATCACTCAACTTTGATCCAACTTTCGTCTTAAATGCAGTCATCTTCATAAATTCGCTGGTAATTCCAGCAAATCGCATTGCTGCTTCGAAGTGGTCCTTCCATTGCTCGAATGTTTTCTTGTCAACTTCGTCTTCTTCTTCCATGGGCTTGCACTCTGTGACTTGCAGTGATGCAAATGACATTGACGTAAGCAGCGATGAATCGTCAGCAGAACGAGCTGCTTGACGAGGCATGAATTTGAAGCTATGTTCCCCAACGTCCGATGGTTCTTCAATCCATTCGCTGTGCCGACTTATTCCTTTTAGTGTGTTCCTGAGCTGGTCTGCTAATGCAGCACTTCGTCGCTTCTCAGCTTGTAGTGCTTTTGTTAGGAGATTAACGTTGGCTTTAGACGCATTTCCATTTCTAAAACGAAATTATCAAACATATGAAGGAATTACAAACACGTTCACGTGTAAAAATCCAATAACAATTAGCTCCAAATATTCTGATAACATTCTTTCAGTACCACAACTGTCGTGGTGCTCTGGAAGGAAAAATATCTCCACCAAAAAAAATTAAATTTCCACCAATACAGTCTCGCCAACCTCGTATTGATAACAAGGAGCTAGAAAATTTGATAATCGACAGTATCACACCTGCTCAAAAGTTCATTTCAAAAACATATCCCTGGAGAAGCGACTATTACCCTCTCAGGAGATTACAAAATGTCACTATCCCGTTCGTGGGAAAGCGCCTCCCAGGGCAAAGTTGGATCCTCTCAGGGAGTAGTCATTTAACGTTTCCACTCGGGGAATATTTTCAACTTCAGAGCCCTCTCGGGGGAATTTTTGTTTTGTCTTGAACGGAAATTAATATTTTTCGTCTTCTCATCTTTCACTGTCACTCATACGGTAGAACAACACTTTTCCTCTATTACTCCATACATGAGATATGGCAGGTATGCCTTTGCACAACGATGAGGCTTGTTTCTCTGGGCAACTAAATAACAAGAGCATCTGTGAAGAAACAATCTCGACAAAACAACCTGTCTGTCTCCGTGCCTGGTTTTCACTTCAATTTTTTTTTCCACTTTTTAACAAAAAAAATTAAATAAAAAATCACTTTGTGAGCCCATCAACGGCAACAAAATCATACTACCATAAAATTGTCGTCCTTGCTTTCATTTATCCTATTGCATTCTTTTCTTTTTTTTTCTTCAGCCGAACCCCGGAGAAGGCAATTTTATTGTATCAACTGCCTGTCGTGCACGAACCAGTTCTACTTTACTTACCGACTTACGCCATTGTCGTGAATCTCGGAATGTACGGGCTCCATTTTCGGATTTCGGGCTTCCTGTTCCGGATAATAATTTAAACACGTCTTTCCTTGTCACGGTCAATCACAAGACTGAATATATTTTTTTCCAACTCTCTGATTTCTCGTTCGCCTACTACCTAACTTGTTTCCTAGTTCTCGCACCAATCTTTCATCTATCTTTCTTCTGAACCCATTCTATCCCGTTTCATTTATTTTTATTTTTTTTTATTATCAATCTGTTCATTTGCCCCACTCAATCCCTACAAAACCTGCAAAAATGTTAAGTTTTTTTTGATTTTTGTGTTTTTTAAAAATACCACTTCCTTTTTTAGAAGGAGGAAGTCTAACACCACTATAGAACGTGAAACAGGCCACAATCCATCCTTTCGTAATATATTGTACTGAAAATATGCAAATTAAACATTTTAGCTTCATTATAATTTCTGAAGAACAAAGACATGATTCAGTCGCTGTTAATTTATTTATTGATAAAATGATAAACTTTTTACAAATTGATCAAAATAAAAACATAAAAAAAATTTATTTTATGTCAGATGGTGCTGCTTCACAGTATAAAAACCGAAAAAACTTTTCTAGCCTTTGTAAATTTAAGTCAAAGTATGGTATTGACGCTGAATGGCATTCTTCGCAACATCGCACGGAAAGGTCCATGCGATGCTATTGGAGGTACGATAAAACGCATGGCTACCAGAGCAAGTTTAGCCAAAGAACGCGAACACCCGACAAAGACTGCAAGAGAGTTGTTTATTTGGGCAAACAAAGAAGAAGAACTTACAAAGTTGTCATTTTGTTATTCTACTACAGAAGAATACGAAAATATGTCTTTGCAGCTAAATAATCAATATAATAATGCAAAAACAATTCAAGGAACTCAAAAATTCCACTCATTTCTTCCTCTATCAGAAAATACAATAAAGGCAAAGCTTTATTCAAGCTGTCCTGACAATGATGCCAAAATATTCGATATTGTTAAGAAAGTTGTGTAAACAATAATTTTATAAAAATACAGGAATAAAAATAAACTGATGATATCCAACATATAATGTTATTTTTTATTGCGCACAATCACCATCCCTGAAAAATAAGCTTAATTCGCTCTTTTGAATCTTGCTAATTGAGGAGCTTGCATTTGCAGTTCTCAAAAAGGTGTATCTCGAAATCGAGTTGTCTCATCGGTTTGATGTCTGTGGTGATGTTCGGCAATAGAGAGTAAATATGCACAGTATAAACACATCCAGTTTAAATGGATTAAACTGTTAGGCGATATACAAGAGTTGAATGCACATTTTCAACACAATACACCAAAAATAACTGGAAGAAATCATTGTTCCTGATAGTGGGATTTTGTAACTTGTTTTTCAAAAAACTTTTAAGGCAGAGAATTTCACTCGAATCTTTAAGCTGTCAGTGTCATTTTAACTCAATATGTTCCAATCTTTCCGAAAAAAAATACTTTTGAAACTGGAAAAATACGGAGTACATCCGAAAAGGGCCAAAACTTATTAAGTTATCAAAAAAATCAATATTATATCCGTAATATCTTCTAAACGGTGCATCTTAAAAAAATGTTACCGAAGTACTTTTTGCTTGCAAATTTGATGTTCTTTCATAAAATTAGGGTGACAAACTTTTTTGACTTTTCTTAATAGCTTTTTTGAAAATTGTATTTTTTTTTTTAAATTTTTTCATTGTAACCTATTTTTCTCCAGAAAAACCCACTGTGCACATTTTCAGTCAGCTATAACATAAGGATAATTAAAAAATTATTGACATGTAACTTTTAAGAGAAAATCGATATTTTAGTTCAAAACACAAAAACCAAACTTTTTTTCTACCGTGCATATTTTTTCCATATAGCACCAACAATTGTCTAAAACTTCGCCGAAGACACCAAACCAATCGGACAAACCGTTTCCGAGATACAGTTTTTTGAAGATATCATGTGCATTTTTCATAGGCCCTTCTCATAAGTAAGGCTAGATTCATAAGTAAGGCTAGATCCAAAAACTTGTATGCAAGGTTTCATGCAAATCAAAAAATATGAAAATTACTCGTTGCTGAAATGATATGGAACCGCTCGACTACGCTATCCGAGGCCCCCACAGCCAGCCTTGAATCACTTGAATGTGAAGTAAACCAGACCTGAATCACTTAGCCCCAAAAATCCCTTCATATAAATTTTCACGTGGGTCGGTTCAGAACTTTCCGAGTCTATAAGGGTATTTGACAGACAGACAGAAATTCATTTTTATGTATATAGAAATCTAGCCTCCAAAAACCCCCATATGCTAAAAGTGGTTTCATTTACTTGATTAGTTCTCGAGTTATGCAGAAATTTGCTTTTTATTTGTATGGGAGTCCCCCCCCCTTCAAAAAGGGGAGGGGGTATTGAACTGCCATAGAAACATTTCTTGCCTCCAAAATCCTCAACATGCCAAATTTGGTTTCATTTGCTTCATTGGCTCTCGAGTTATGCTAAAAATTATTTTTATGGGCGTCTCCCCTTCCAGAAGGCGGAGGGGTTTCTCTCTTGATTAGTTCTTGAGTAATGCAGAAACTTCTGTTTCATTTGTATGGGAGTCTCCCCCTTCTAGAGACGGGAGGGATCTCAAACCATCATAGAAACATTTCTTGCCTCCAAAAACTTCCGCATGCTAAATTTGAACTCCTTTGCTTGATCAGTTCTTGAATTAAGCAGAAATTTGTGCTTCATTTGTATGGGAGCCCCCCCCTTTCAGAGCAGGGAGAGGTCTCGTACTATCTTGAGAACCTTCCCCGGCCCCAAAAACCCCTGCATACAAATTTTCACGCCGATCGGTTCAGCAGTCTCCGAGCCTATTAGGGTCAGACAGACAGACAAACAGACAGATAGAAATCCATTTATATATATATATATATATATATATATATATATATATATATATATATATATATATATATATATATATATATATATATATATATATATATATATATATATATATATATATATATATATATATATATATATATATATATATATATATAGATAAATGCAAATGAAGCTGAATAATAGCTATATAGAATGTTGTAAAGGGTGTCCACGATGAAATTGCCACACTATGAAATTGCTCTAACTTTTTAACCGTTGGGTAGAATTTAATGAAAATTTGGGTGGATTTAGTTCATAGTGCATTATTTACATCCTGCAAGTTTTAAAGTCCTGTGATTAAAACTCGCGGAAATGGAGTCGAAAGAACAGCTCGTGCGTGATAAAATCTTGCGCATTCATCACGAGAACAAGGATCTCTCGCATCGTTCCATCGCTAAAACGTTGGGAATCGCGAATTCCACGGTGTCGCGAGTGATTAAGCGGTCGAGGAACGGTTGACCACCGATCGGAAGCCCAGAAGTGAAGGAAAAAGTATTCCGTACAACACCAAAAATCACAACCGCGTAGTTGGGGCCTTCAACCGAAATCCGAACGCCTCCGTTCGGGATGTGGCTAAGAAGCTGCACCTAAGCCGAAGTTTTGTCCAGAAGGCCAAAATTAAGGCTGGGCTTCGAACGTTCAAGGTACAAAAGGACCCTAATCGCGACGAGAAGCAGAACAAGTCCGCCAAAACCCGTGCCAGGAAGTTGTACCTCAACATGCTGACGAAAGTTGAATGCTGTATCATGGACGACGAAACATATGTGAAGGCCGACTTCAAACAGATCCCCGGCAACCTGTTTTTCACGGCCAAGGATAAGTTCAGCGTTCCGGAGCATGTCCGCACTCAGAAGATGTCCAAATTTGCGAAGAAATTCCTGGTTTGGCAAGCCATCTGCACGTGCGGGAAGCGGAGTGCACCTTTCGTGACCCAGGACACGATGAACGGACAGGTGTACATAAAAGAGTGCCTTCAGAAGCGGCTGCGTCCTCTCCTGAAGGCCCACAACGTCCCAACAATCTTCTGGCCGGATTTGGCCTCATGCCACTACTCCAAGGACGTGCTGAACTGGTATGCGGACAATAAGGTCAATTTCGTGCCGAAAATGTTCAACCCTCCCAACACTCCGGAGCTCTGCCCCATCGAGAAGTACTGGGCGATTATGAAGCAGCACCTTCTTAAACGACCTAAGGTAGTGAAGACAGTCGAGGAACTGAAGAAAGCATGGGTTTACATGCAAAAAACGGTTGATTCACAGGTTGTGCAGAATCTTATGGCCGGGGTTAAGGCCAAGGTGTGGGCATTTGCGTATGGACTGTAAATAAAATACGAATAAAATGGTAGAATGAAGTTTAATAGTTATTTCTAAATCCCTGAAAATTTGATGGCAATCGGATGAAAACTCGAATTTTGCGAATCAATTTTGTGTGTGGCAATTTCATCGTGGACACCCTTTATGAGTAGTTGTGGCACAGAGTATGCAGCATCTTTGCAGTTATTAATATTGATTTTCAATTCATACACTGAGCGAACGAATCGAGAGGAATTCATACACTCAAAAAACAATGCACCTTATATTTAAGTGCGATCACCTATAGATTTGGGCAAGGTCAAAGTTATTGCTCTGTATTGGTGCTGCACTTATTTTTTTTTTTTATTAAATTTGGTAAAATACTATTCATGACCCAGAGAGTGATTAACCATATGTATGTATGTATGTATGTATGTAAAAGATACCACTCATCGTTGCAGGCACAGCCATAAGACAGTGGATCGTCCTCTACGAATGATTTGATCAAGTTCGACATCTGCCTGTATTCAATTTAACACTGTCTGAAGGGCCAAAAACGGATGGGCGGACTCGTAAGCAGAGACACTTACGCGTAATCCGCGGGATAATGAGAATCTCCTTCCAATGCTAGAATCCTACAACCTAATGTCGAACAATTCACGAATTGTTAATGACAGGGAGTTGGCAATTCCACTCTCCCCCATCCAAATCGCTTCAATCCGGTGCTCTGATGGTCCCTTCTCAACCCTTTTTATTTGATGTATAATATAGTGATGTTCATATAATAATGAAGAGTATTTTTCTTTATAATAATCTTACCTTCCCTGGTCTACCTACTTACCTGTCAATCGGTATACTTTTCCATTGTTTTTTTTTCTTATTTATTATGCCCTGTTATTTGAACATGTGATCACAATTTTAATCAAGCAATTTACGACTGTCGATTATTTATTGATTTGCGGAGATGCCCTGTTCCTCTATCCCACTTTAACACTGTCGCTGCTATCACATCACATTTAATTTCTTATTTATTTATTTATGTTGCTTCCAATGTTTATACTTCTTTCCCTTATTATTCTCATCGGATGATTCTCCGTCCGAAATTTCGCTCTCTTCATTATTATATACTTCTTTTAATGTTCTTTTAATTTTTTCTCTATCTTTCGAGAGCTCTTCAAAACTGTTTCTATCCGTGTTCTGAAACTTTTGGAAGTCTTGTTCTTACGATTTTTTCCAAGTAATACTAGGTCGGCCTTCTTTCTTCTTCTCAAAATTTAAGTTGTATGCTAGCTTCAATGGGTGGTTCTTATCCCTGCGTAAGACATGTCCAAAGTAACTGAGGCGACCTACTCTAATTATTCTATTAATAGTTTTACCATCTAGAAGCTTTCTCGCGTTAAACTTCATATCTCTCTGTCTAGTGCATTGCTGGTATATGCTTCTCAAAATAAGTTTTTCGTAGCTCGCTATTGTAATCCTACTCTTTTTAGTCAAAACTGCTACTTTAGTGCCATATTGTAAGGATGGTGCTATCACGGTTTTATACATTAATTTTCCTAATTCCCAATTTGGGTTGAACTTCTTGCAAAATTCTACTATAATTTTCGATGACTTAAGAGAATTTAGACATCTTTGCCTGCGAGTTACTTTCCTATTAAGTGTAGATGTTAAACAGACTCCTAAATATTTTAAACTATCACATACTTCAAATTTCTTACCGTTAAGAATGATATCATTTGGATGCTTTGCCTTATCATTCGGATATCTAATTAAAACCTGGCTCTTTTTGCAGTTTATCTCTAGTCCTACGGCTTTGAGCTGGCTTTCTAGTTCTTTCAGTATCTCTTCCAACTCTGCTTTAGTTTTCGTTATAACCATAGAGTAATTAACCATATGTGCAATAAATATATGTATGTATGTGTATTTAGGAAGCCACCTTCCTAGCGTGGGCCTTGCCCTGCATGCGGTTCCACTTAACAGAAAGATCATGCTTTGTTACCGTTCTAAATTCAACGTATCGCTGTATGAAGGGCCAAAAAGAGGTTGGGCAGGCCCGTAAGTAGACACACTTACGCGAAACCTGCGGAATAAGAGAATCTCCTTCCAGCAATATAATCCTATAAAACGAATAACAGAATACGCAATTCAGTTAAACTTTCCACTAGATGGTTTGTTTAAGAAAGGCGCGTCAAATTCATTACAACTGTTGGAGTGGAATGTACCAATCATAAATGATAGACACATCCCCTCCTAGACTCCGGTTGGCCATCCACTCCATTGTCCAATTGCAACTTCAATGATGCCCTGATGCACCCTCCCATCCCAGTTATGTTTTAAATCAATAAGGTATTAGGTTTTTACAATATATATATATCAAATATAGAATATAATAAAGAAATAAGTATATATATATAGAGTGCGTATGAGTATATATAGTGTACGGAAAATTGGGTAGCCTGGACTGGATAATGTTTTCGAATTGTACACCTTGCATGTCAAAATTTCCTAAATGATTTTTATTTAAATTACATGTTTGCATACTGCTGGCCTACTGCACTTGTAGAAAAATCTGCAGAAAAACTTGAAAATTTAGACTATATATCGTAACCATGAGAAAAAAAAAGAATTAAAAATTACTTTACATAACTTAGTAGTTCCATGGATGACCTGAAATAATTTTTATATAATAGTATAACTTAAATTTCGGCATCTTGTTCCGTTTCCTTGCATCGCAATAATCATTTGTAGAGGACCATATGTGCAATAAATATATAGTCTTAAAGTGCAACAGCTGAATAGATATTAATTAAAATGTACAGGGATTGCATTAACTTGTCCTAGCAAAATTCAAATGAGGTTTTTAATACGTTTTATGTGAAAAAGTGCATGGATTTTATTTTTCATAAAAAGGTTAGTATTGGATTATTTCAAGTTCAATTAGTATAAAATTCAGGAAAAATATTCAGTTAGGCTTCCGCTTTTCCAAATCCGAATTGCCGGGCCTTACGCTTGACCCCTGCCATCAGATTTTGTACAGCCACCTTGTCCACCTTCTTCGCCGCAGAAAGCCAGTTTGCCTTGAACTGCTGCTCGTCCTTAGCAGTTTTTTTGGTCTTCTTTAGGTTCCGCTTGACAATAGCCCAGTATTTCTCAATTGGGCGGAGCTCTGGCGTGTTGGGAGGGTTCTTGTCCTTGGGAACCATCTGCACGTTGTTGGCGGCGTACCACTCCATGGCCTTTTTACCGTAATGGCAAGATGCCAAATCCGGCCGAAACAGTACGGAACAACCGTGTTTCTTCAGGAAAGGCAGCAGACGTTTATTCAAACACTCTTTCACGTAAATTTCTTGGTTGACAGTCCCGGAAGCTATGAAAATGCTGCTTTTCAAGCCACAGGTACAGATGGCTTGCCAAACCAGATATTTCTTTGCGAACTTTGACAGTTTCGTGTGCTTGAAAATATCTGCTACCTTTCCCTTCCTTTTGCCGTATAAAACTCCTGTCCCGGAAGCTGCTTGTAGTCGGCTTTGACGTAGGTTTCGTCGTCCATTACCACGTAGTCAAACTTCGTCAGCATCGTCGTGTACAGCCTTCGGGATCGCGCTTTGGCCGTCGTATTTTGTTTATCATCGCGATTTGGAGTCACTACCTTCTTGTAAGTCGATAGTCCGGCTCGTTTTTTGGCTCGATGCACGGTTGTAGACGATACACCCAGCTTATTTGCGGCATCTCGGAGAGATAGGTTAGGGTTTCGCTTGAAACTACCGGCAACTCTCTTTGTCGTCTCAGCGGCTTCCGGTTTTCGATTTCCCCCCGATCCAGACTTCCTGGCTGTCGACAAACGTTCCCCAAACACTTTAATTACATTTGTAACGGTTGATTTGGCAACTTTTAGCGATTTTGCCAACTTTGCGTGCGAGTAGCTCGGATTTTCGCGATGCGCGAGCAAAATTTGGATACGCTGCTCTTCTTGCTTGGATGGCATTTTGACAACTGAAGAGTGAATTCCAAAATCAAAATAGGAACAACATTCTACACACACACACCTTCAAAATGAGGGGTGTTCAGGTTTTTTAAATGCAAAATTGAAAGAAATACGTCAAGTTGATATTGACCAAATTTTGACCGTATCGCCCTTTACCCACCAACCAACCCCCCCAACCCATCCCCCCCCCCACCCCCCCATCAAAAACCCCAACCCCCAAAAAAAAATAACAAACAGGAAAACAATAATTTATAAAATAAAAAAAAAAAAAAATATCAAACAACTAACACTTCCCGCCTTTCACGCAATCAAAAAGGAGACTCAAATCCCCCAGAATAGTTTTCTCAACCTCTTTCGACTACCAGTCGTAAAGTTTATTGAAGATAGTTTCCGTGCAATCACTATCCCAACTGTTCGAGGCTATCGCGTTCGCTTGCTCTTCTGCGGGAATGGAACAAATGCTCGGCAGATCTGAAACATTCAAAATAAACACTGTTTTACATGGCAAAGACATCTATAGTAATTTATTACCTTCAAAAAATTCAGTGACTTCCACTGGCAAACCAAGTACCTCAACCACCACACGGTAAACTTCACTTTGCTTCTCCATTTTGCAGTTTTTTTTTCTTCTTGAACGACAAAGCAGCTGATTGTTTTTCGTGCACGGTTATTTATTTCGTTTTAAGTGCGAAGATGGATAGAATAGGGCAAAGTGAAAACACACTTGAAAGACATTTCTCGCCCCATTGAAAATGATATGCGGACCATATCAGTCTCATTGGAAACGAACCTGTGTATTGAGTGACGGGTGTTAAAAATTGTGTGCGACAAATGAAAATCATACTGGCTCACATGATTTCAATTCGAAGCAAAAATTGACCGATTTAAGTGCCAATTTTAATAATAAAAATTATTGAGCTATTTTCAGTGTAGGAATATCGTATGGAAATTACCAGAAGATATTGTTGCAAATTTCATACGATTCTCTAATGGAAAGAAGTTCATAGGATGATCGTATGAAAATTTTCCTCACAGAAAAAAAAGTTGCAATCAGGATTCGAACCATTAACTTCGGGATCCAGAGACGAGTCACAATCCCACGAGATTATTCACGCATGATAGGTGATGTCAAATGAAAGTGTAGAAAAGATATGTTTTACTCGACTAATGCATCAATAACCATTTCATACGATTTCCGTACTGAAAACCGTACGCAAAATTTCCTGAGTGTAGCTAAGTAAGCGTATTCATTTGATGTTTTGTCAACCACCTTAAAACTATTTGTCTGAGCTGTCAAACGAAATAAAGGAATACCGTCCATTTTATCAAGCAGAATATTTAGATTTCATAATGTTTCGAAGGATTTTGAAGACATAAAAGAATAGCGGTACTTACTACCGAAAATCAGATGATACCTCTCGTGAAGAACCTTCAGGAAGGGGTAATCAAGCATAACATATCCCACCTCGCATTGAAGAATATCTTTTTTTTTCTCTATTTTACGTCGGCCTATTTCCTCACATGGTGACAATCACCCACGCCAGGAAAACGACTCCACCACCTGGACCCTACCTATCGACTCATGAATATGAGCCGGGACCAACGGCTTTACTTCCCTTCCGAAGAAAGACGTGACCAGATTTTTTCGCCTCAGAAAAACCACCGACGTCGACTGGGATTGAACCCAGACCCACTGGGGTGCTAAGTAGCAGTCACGCTTACCACTACACCACCGACGCCGGCAGTGAAAGAATATCTTAGCAATACTTAAAAATCAATACAATGACATTCATCTACCTACAGATCCTAGAACATTGTTGGGAACTCCTTCGAGTACTCCGGTTGTCGATATTCCAGGTGGACAATATTGACACCAAGGCCTAGAGAGTTGCCTTTGAAACTGTCTTGCAGATCTAAGCAAAGGGTTTCAGTTGGTGAGGATTTACGGTTAAATTATGCACGGATACAAATTTGTGTGTTTAGGATTAAATAAAATCTTGTTGGATTCAAACGAACAATTTCTGTTGAAGTTTATTATGTTTCATTGTTTTGGTAATATTATGTCCTATAAATTCAAAATAAGATTCGTTTACTTCTTATACACAATTAGATTGATGAATATGTCTCGGTGGCTCCACTGTGCTACTGTCAGTTATCGCTTTAGTGGCGCCATCTGTTTGTCACTTCGAGAACCAACGTTACTCCACAGACAAACAGACGTAACACTGAGGTAATGTCTGTCGACCACGCCATTTTAAAGATCATGAGAACGTCAGCAATTTGTCACAGTTGCGCAATCAACATGGATGCTGTGGAAGTTGCTTGCAGTGGCTTTTGTAAAGCTGCTTTTCACTTCAGTTGTGCAAAAGTTACGGAAGAGCTGTACAAGGAAATAAGTGGAAAAGCTGGTATTTTCTGGATGTGTGAAGGCTGGCGCGACCTTATGGCTAATGCTCGCTTCAAGAATGCTTTGACTTCCATGAATTTCACTGCGATCGAAGTCAACGACACATACCAAAAATTTATCGATGATATTAAGAGCGAGATAAAAGACAGCCTGATTGCCGAAATCAGACAGGAGTTTATAGGAGCGTTCAACAAGCTGTCTCCTGTGGTACTAGGCCCTGTTCCTCGTTTTGTTGATGGTCGTTCCAACACTCCCAAGAGAACCCGTGATGATGAAGCCGCAGTATCCGATCAACCGACCAAAATTCTCCGAGGATCCGGTCCATCAACAGCCAACGTAGCATCAGTTCGTGTGGATAGGCCCATTGACAAATTCTGGGTTTATCTCACAAGAATTTCTCCCGACGTTTGTTTTACAGACATCGAAAAACTGGCCAAGGACTGTTTGAATGTGGATGAAGCCGTTGTGAAACCGCCTATACCGAGAGGTTGGCCATTGTCGTCACTGACATTCATCTCGTTTAGGGTAGGAGTCAGTGTCGAAATGAAGTTCGAGAGCTATGCATCCTTTGTCCTGGCCGCAAGGGATCGAGTTCCGGGAGTTCATCGAGGATAATACGAGATCGATGAATTTTTGGAAGCCTTTGCAGAACGCGACGACCAGCACATCGAGCCAGCCGTGTTAACTCCAGAACCTTCTCCCATTCGTCCTTGAACCTCTAAACCACTCACCGCATACTACCAGAACGTCCGTGGGCTGACAACTAAAACGAACACCCTGCTCCTCTCTCGGCTGGGCAGTGATTTCGATATTGTTGTTCTTACGGAAACGTGGTTGCACACCGAAATCGCTTCCGCAGAATTAGCGTGTAACTACGTTATTGATCGATGCGACCGCAATGCTTCTACCAGAAATCTGCGAAGAGGTGGTGGCGTGCAGATTGCTGTAAAATTGGAGCTGAACTGCAAGGCCGTACATCTAGTGGATTGTGATAGTCTGGAACAAACGGCTGTTCGGGTTGTTTTTCCGCAATTTTCCTTATTCGGTTGCTGCATTTATCTTCGACCAAACAGCTGTCCAAAGAGCTACGCAAGGCGCGTGGAATCAGCCAACCAAATTCAAAGTCAAGCCGACCCCCGTGATGTAATCGTATGCTTCGGAGACTACAATCTACCAAATTTAATCTGGAGATTTGATGAAGAGATTTTGGGATTACTTGCCAACTAATATGTCAACGGAACAGGAGCTTGCCTTAGTTGGGTCTATGTTGTCAGCGGGCCTCCATCAGGTTAATGATCTTCTGAACGCGAACGGAATGCTACTTGACTTGGTATTCGTGAGTGATCTATGTATCATAGATCTGTTCGACGCTCCATCTGCTCTTCTAAAAATTGACGCTCATCATAAGCCATTCGTTTTAACTGTGGACGCCCGTTCTCGCGAGGATGAATCTCTATCAGGCATCACGCCCAAGGAACTTATCGCCGCTCTGACTACTAAGCCACCAATGCAATCATTGCTCCTCTCGATTGGAACCAGCCACTCAACAACAAAAAAAATGATACCTCCCCCCCCACTCCCACTATATAAATAAATACATAATAATCCACACTGTACTCCCCAAAAAAACTCCTGGGCCTTCCAAACAGTTTAATAACCCCCTACCGAAGATCAGGAAACGGTTCTTCCCCAACACGAAATTTCTACGAGCGCGAAGAGTTAAAGCTTGCTGAAGAGGAGTACACTCATCTGCTACAGATTCGTTTCCGTGAGTATATCGACAGTATCCAAGCAAATTTCAGACAATATCCTTCTTCCTTCTGGACCTACATCAACAATCGAAAGAGTTTGTTTGTTTTATTCAATTTCAAATCCATATCCAAATGCACGAACCTTCTTTTTTACACTACTCATAAGGTCCTGTACAACATTTGGACCATTTTTTTTTATTTATTCTTCATATCTTCCTCCGATTTCACTTCCTTAGGATGCTTCCGAAGTGCCTGCTTCATGATGGCCCACTACTTTTCAATTGGCCACAGTTCCGGTGCTTTCGTGGGGTTGAGATTCTTCGGCACGAAATTGACCTCCTTAGCCTTGTACCACTCCAAAACTTCTTTCGAGTAATGGCACCAGGCTAAATCCGGCCAGAAAATCGTAGGACCATCGTGTGAGCTCAGAAGTGGAAGTAGACGCTTTTGAAGGCATTCCTTTAGGTACACCTGCCCATTGACCGTTCCAGTTGTCACGAATGGGTAGCTCCACTTTCCACACGAGCAAATTGTTTGCCAAATCATATATTTTCTGGCAAACTTTGACATCTTCTGCTTTCTAACGTCCTCAGGGACATCGAATTTTTGATGAGGAGTGAAAAACTGCCCCGGAAGCAGACGGCTTTTACATACGTCTCATCATCAATAACGAGGCAATGTGGTTTCGTAAACATCTGGATGTAGAGCTTCCATGCACGTGTTTTACCTACCTTATTCTGCCGTTCATCGCAATTAGGCGCCTTTTGGACTTTGTACGTGTGTATTCCTTCGCGTTTTTTCGCATCTTGCACGAAAGTTTTGGTTAGATTCAGTTTCTTCGCCACATCTCGAACTGAACTGTTGGGATTCCTCTTGAAAGCTTGAACTACCCGCTTGTGATCCTTAACACTATACAAAGATCCATTTTTGCCACTTTTTTCTTTCCGATCGATCGATAGTCAAACGTTCGTGATACCGATTTAAAACACGAGACACCGTAGAATGTACCGTTCCCAGCTTCCTGCTGATGACACGATGAGAAAGATCCGGATTTTCGAGGTACGTGCGCAAAATTTCTTTGCGCCGCTGCTGTTCTTCTGACTCCAACTTCGCAACGATTGCTCATCTGCTTGTGAAACTTACACAGCGTAAACAAATACACATTGAACTAATTCCACCCAAAAATTCAAGAGAAAATACCCAACGAGTAAAAAGTTACAGCCATTTAAAAGTGGTGCAATTTGATTCCGTACAACCTTTACAAACTTTTTTTAATTATTATTTTATAAAAAAAATAAAAAATATAAAATAAAAACCAAAAAAAAGAACAAACCACCATCAAAAACAAAAACAAAAGCAAAAAAAATAAACTACAACCCAACCCCAACCATACCAACCCCACTCACCCCCACCCCCCCCCCCCCAACAAACCAAAACACCCCACAAAACCCCAAACAAAACAATCAACCATTTTTTTTTATTATAATAATCTTTTCCCCAACAAAACCAAACACACAAGCCAATAACTTTGCACTTTTTCTCGTGACCAACGCAGGTTACGCACGAAAAATATCTTCACTACACACTTTTCCACACTCGACAACATTCGATTCAAGAACGCTACCAGCCGCGTATCACCTTTTTGCATTAAGCTATGATCAAGTATGGTATAAAGTGGCCCTCCTTTTGGATTACAATCATCAGTCGACAAACAGTCCTCAGCAACTTCAAAACCAAACCAAGAGCATTTTCGTGTTCAAAATGAACTTCACCAAGCTGTTCGCCATTGTCCTGCTGTCTGCGTTGGTTCTGTTGGGCCAAACCGAAGCTAGAAGTTCCCCGGGAATTGATTGGTTTAAGGTGAGTTAAAACCACGGTTAGTCACCGACAGCAAGAGAAAACTTAATAAAATTATCTTCCTTCAGCTCGGGGCTGGCAAACCTGTATTGAAACAACTATTTCCTCCGGGCGTTCTAGCCGGACCTGATTACGTTTTTAAACCGTATGTGAAACAGGGTTGATCAAACGAGGTACAGTTATAAAATTTAGTCTTTGATCGAAAAATAATACCTTTAATAAAAAAACTGATGAAATGAAAATCACGGAAATAATTCATTAATTACACGGGGGTTACCCCGGCGTAGTGGTTAACATCCATGCCTCTCACGCCAAAGCCATGAGTTTGAATCTCACCCCCGGACAAGTTACGAAATTACCCAAAAGCTGTTTTAGTGACTAGGACGGGAAATGAACGAGCTCAGAGCTAACGGGTGTATTCGATAAAAATGGCACACACATATATACTCATCAAAATTAAACTGATTATCGGATTTTCTTGAAATTTTCAGGGAATGAAGAACTACTAATGAGTTTTGATTTACAACATTTGTTTTATTCAATTTCGTCTCCCATCCCGAATGCCCGCACCTTCCTTTTCACTCCACCCATCAAATTTTATACAACCGATTTTCCCAGTGTTTTTGTTGTTTTTACCCAAATTTTCTTCAATTCTAGCTCTGTTTTTATAGTTTTGGGATGTTTGCGAAGTTCCGTTTTCATAATTGCCCAGAATTTTTCAATTGGACGAAGTTCCGGAGAATTTGGTGGGTTCATATCCTTTGGCACAAAATTGACTCCGTTGGCTCGGTACCACTCCAATACGTTTCGAGCGTAGTGGCAGGATGCTAGATCAGGCCAAAAACGAGTTGATCCTTTGTGCTTCTTAATGAATGGCAAGAGACGCTTCTTAAGGCACTCTTCCGTGTAAATCGCACCGTTTATTGTTCCGGAAGTGATGAAGGGAGCACTTATTTCACCACATCCGCAAATCGCCTGCCAGATTAGAAACTTCTTTGCAAATTTCGATAGTTTCTTCTTTCGAACATCCTCCGGAACATCGAACTTCGACTTGGCAACGAAATATTCTTGCCCAGGAAGTTGACGGAAGTCGGCCTTGACGTATGTTTCGTCATCCATCACGATGCAACCGGATTTGGTGAGCAGCTTCGTGTAAAGTTTCCGGGCGCGGGTTTTCGCAGTGATGTTTTGTTTTTCATTCCGGTTTGGGGCTTTTTGCACTTTGTAAACATGTAACCCAGCACGCTTCATGGTTTTCTGCACAAAACCGACTGACACCTTAGACTTTTTAGCGACATCTCGAATTGACATGTTTGGACGGTTCTTGAATTGTTGTACGACTTTCCTGGCCATTTTACTGTCCATTGGACCACTTTTACGACCACTCCTTCCTTCCTTTGGACACTCAGACGCTCCTTGAAGGTTCTTATTACACGAGACACAGTTGTATTTGCAATTCCAAGCCTTTTAGCAATCCACCGGTGGGACGCCCCTGGATTTTGATTGTGAGTGCACAAAATTTTCTCACGGACAATTTCTTGTTTCGACGACATGACTGGAACTACTGAATGTATAACTATGAAACTTGGCAGATCTAAATAATACACTATGGATAAGATCTACTCAAATTTCTAGGTTTTTTACTCATACGATTCAAAAGTTACAGAAGATTTTCTGTGTGCCATTTTTATCGAATACACCCTTTAAAAATCTCGATAATATAGGAATAAAAAAAATAAAAACACTGGAAACTGGAATCAAAGAAAACCTCCTTAACTAAAAATTTCCATATCTGTTAAGTTTTTTACCAGCGATGCAGCAGTGAAAAATAAAGGTTTCGTTAAAAGCAACTATACTTGAGAGATGACAAACCTCATTCCAAATAAGAGGGAGCCCATGTTGATGTGAGTGTCTGGATTTTTATAATTTTATATTAACCCATCTCCGTTTATTTATTAACATTTAAATCACAGACAAACATACATAACATATTGAACATTTTGCACTACAAATAACCGTTACTAACACACCTACGCCATCTGTTGAGCACACTGTGATGGATGATAAAACTGAACAAATGGCGGTAGTGTGTTAAAGTCAAACGTAAGAAAATCGAGTATGCGCGCTACCTGTGGCGATACTACCAACTAAGAAACATATGAGTGGCCGTTTATATCATGAACAAACTGCAGTTTTATATCTGTTTGTCATTGTTGACATATTCACATTTGTTTACTTGCATTTTTATATTAGCATTTTTACATTTATTTTTCTTTTTTTTTTTTTTTTTTTTTTTTTTTTTATTTTTTATTAAAAAAAAATATTATTTTTTTATATATATATAAAAATATAATTTTATTTTTAAAAAAATAAAAAAAAAAAAAAATATAAATATTAATATATAAAAATATATAAAAAAAACAAAAAATATAAAACAAACAACACACACAAACACCCCTCTTTTTCCTTCATTTTCTCTTTTTCTTATTTTTTTTTTTTTCTTTCCCCCCCCCCGTCCTTTTCTTTTTTTTTCGGCTCCCCTCCTCCCCTTTTCTCCTCTTCATCCTCCTCCCTCATCTATCACAGTTTTTTTTTTTATACATGATTTTTTTTGCAAAATGTTCAATGTGTTAAAGGGTGTCCACGATGAAATTGCCACACAAAATTGATTCGCAAAATTCGAGTTTTCATCCGATTGCCATCAAATTTTCAGGGATTGAGAAATAACTATTAAACTTCATTTTACCATTTTACTCGTATTTTATTTACAGTCCATACGCGAATGCCCGCACCTTGGCCTTAACCCCGGCCATAAGATTCTGCACAACCTGTGAATCAACCGTTTTTTGCATGTAAACCCATACTTTCTTCAGTTCCTCGACTGTCTTCACTACCTTAGGTCGTTTAAGAAGGTGCTGCTTCATAATCGCCCAGTACTTCTCGATGGGGCGGAGCTCCGGAGTGTTGGGAGGGTTGAACATTTTCGGCACGAAATTGACCTTATTGTCCGCATACCACTTCAGCACGTCCTTGGAGTAGTGGCATGAGGCCAAATCCGGCCAGAAGATTGTTGGGACGTTGTGGGCCTTCAGGAGAGGAAGCAGCCGCTTCTGGAGGCACTCTTTTATGTACACCTGTCCGTTCATCGTGTCCTGGGTCACGAAAGGTGCACTCCGCTTCCCGCACGTGCAGATGGCTTGCCAAACCAGGAATTTCTTCGCAAATTTGGATATCTTCTGAGTGCGGACATGCTCCGGAACGCTGAACTTATCCTTGGCCATGAAAAACAGGTTGCCGGGGATCTGTTTGAAGTCGGCCTTCACATATGTTTCGTCGTCCATGATGCAGCATTCAACTTTCGTCAGCATGTTGAGGTACAACTTCCTGGCACGGGTTTTGGCGGACTTGTTCTGCTTCTCGTCGCGATTAGGGGCCTTTTGTACCTTGAACGTTCGAAGCCCAGCCTTAGTTTTGGCCTTCTGGACAAAACTTCGGCTTAGGTGCAGCTTCTTAGCCACATCCCGAACGGAGGCGTTCGGATTTCGGTTGAAGGCCCCAACTACGCGGTTGTGATTTTTGGTGTTGTACGGAATACTTTTTCCTTCACTTCTGGGCTTCCGATCGGTGGTCAACCGTTCCTCGAACCGCTTAATCACTCGCGACACCGTGAAATTCGCGATTCCCAACGTTTTAGCGATGGAACGATGCGAGAGATCCTAGTTCTCGTGATGAATGCGCAAGATTTTATCACGCACGAGCTGTTCTTTCGACTCCATTTCCGCGAGTTTTGATCACAGGACTTTAAAATGAATGTAAATAATGCACTATGAACTAAATCCACCCAAATTTTCATTAAATTCTACCCAACGGTTAAAAAGTTAGAGCAATTTCATAGTGTGGCAATTTCATCGTGGACACCCTTTATTTTTATACACTCGCTTTCTCTTTCCATAATTTTCCCAAAAACACAAAAAAAAACAAAACCCCAATATTATAAATTGCACATATATTGTAATAATTTTTTATTTTTTTTTTTTTAAAAAAAAAAAAACACAAACAAATTTTTTTTTTCACTTCCCCCCAACCTTTGTTTTTTAAACCGCAAATATCTTGTATCTGCTAAAAATTGCGTCATTTTGTGTCCTAAAAATCATCGCTGCGAAGTTTTCAATTTCAAATTGAGCAAGTTGCAGCAAAAAAGTTTTTTTAAGTCCCACCCTAAGGAAATTAAAAAAAAAACTGTTATGAAACAATACGTAGATAAGATAAAAGTTGAATATTTTAAGCAAAGTTTCATGAAATTAAAATATCTACAATTCTGTTGAAGCAAAAAACTCTGATTCCTCTGAATCATAAAAATAAAAAGTTAGAATTTTTATTATGAACATAAAAGGACCACCCTGGTCGTCACCCAAACCATAATATAGATCTTATTTTTTAGATTAAATCTAACGAAGACCTCATGCGTCAAGGTTAATGGTTTTCGAGTAATCGATTTTTGTCGAGAAATTTGTCCATTGGTACCATAGTGCGCTGGGTCGTCTGGGTCTGCTTGAACGAATTTACCACACGGGACACGGTCGAACTGTTGACTCCCAACTGCTTCGCGATCCACCTGTGGGACTGGCCTGGATTTCACTGTTTGCCATCTCGATAACCACTGGACAGATTGTGACGAAATGTAAACATGTGCACATTACATTCTAAACTAGTTTTACCCATGCAATCAAAAGTTATATACAATAGAAAGTTTTCTTTTTGTAGCGAGTACAATCTTTAAAATGTCGCTTGCCGGATTTTCTGATGCTCCATAAAGTATTATTTATAACCACTCAACTTTATTCTCAATCTGCAGGGAGAACTCAATTTATCGCCCAGGGTGGGTCCCTAGTAGCATATTTGTTGCAAATGAGTTGAGCTTACTTATATGTGACTCATTCTTGTCACAATCATGTTGCTGTTACTTGTTTTGATGGTTGTGTTCTGCTCGCGGTGCCAGTTTTTTTTTTGCAAAAACGGTTAATATATTGGGATTTTTTAAGCCTCTCGTTGAGAAGACAGCAGTCAGGTAAACTTTTATTGAATGCAGATTTAGTACGTAAAGTTGTTCAATTCTACGAAGAAGACGATATCAGCAGAGCTATGTCGGACCAAAGAGATTATGTCTCTGTAGTGACGAGTGGTGTACGCCAGATAACACAAAAATGTCACTCAAGGAGTTAGGAGGAGGGTCTCCCAACCTGAACTTCCAGGCAAGTATGTGTGTTATCCAAGGTATTCTGCTCCTGAGGCTTTCCCGATTTCCAGTGCCGCTTCCTCGCATGCTGATGCTTGCAGTAATTCGCCGCTATTATGCCCAACCAGCCCGCTACATACCCATCACCTAACATGTTTTGCTCATCATCAACACACATCGACCGCCACTTCAACCGGTCTGGGACGCACGTCACAAAGCAATATGGAGGCCCTGGACCCTCCTAGCCTAGCTGTACCCACTACCGGTATCAGTGACGCTGTATTTGCCCGTTCCAGCCGTCAAAGTCGTCCCGGCCCTGGGTCTAGTGACGGGGACAGGGCTCTCCAAGCTGCCATCCAAGGCAAGTATCCTTCTTCTAATGACGTCGCCCGGCCTGATGCCCTTCTGTACTACCAGAACGTAGGAGGCATTAACAGTTCGCTCACCGAGTACCAGTTGGAATGCAGTGACGCATGCTACGATATCTACGCCTTCACAGAAACATGGCTAAACAGCAACACATTATCCAAGCAACTGTTCGATGACACGTACGATGTGTACCGACTAGATCGATCGCCACTCAACAGCAACAAGAAATCTGGTGGTGGAGTCCTTCTTGCCGTGCGCTCAACGTTCAAATCTCGCCTCCTGAAGCCTCCCGAAAACTCAACGGTTGAACATCTCTGGGTGGCAATAACCACCAAAACCGGAACATTGTTTATGTCCATGGTGTATATCCCACCTGATCGTGTCAACGACAGCAGCCTCATAAGCACACTCTTTCTTTGGATTGGATCATGTCACAAATGGGACCCAGCGACAACATCGTCGTTGTGGGAGATTTCAACCTCAGCACGATTTCATGGCATGTCGATACCAACGGCTTCCACTATCCAGATACTTCATGTTCGTCATTCAGACCAGCATCTCTCTCCTTGCTTGATGCTTATTCTACCGCAAGACTTCGGCAAATTAACGGCATTCACGAATAACAAACAATCGTTTGCTGGATCTATGCTTCATTACTGAAGAACTGGGTCAAAGATGTTCTGTCATTCAAGCTCCGGCACCGCTTGTCAAAAGCTGCAGAAACCATTCCCCTCTGCTACTGACGCTGGAGTTAAATCCTGAGTACAGCTTCCATGATAACTTCGAAAATGTTTATTATGACTTCAACCATGCTGACTACGAGGGAATGAACAACTTTCTCGCCGACGTGGACTGGAACATGACTCTTACAAACGGGGATGCAAATTTTGCTGCTTCCGCTATGTGCTGTATTCTGCTTTACGCCGTCAATCAATTCGTGCCTAAGAAAATCAACCGTAAGCCTCCCAAACCTGCCTTCGACCCTAACCTCAAACACTTGAAACGAGTTAAAAGGGTTGCTTTGAGGAGACACAGCAGATATCGCACCGATTTCACGGGGGCAAACTACGCTCGCGCCAACGACGGTTACAAAAACCTCAATAACAGCTTGTACAACGCCCATCAGTTTCAATTGCAGAGTCGTTTCAAAACGAGCCCAAAAGGCTTCTGGCGGTTTGTGAACGAACAACGGAATGAAACCGGCTTACCCTCTACTATGACTGATGGCACTCTTGAAGCTGACACTATCGTGGATATCGCCAGCTTGTTCCGTACACAGTTCAGCAGTGTCTTCTGCGACGAAATTCTGGACGCCGAGAGCCTCGAATCGGCTACTAGCAATGTTCCCCGCATGCCTGTATTTGGCTCTGCTTTCACTATTCATAAAGGGCGAACACGAAATTATTGCGACACCGAAAATGTCATGCCAATTTTCTTATAATGTTTAGAATCAAACCAAAATTTTAGGGTAGTTTTACATATATTTACTTCAAAAATCAAAAGAAAAGTTAATCGATGGAGCCTTGAGTGTAAAATTGAACGCATTTTTGCTTGATGCCCTCCATCAAAGTCGTTACAGTGTCATCCGGTACCAGTTTCTCAGTTTTTTTTTCCATTTTCTTAACATGTCCTTCTCGTCTTTGACTGTCTTCTTGTTCCCGCTTCATCATTGCCCAGTACTGCTCCACCGTGCGCAGCTCCGGACAGTTTGGCGGATTCATGTCCTTTGGAACAAAATGGACAGAATTGGCCTCATACCACTCCAGGACACTTTTAGAATAGTGGCATGATGCCAAATCTGGCCAAAATAGCGGAGCTTCGTCGTGCTGCTGCAAGAACGGCAAAAGGCGCTTCTCGAGGCACTCAGATTTGTAGATCTCGCCATTTACTGTGCCCTTTGTCACGAAAGGCTCACTCCTCAGTCCGCAAGAGCAGATGGCCTGCCAAATGAGATATTTGGAGGCGAACTTCGACATTTTCTTCTTCTTAAATTTGTCGTCCCCATAGAACTTGCTCTTGCCGGTGAAAAACTCCAACCCCGGAATTTGCTTAGAATCGGCTTTTATATACGTTTCGTCGTCCATCACACAGCAGCCATATTTTGTCAGCATCTTCTCGTAAAGCTTCCGTGCCCGAGTTTTAGCCGTCGATTGTTGCCGCTCATCGAGGTTTGGGAAGTTCTGTACCTTGTATGTATGTAGTCCAGCTCTCTTTTTTGCATTCTGGACGTAGCTCTGCGACATGCCGATCTTTTTAGCCAAATCACGGCTTGAGACGTTGGGATTTGCTTTAATTATCCGCTTCACCTTTCCCTCCGTCTTTTTGTTCTCCGGTCCCGGTTTTCTTCCAGCTCCTTTGCCGTGGTCCAACGTCAACCGCTCCTGGAACCGCTTCAACACTCTGGAGACGGTTGAATGGTGAATGTCCAACATTTTTCCCAACTGCCGGTGCGACAGGTCAGGAAATTCCAGGTGTTTGGAAAGAATTTGTTCTCTCGACTCGCGTTGGTTCACCTCCATTTTCGTTGAATCGAAAAACACGACTTCGAGTTTGACAGCATGTAAACAATACACATCAATGAGAAAGTGTGCAAAATTTGGTTGATTTTTACCCAATGGTAAAAAAGTTATGCCCTGTTGAATGTGTCGCAATAATTTCGTGTTCGCCCTTTAGTGATATGGTGATTTCAGCCGGGAAGCAGATGAAAACTTCAACTGGATGCGGTCCTGACGGTATTCCTTCAATTGTCCTGAAGCGTTGCCTAAACACGCTTGCTGCGCCCTTGGCTACGTCGTTCAATTTGTCTGTAACTTCCGGCGAGTTTCCTGAATGCTGGAAAGAGTCATTTGTATTCCCAATACACAAGAAGGGATGCAAACGGTTCGTCGCCAACTATCGTGGGATTGCTGTACTTAGCTCTGTATCCAAGCTATTTGAACTAATTGTTCTCCAAAGACTGGTCAATGACTATCCACAGACTATTTCTCCCGACCGACACGGTTTTGTGCCCAAGCGCTCGACGGCGACCAATCTAACCGTATTTACATCGTTCATCATGCGCGAAATGGAACGCGGTCACCAAAGAAACCCCAATTACCCCAATCCCCCCGGGGCCTTCCGAAAAATGAGCCATCAGATTCCCATTTCTAAATACCGCAATATGGGGGGTCACGATCAATTGTTGGACTGGATCCGTTCATACCTGACTGGTAGAACTATGTCCGTGAAGATTGCCGATTACGCCACATCTAGCTTTCCGGTAACATCCGGCGTTCCTCAAGGTAGCCTTGGCCCATTCCTTTTCCTGCTATATATGAACGACGTGAACTTGGTCCTCAAATGCCTGAAATTATCCTACGCGGATGACCTGAAGCTGTACTACGTTATAAAATGTCCGGAAGACGCCCACTTTCTTCAGCAGGAACTGCAAGTGTTTGATAACTGGTGCCGAATCAACAGAATGTCCTTAAATGTATCCAAATGCTCAACTATCTCCTTCGGCCGAAAACGTGCGATGTATCTCCAAGACTACATCCTTCAAGGTACGCGCTTGAAACGAGAAATAACGGTCAAGGATCTGGGAGTAATGCTCGACACCAAACTGTCGTTCAAGGTTCACATTTCGTATATTGTTTCCAAGGCCTCTTCGCAGCTAGGATTTATGTTCCGCTTCGCAAAAAACTTCAAGGACGTTTACTGTCTGAAGGCATTATACTGCTCTTTGGTTCGCCCTTTCTTGGAATACTGTGCCATCGTTTGGTCCCCTTTCTACCAAAACGCAGTCCAGAGGATCGAAGCTGTTCAGCGAAGGTTTATACGCTTTGCTTTGCGACATCTTCGCTGGCAAGACCCTCGCAGATTGCCAAGTTATGAAAGTCGGTGCAAGCTCATCAACTTGGAACTGTTGGAAGGTAGGCGTATGGTAGCCAAAGCGTGTTTCATTGGTGATCTGCTTCAAGGAAATGTTGATTGTTCCGCTCTACTGGATCTCTTGACCATCAACACTCGACGACGAAATCTCCGTTTACAACAGTTCTTCGTGTTCCGGCACTCAAGGACCAACTACGGCAAACACGAACCTGTGCAAAGCATGTGCCGCGTTTTCAACAGCTGCTATAATGTGTTTGATTTTAATGTATCCCGTGAGGTTAATAAGCGTTGTTTCCGTATATGTCTTTGTTAAGTTTTTTTAATTTTCGTATGTAATTTAATTTTTTAAAGGGTCATTGGGATGAACATTTTTATCTGTTGACGAAAATAAAATAATAATAATAATAATTACGCCAAGCATTAACGCATTGTAAATAGTTAGTTCATAATAATATGTAGATAGTAAATTATTGGTACTTGTTTTCTTTATCATATATTCGGTAAACATTCAATTGATTAAATTTAAACGTGCATTCGCAGCGCAGACCCTGAAATAACGCATAATGTATACATAATCCGTCAAGCTCGGTATTCAAGTAAAATAGGAAGACAAACATCTTAAAAGTATTCGCGCCATTGAGTAGGCAACATCACAGGACACGACGTTACGCACTATGATCCGCGACGCTGGGAAGAGAAATGCTCTCACACAATGATTTCGGGTTAAGGAAGAGGAGTCGGTTACATTTCGTTTCCGTAGGAATCCGTGAAAAGTGGGAAGGTTGGATCTCAACGCGACCTGTAAGAGCGAGATGCATGACACTCGAACGAATCGACTTCGAAGATTTTATTCCTACCATTCGGGTGACGCATTTCAAGGAGCCCAGCATCCCAAGGTTATTTATCTGAGGACTCGAGCCTTTCTCGTCCATTTGCCTGGGGACTCGATATAGTGTAGGAAGTGTGGCTTTGCCTGTTTTCGCGGTACTCGAAGTAGGGAATGTAAAGTTTGGAAATCTTGCAGGTGTTAATTAGTTGTGTGTTCAATTTCAGTGATCCAAGCAGCAAACTAGTGCTAGAAGTTTTTGAGACTAGTGTGTTAGAGAAGTGAACCAGAAAGGTAATAAATGAGCTTGTGCGTGAAGTGCATAGTCTAACTGTCCGTTGTCGAACAGCCGTTCGACGGCTTTCTATTTCGCAGCAAAAAGCTTTGGAAAACCGTTGCCACATTTATCCTTCGGGATCTCCGTCGGCAAATTCACTGGCAAACCATCAGACCAGCCAGTGGTGACCGCACCATCACGTCACTATCAGCAAATCAGCCCGAATTCTCCCGGGGTAATTTTCGTCCTGCCAGGTGGCTTCAACCAGCACCGGTAGCGGCAACACGCGCAGTTGTGAGTAGCAGAGACAACCACTTCACCACTCCAACACTTCACCACCGCATCACCGAGCTTTCCGATCACCGAAGCTCACCACGTCAGCCCGTCGCAGCTAAACAAGAGGCCTGTAAGTACCCAGAGCTCTTTCTTATTGTCCATGTGCACATGAGGCTGACGATCGTCAATTGTCGTCCAAAAATGATTCCTGCGAAATAAAACGTTTGTTTGCGAGACAATAGTCCGGACCGAAGATGATAGAAAGACACGCACAGTAGATAGGGACAAAACCAAAAATCAAGAACAGAAATGTAGAAATAGACACATGTAAAACTTGAACATTGTTTAATTACCATTGAATACAATCCTTATTAGATTCCCCATCCACTGTTTTGAATGCATGGCAATTAGTTCCTGAAAGATTTCCTAGTTCGCGCGCCGTTCCAATTAGAATCGATGCAGTTATTGGGCATTAGTTTGAAGGTAAAGCTCCCTTTGTACGATGGTGTCGCTCTCTAGCGTGATCGGTGGAAAGCTTCCCGTGATGATGATCTAAAGCTGGGGTTGAAAGTTTGCTCGTATATGTTTAGGGTAGAGTTGGAGTTGTTGTCCGTTAGAGTGTAAGCATCTGTGAGTCTGGAGAGGGTGAAATTTGGGGACAGCCGACACGTTTTCTGACCTTTTTCAAGGAACAAACGGAGCCTACAGGCAGTAAGGTCTCATGCCGGGCAAACCAATCGTGATGATCGGTCCTCTTTAGAGGTGGCGCATAAGCCGATCGTTTATTAAAATCAGGTGCGGAACGGAAGTCCTTAGTTTTCTTTGGGGGTGTTGTCTCGAAGTAGCAAACCAATCGTCGCTGGACGATATCGAGCATGTTACAATACAAGGATTGGATGTCCAGCTATTTTCCTCCGACAGTTGGCAATGAATCGAACTACACTAGCTGCGATGCGAATCAACCTCGACCACCGTGATGTAACATCTAAATCGAGCAAAGAACTGTAGCTCGATACTTCGTGGTATAGTACGCATGCTTTCATCTCTTCTGGATCGTCGAACATCGTTTTCTTCTGCTCGGGCCACTCTGACTCCGATTCATATATGAACTGTGGTCCATTGAACCATTGACCTTCTGATTCTAATGGCGGCCCATGTCCCCACTTTGATATGACGTCAGCTACATTTAGATTAGACGGTACGTATCTCCAATCGTTTGTGGATGTCAGGTCTGCTATTTTGCCGATCCGGAAAGCAACAAACTGTTTATATTTATGTTGATCCGAACGGATCCAGCTCAGAACAGTCTGAGAATCACTCCACAGAACGTATCTGGTAATAGAAAGGGGAATGATTTGACCTTACCGTATGCAGCATCCTGGTCCCGAGATCTGCAGCCATCAGTTCGAGACGTGGAACTGATTGTAGTTTTAATGGAGCTACCTTCGAACGTGACATCACAAGCGAACACCTCACCTTTCCCTCGATTAATGCTCTGAAGTAAGCCACACAACCATATGCATGAATGCTTGCATCGGAGAAAACGTGTAGCTCCAGAGAGTCGAATAAAGATGAGCGGGCGTCTTTGAAGTAGCAGCGAGGTATGCGTATTTCTTCCACTTTCGGCAACAAACCAGTCCAGCGTTCCCATTTATCCAGACTGTTGTCGTCTACTTCGTCGTCCCATTTGCAGCCCGTGCGCCAAAGGTCTTGCACTATCATTTTCCCGTGGATCGTAAACGGTGTGAGTAAACCTAACGGGTCGAAGAATCCCATCACGCAACTCAGAACTATCCTCTTCGTAGGACGCACACCTTCTATCAAATACGGTTTGACGTCGTGCCGATGAACTGTCGAAAATGAAAACTCGTCTTGCCTGGGATCCCAGATGATGCCAAGCACTCGCTCATTTCCGCTTTCCTTATCACAGTTGAAATGCACCGACTGCTCCTTCCTGACCTCTCCCAGTTCCTCAAGAAATGCATCGGAGTTCGATACCCAGTTTCTGATCTCGAAACCTCCTTTTGAGTGCACCTCTTTTGCTCTACTGATGGCTTCCTTGATTGTATCGACGCTATCGAAGTAGTCGTCGACGTAATGCCTCTCGATTATTGCCGCTGCTGCCTCTGGAAATGCAGTTGAAAGCTCGATTGCATTCTGGTTTTTCACGTACTGGGCTTGACACGGCGATCATTTGGACCCAAACGTCGCGACGTCCATAACGTACACGTTGAGAGAATCGCTTGATGTGTTTCGAAACACGAACATCTGTACCTTTTTATCCGCTAATCGAATCAAAAGCTGGTGGTACATTTCCCGAATATCTCCTCCGAATCCGATAGGTCGTTCTCGAAATTTATTGAGAATACCCGGAAGTGGAGTGAGCACGTCTAGACCTGTGAGTAACTGTGAATTCAGGGAGAAACCATTTACCGTTGCTGCTGCGTCCCACACTAGTCTAACTTTTCCAGGTTTCTTCGGGTTCAGAACGACGTTAATGGGAAGGAACCAGGACTCCCGTGGATTGAATGTGGCTAATTCTTCCGGCGTCGCTAGATGCGCGTATCCCTTTTTTTGGTATTCTGCGATCTGTTGTCTCACGTTTTCGTATAGCACCGGTGTCTTCTCCAGTCGTAGTTCTAACTGCTTTAACCTGCGAACTGCCATAGGGTAACTATCCGGAAACTTTGGATTATCGATTTTCCACAACATTCCGGTTTCGAAGCGGTCGCCAACACGTACCGTAGTTCGCTCTAGGATCTCTCGAGCTCGTTTTTCTTCCGTTGATTCCTGTGATATAGCAACTACCGATTGCTCCAGCGCGTAGTGCTCTTTCAACAAGTTGTGCAGATCTTCATTCGTGATTTCGTGATATCCTACGAAATTTCGCTGCCGATTTGATTGTCCTCCCATAGGACCGTATACTGACCAGCCAAGTTTAGACCGTACAGCGATAGGCTCTCCTTGTTCACCAACTTTGGCTTCCATTGGTGCGATGGCGTGAAGGTTATTCAGGCCGATGAGCATACCAGGTCGTTGGCTTGGGTACGAAAATATTGGTAGATCACGGAGGAAATGGTAAGCAGTAGACATCTTTGTAACATCCAGCGATTGTCTTGGCAGAAGAAGTTGTTCCACGGTCTGTACGCACTTTAGCAGCAGCTTTTCTTCGTTTCCGGAGGCGGATATCAACATATTCATCTTCGTTGAGTCTTTTTCAGTTCGGGTGACATCGGCGGTCCATTTGATCGTGAGCGGCTGTAGAACTCCTTTTGCCCCAAGTCTGTCAGTCAATGATCGCTCCACCAACGTAATTGAAGCTCCTTCGTCTAGAAAGGCTATTGTCTGCACCGTTCGATTTCCCCAGTGTAGCGACACTGGAATCATCCGGAATAGGATCGTCCGTTGCAGATGAATGTGTTTGTTCATCACAATTGACGTTGATATTGGATGCAGCAGGGGGTGATGGCGCTCTTGACACTCGCCTAGGTTGCATCGAATTTTGAACTGGCACGGTGCGTTTCCGTGGTCGTTTAGACATATTTTACACAGCTTTCCTGTGTCGACAACCTTCATGCGATTCGTAAATGACATTGCCTTAAAGTCTTGACAAAACCGTAGCCGGTGATCTGTTCGCTTACACGCTTTGCAAGGCTTTAGACTCCCGGACGTTGGGGTGTTAATTGGAGTAGCGCTATTAGTCGACCTTACGGTCTCGCTAAAATTATAGACTGCTCCCTTCTCCTTCACTCCTCCTGTTCCCGCTTTTCCGTAGCGACTGTCCTTAGTTTCTCCTTTGACTTCGATACAAGCATTTGCCTCACATGCCTCCGACACGATTCTCGACAAAAAATCGGCAAACGTCCTCAAAGTGACCTTCTTTTTCTTGTTTTTAAAACGTACCCACTCACGTTTATCGGAGGAAGGTAGTTTGTCCACTAGACTTTGTACCAGCAGCGGATTGACGAGATGCTGCTTCAAATCCGCCACTTCAAGGTGGTCACACAGTTGCTCTACCGCGTTTCCGAAAGGAATAAAAGTCCCCAACTTCTCGGCTTTAGGTGGATCTAACTGATTCACTTTCTCTAGGTAATGTAGCAGTTGTTCCGGACGGCCGTAGAGTTGTCGCAGCTTATAGATCACCTTCGATACGGATTTCGGTAGCAGCAATTGTCCCCGTACGCTCTCTAATGCTGATCCTTTCAGGCTCTCATGTAGACAAACTAGGTTCTCCACGTCGTTAAATCCACAGGCTTCGTTTGATGCTTCATAGCTGCCTATGAACATAGGCCATTCGTCCGGTTTCCCTGTGAATATGGGAAGTTTCCGAGAGATTCCATTTCGCGCGGCCAATTGCGCCCTCGTGGGTCCAGCGGTTTGCTGCCCCAACCCGTGTGGAACTATTTTTTTCTTTTTCAATTTCCTTTCTGATTTCTCTTCTTTCTCTGATTCCTCTCCAGATTCTTCCGATTCCTCGATGTCGTCCCGTTCCTTTTCTTCTTCTTCTTCCGATCCTTCTTCTTCGGTATCAGTTCTCTCCTTTTCGATTTCTTCTTCACTGCTGTAATCATCTGACTCAGACGTTCCTTCTCTCCTTTCACTTCCTGAACGTTTGGTGGGTTTCGATCCGTTCTTTAACTTCTTCTGCGCTAGTTTGCTGGATATGGGTTTTCCATCCTCAAGATCTTTTTCATGTTTTTTAGTATCTTTCAATGACGTGTTATTTCTTCTGTTTACACCTGCCTTCTTCTTCTTGTATTTTTCTCGCATTTGCTCTATTAGTTCCAAATGCTCTTGCTCATCCTTAAGCGCTCTCTCAAGCAACTCTTTTTCCTGGGCCATTTCCTGCTTCCTCATTTCATTTTCCATTTGGAGTCTCTTTTCTTTCAGGATCCGATTCATTTCCATTTTTTTCATCCACAGCAGACGTTCCATCTCCAACTCATTTTCCTTCGCTCTTTGCTCTTTCTCTAGCTCTTTAAGCTTTTTCTAGAGATGCGAACCGGACTGCCGATCGGACTTGACACTTGAACGAGTTCTCGTTCGTTACGAGCTTCTTTTTCGAAGATTTCTTCTTTCTCCGTTCTTCCATCAATTTTCCTTGCTCCTCAACCTTTTGACAGTCTTCCGTCGGGCAGAACCACTTCTCCCGATCACGGATGTTCGACTCCTGCACACCTACACAGCGATAATGATACCATTTATCGCAGCTATCGCAGCCAATCATCCCTTCATCAATCTCGGAAGTCGTCGAGCAGGCACCGCATGCCGTGATTGTGAGAATCACACTCATCGTAGGTAATAGTTTTTCCGTTTATCTATTTTTAAGATTATTCGGAATTCTATTAAAGGCTTGCACCAATTTTTTATAGCAGCTAATTTACGCAGCTTAAACTGCAAATTTAATTCGGTTAATATTATATAATTATCGAAATAGATGAAACTACTCACAATAGATAGTTTTTCCTTCTTCCTACGAGTGATTGGTTCTTCCTCTTATTCGATTATGTTTAAAGTTCCAACACTAGCCTGCTTAAATTCGTACATTAGTTCTACTATTTTTCACAGTTTAGGTTGAAGCTATTATAAATTCAGGACTTTTGTCCGCCTTTTTTACCACTAGTTTACGGAACCTTGTTTCTTATTCGTGTTGTGTGTCCCCTGGATTAAAGTAGGCATCATCGCATGTTTAGTATTACAAATCATTTAAAATAATCCAACCGAATCCACACCGAACAACTCATATATAAATCTATGAAAGATATTCAATTTCCACTTTAATTTTATTTTAATTTAATTTAATTTAACTTCCGCTGATTTCACTGTTTCTAGACCGGGCATTGACTCAAACCGTGCTCCCAGTTTTCTTTACACCTGGTATTGTGAATCCGAGGTGACGCATCCATAGCTAGGTTATGTAACCGTTGCGGGTTATTATGAACCATAAACAAGGTTTGCTCTTCAAATAACCTAAGAATTGGTAAAATTTTGTCAGCGAAATCAGTGTACAATTGAGCTGTAGGATATAAGAATAGTAATTTATAAATAATCTTAAGGCATCGATTCTGCAAGATTTGGAGTTTTCTTAATTTTCACTTACTAGTTCTACTCCATGAAACAATTAAATAGTTCAAATGAGAATGGATATGAGCAAAGTAGAAACAAAGAATAGCTTTTTGAGGGAGACAATAACTAACTTGTCTTAAAATTCCACTCATAGAGGAAACTTTACTTGCAACCTTATTTATGTGAAAGTCCCACGATAAGGTAAAATCTAGATATATTTATGCCAAGATATTTAAAGCAGTCTAATTTTCTGAGTAAAATCTCATGGTTCAGAGTGTCAAATGCCTTTTTCAGATCAAGAAACAAGGCACCCACTATTTTTTTTTGAATCTGTTTCTTCTAATATTTGATCCACAAGCTCAGCTATAGCAACAGTGGTAGTATTTCCATTACGAAAACCATATAGCAAACTATACAGTGTGTTCCCAAGTAACAATTTAAGTTTTATTTCTGCCTTATAGCATTGTTTATAAATCCCGGCTTTGTTGATAAAACTACATTCAAAACTGTTTTGTCTACCAACACCTCCTCTATGCTTTTTTAAAGCCAAAATTTGTACAAAGTGGCCCATTCTAAAGACGTTTGTGGAAACAATTTAATAAAACCTTCATAAGACCATAAAGATTTGGAAATGTTCTTATGATCGATGCCATGACCACTTGAAAACCTTCATAAAACCTATTGGCTGCCATGAAAACCAGCATACGGCCAAATGGCCCCAGTTGTCAAACTTCACTGTGATATCGTGGTTGGTTTTTGTTGTTCTGCTTGGTTCGATTCTCTGCACTTCTGATCAATTTAGCAGTAAATAATATCTGAGAAAAAAGGTCTGGTGTTGCGGAATATTTTGTTTGATGGTAAAATATCCAAAACAAATTGAGATTTTTTAACAGCGGATCATGCTCCAAATCATATACGCATTTAATTTTGTGGTGAATATTGGAACGATAAGAGCGGAAAATTAATTCACCACGGAAACTATGCAAGTGTACAACAGCAAACACAAAATTAAAAAAAAAATATATTCGATAAATAAATCATTAATTTCTTGAAAATTGATGGAATTCAATAAGGTTATCTAAAGAAATGCAGAAATTTGTCTTCCATCTACAGTTCATTTGCTTTACATTTAGAATTTGCTGCATTTATTTTTCCACATTTCAATTCTTTCTTATCTTTCAATAAGGCAATTGTAAATAAAGCTAGTTATCTTCGCAATGACTACTTTAAAACTATTTGGTCATTTGGTGGCTTCCCTCAATGCAAATTTGCCGTTTGATGCATTAACTGGAGGCAAAATGGTTTTAAAATGCTTTTTCAACTGACCATAATAAGATAATATGTCTGAGTCCTAAGACGGCATTTCAAAACAGCATTTTATGAGTTCATAAAGTCGAAATAAAACCTTTGATAGGAGTAAAAGGAATTGGAGAAATCGAGGTTTTAACATCGTTTAAAACAAGCTGTGTAGGTTCTCATAAACCTGACTAAAATATGAAACCTTTGGGCACCTCTTGGTGTCATAATAAAACCAACTTGATTTCTAGTGGCTTTGATAAACCTTAATAAAACTAAATAAAGCTGGATGGTTTTAGCAATGTAACTTGGGTTATGTCTGCCTAAAAAAATTATCAGGCGTTTGATTAGAAGATTCTCGAGTATTTTGTTGAAAACTGACAAGGTTGATATCGGTCTAAAGTTATCAGTTTGGCTTCGATCTCCTGACATAAGGTCTGTATCCGCAATAATCCGGACACCTCAAAACATGAATAAAACATAAATTTCGCATTATATTTTCGTCATATTTGTTTATTTTAGATTCATGGGATGTATTTTAACAACTCGTGAAGATAAAACATAGTTATTCGGTATTTGCATAAAATTTTCGAACTTTGCGCTTAACTCCGTCCATTAGGGTTTGTACAGACTCTTCAGAAATCGTAGTAGCCGTCATTGTCCAAATTTGCTGGAAGTGTTTGATGTCTTTGATTCCTTGCTTCTTTCCAAGAAGCTTCCGCTTCATCAGAGCCCAATATCTCTCGATTGGTCGTAGCTCAGGGCAATTTGGCGGGTCTAGGGTTTTTCACAAAATGTTCACTTGATTTGCTTGATACCACTCCATCACAGTTTTAGCATAGTGGCATGATGCCAAATCGGGCCAGAACAAAGGTTTTTCTTTGTGACTTTTGATGAAGGGTAGCAATCGCTTCTGCAGACACTCTTTCTGATAGATCTCCTTGTTTATTGTGCCTGTAGTGACGAAAGATTTACTCTTTTTGCAACACGTGCAAATTGCTTGCCATACAAGGTATTTTTTGGGAAATTTCGATGCCTTCTTCGTTCTGAAATGCTCAACTGTAGCATTTCTGGCCATAGCAGAATAAAAAGCCAGCCCTGGAAGCTGCTTGAAATCCTCCAGGACATATGTTTCATCGTCCATCGTCGATCGTCCAACAACGCATCGTCAAACAACGCATGAAAACTTCGTCAAATATTCGCAGTATACGAATATTTCAAGATCCCGGGATTTCTTGTCCCGATTTTTAGAGGTGATGATCAGTTTGAATGAAAATCAAGCTTTGGTATTTTTGTATTGTCCGTTTCTGTAGGCACTTTTACAAAATATGTTTCTGTAACTATTACAAAACACAAATTTGTTATTGAAAATTATAATTATTATACGCCAAAATTTAAAAAAAAAAACGCAATAAAACACCGTATAACCTTGATAGCATAAAGTTATTTTTTTTATCTGCTTTGAACCTTTGCATCCAGTAAACGCATTCCTATATGAGTCGTTTGTCATTCAAGTCGTTGTTGAAAAAATTCGAGACTCGGCTAGTTTAGCAGTTAATAAACTGATAAGTTTTAATTTAAATTGTCATCCGCTCATATTAAACAGAGTTTAAATCATTCCCACAGATAAACTTATATGTTTTAAAAAAATCAAAACCTTCCGTCTTGCCAAATAAACAAAATTAAGGTCAGTTGAAATTTCATAACCTGAACCGCAAGAGTGTAAAATTATTTGTTTATGACACTTTTGAAAATATTCCGACCCATCTGTCATACTGCTTAAAACTGCAAGGAAACTGTTTCCCCCCAATCGCGCTCATAATCATACGGAATTAATCTCAAGACAGCATCCCGGGAGATTACCTCTACGTCACAGACGGTTATTACTTCTCCGAACACTCTGGCCTGATGACATTTTTTGCTCTAATGCTCGCAATCATCTCTCCTGCCACTTCCAATCACGGATCCCGGACCGGTAAAACTACGCGGGTGAAGAGAAATGTAGAAATTCTCGCTATTTCCAGCAATTTTGCGGCATCCGGAGCTTTGAGCGTTGAGCTTTTAGCAAACATTCGCATCCGAACATTCAGCCAGGAGGTAGGCAGTCAGTCGATGGCAGGAGTATACATTTCACACCCCCGGTACAGTCGCGGTAGGTTCGTGTTGGTTTCATTGCCAGGCAACATTCGGAGGTCGTGTCGCTGAGATAGATCGTAATGAAGTGATAAAGCGATTTGTCATTGTCACGGCAGATAAGCTTTCCGCAGTGAGTTTCCCATGGGAAATTCGCATTGATGATGGCACCAACACCACGGCCCACGGCCCATGGTGCGTTGGCGCTGGCAGGCGAGATTGACTTCGAGAGTGTTTTGTGGTTTATGCATTTGAGTTTTCATTTTCGATGCGAGCGTGATCTCGGATAATCCGTCTGAGTGCCAATGTCTACCAGATAATTTCCGTTTTTGTTGATGAATCTTGGTTATGAGGGTGCTGCTATCAGCTCATCTGTCAATTTGGTAGAGTATGCCACGATTTATGAGATTTTTCAGGGATGGCGTTATTGCTGTTCTAAGGATTTGGTACGTGGTTGTTGGAAGTTGATAATTGATTAAACTTTGAAAAATACCTGTAAAACAAAAAACCCAATTCGAAACTAGCATCTACAAATGATTTAGCTGGTCGATTAATCTTGAAAGAATAAATGATATAACTTTCTCCATAAATGCAAACAATAACAAGCTGGTTAGAAATGCACCTAAAATAATTCTGTTTCTGCTCAACGAAATGAATGTGGAGTAACATAAGCTTTTATCTTTTGTTCACCCATTGCCCGACGTAAATACGTACAAGTATTTCGAGCCTTCGAGAGCCCTTGAACAAATAGCAAAAGGTCGTGTAACACTTGCAAACCGCAAAATGACATATTATATTATAATTGCAGCAAAGTCAGTAGTGCTGACGTTCAGCCTGGTAACTGAATTTAGCATTTTATATTTTACATAGTCATGAATAAAATCGATCTTCTATCGAACTAGCAAATTGCGGAATTCAAATTTATGCGTCACGTGATATTTTTTGATTGTATGGGTAACAGATAAATGCTTATTTCATTCACTCTACTGCAAGGAGAGGAATTACTGATTTTTTATGAGTATGACTCGATAAGTCATTTCACAACGAAATTTTTAAAATATTATGCATAATTAACGCGTAGCGTTAGTTTTGCCTAAAATTTTCCTAAAAAGTGACGTGAGACGACCACTAATAGTAATGTATGTGTCAGTGTTGCAAGCAGTGGGGGTAAATGTACTGCATTTTGTTATTATGTCCATAACATTTAACAGTTTTCATTAAAACTTGATTGAACACACGCAAAAGTGAACCATCATAGGAAAAAATGTCATGCGATTCTTGTGCTGATTTTTACAGGCGACGAAACATTTCTGCTGCCACCAAACCGATGGTTTAAAAAAATGCGATGTAGGCTTATGTCGATCACAATTTCTTTGATGGCTGGCATATTATATTTATGGCATATGATGTTTATTATATGGAACCAAATTATAAGAATGGATACCAACAACTGATGATCAAAGATTACCAAAAAGTGCATTTTTAATCAAGCTATCAAATACAGATTTACGCAATTTCTAAACTGTTTGAAACTGTCGGCAAAAATAGGGCGACATTTTTCTGTTTCTGTTTTCTATAATTCGCGTTCGCTTGAACTTTACCTATAAACTGATGGTGGTGTGCATGCCTCAACATTTCACAGCAAGTGACTGTATGGCAAAAAATTGCATATTCCATCACCGGTTACTAGCGCTATTCCACCAAACATAAACGAGTTTGAGCATCACACCCTTTGATAAAATAATTCAAAAAATCAGTGCAGTAGTATACCAGACACGACCGCAGGATTTATGTAGATAAACCGTTTATTGCATTCTTTCTTTGCAAGAGATCAATATGCAATGATAATTCAGGTTCGATCATAAAAATGTCAGTATAATATCCTCGTTAGTTGGGAAATTAAATGGGTGTTCCTGTAAAGAACGGTGATACCCACTTTAGAAATTAATATCTCTTTCCAGTTTTAAGGGACAAATAGTACACGTGCTATATTCACTCCGGATGGAAATTTTATCAACTTCTCGTTGCAACAAATAGCACATTGCGTTGGAAAGATTCTGTTATTTTAGTTGTCACAAGTGGCGCTTCTTTTCCTCAACGATTTCAATGGTTAGCTACAGTACTGACAATGATAAATATCACAGTACTTAAATATGTTCAAATTTGTCATATTTGGACTAAACTGTCACACATGTTTATTTGTTTATTTGTAGTTATGCATCAACAGACCAAGTTCAGGTCCTAATGATGTTGGTTTTAACAAAAAAGAACATTATATAGATAAACGATTACACAATATCTTAGTCAAGTCATGACAAAAAAAAATTAAAACTATACACTTATCTTAACTCCGTGCGTCCATTGCTCCAAAAAGGGTGGAAAATCTCCAAAGAAGTACATTCCGCGTCAGATGGAAGCCAAAAACTGACGGCACTCTATTGAACATTCGCTGCAACCCGGGGATAGCGATGCTCAACCCATAGTTGGTGCGGGGAACAGGAAGCCACAGCATTAAGTTATTGCGCATTGGCCTTGGTTGAACTTTGATGATGATTTGTTGCAGGATTGTTTCGTAGTCAGTTCTTTCTTGTAGAGTTTCTGCAACCGTTAAGGCTCTAAAAATGTCTCTACGGATGTGCAGAGGCTCCATGTTCTCTAATTGGCAGCGACTTTCGTAGCTATGAAGACGAAATGGATCTCTCCAAGGAATTCTACGAAGAGCGAACCATAGAAAACGACGTTGAATAGATTCGATTCACTCGGCGCCATTATTATAATTCGGGCTTCAAACTGCTGAACAGTACTCCAGTGTAGATCACACGAGAGACCAATAGAGCGATTTTAGGCAGTAGATGTCTCTGAAATTTTTCGCCACCTTGAAAACAAAACCAAGAATTCTTGAAGCTTTATTCACAACATATGAAATATGTTGCGAATACGTCAGTTTAGAATCCAGCTGAACACTTAGGTCTTTAACGCACTGCATTTGTTCGATGGTCGTGCCGAGAAGATGGTAGTTGAAAACAGTTGGTTGTTTCTGCCGTGAAAAGGTTATGACTGAGCACTTGAAGTAGAGTAGAAATATCAACGGTCCCAGATGGCCGCCCTGCGGTATCCCGGACGTGGCGCAGAAACTTGTTGATCGAATGTCGCCTAAAGCAACTGTCAGTTAACGCCCCGTAAGATATGAACGAAACCATCTTAAGAGATTACGGCCAACTCCTAGCCTGTCAAGTTTAGCGATCGCAATATCGTGGTTCAGCTTGTCGAAAGCTGCCGTTAAATCTGTGTAGATCACGTCCGTTTGCCATCGAGCAATCATACTATCAGTGATATATGACGTTGGGCACAATAGGTTTGTTGTTATGGAACGCCCAGTTGAAAACCCGTGCTGATCGGCACTCAAAAACTGCTTTCAATGTGCAAAAAGAGAGTTCCTTACGACCAGTTCAAATAGCTTCGAAACGGCGCTTAGCAAATTTTGCCGAGAACAGATCGCAAATTTCCTGATCAGTGCCAGCGGTTTCGCTATTAAAGACCATGGAAGACGGTAAACCTACTTCCTTGCGTTCCTTTCTCACTTAATTATGCTAACCCTACTTCCCATTAGAACAGTACCAGAGTACTAATCAAACAGTTTAACGTAATCTACGTCAACCGGTCGTGTGTTATACACAACCCCACTGATTTTTTTTTCTTTCTTTGCACTTTCATTGTGATTTTTCAAGTTAAATTTCTACTCGAAAGTGTTTTTTAAGTGTGATTTTCAGTTTTTGTAGGAAAAAGGATGGTGTGGAAATATTTGCCGAATAGTGGAGTGCTACTCATGTACAGACATAAATGCATCTTTTAGCATCACATAGAGGCCGTCCAAATGAAGGCTGAACATCAGCAACTAAGCAATATTTCCGGTGAGATCTATCTGATTATAACTTTGAACCATACTGTTAAATACATTCCATCATCAAAACAATATGATTTGATGATGGAAGAGTATGCACAACACTAATATCCCTTTGATGTTTGTATTGTGTTTATGCGGGGCTTGTTGTAAGTGAAAATGAAACCTTGGAATGGACGTGAGTAATCAGACATTCTGAAATGGGTCACTGGAATCCAACAAAGCTATCACCTTCCTACTCCCGGGCTTAAAATGTTTGTCGTATCGACAACAGTGCATTTAACTGCAAACATTTTTCTTCCATAAAAATACTGCCGGACGGTGGGCGTTGGATTGTACAAACACAACAACAACAACAACCATTCCCTTATGGAATGCGCCTAATGGTATGACGTCAAAAAGTGTATGACATCTGTGCTTTCAGATGAGAGGTAGCTCACATTTTTGAAGACCTTCCTTCCGGTGAATATCTGCATTTATATTTGCAAGTGTAAAAAAAGTCGAAGATTTCATACCTCATTTGCAAATTGCTTGCAAAACCAGTACTTTCTTTCAAAAAAATTTCTATAAAAAATTGACTTTTCTGAGTTTGGCACATCGATTCCTTGCTTCACAGTGTAAAATTGTACCTCTGGAAGCGTTTTGTAGTCTAGATTAACATAGGTTTGATCAAACCATGTTTTCGCCATATTGTCCCAAGGGGGGACCTTTGGCATAATTGATGATGAAAAACTGGTCGTAGATGATTAAATTTGGTGCCGTATTGTCTCAAGGGGGACTTTTGGCAAAAATGACGATGAAAATGTTTCGCCATATTCTCCCAAAGCAGCAATTACGACCAAATATTTTTTGCCGAAATATCCCAAGGGGGAAAAAACTTCAATATCTTAAAATTTATAAGAGATAATAATAAACTAAATCAAGCCAAATTGTTGTTTTGTTATGGTTAACAAAAGTGTAGAACACTTCAAATTTGCAGAAAATCGCCAAGAGATGCTATACTCAAAAAACCGAATTTAAGGGATGTTCAAAAGAAAACTCCCCATATTCATATTAAAACCAATAGATAGGCGTATGACAACTTGAGGAAAGTTTTTTTCTATTAAATCAGCTATAACTTTGCCAAAAAAAGTTAATTTTTATTAGCAAAAAATAAAAAACAAAATTTTTTTCTCACTAATTAATCATCAAATTTTTATTTCCTTAAGATTGAAAATAATTCATGGAAAAACTTTGCAGAAGAAACTATAGCAAAAAAAACGTGGTTTTTAGGCTCAAAACAATTTCGATCACGTTTTTGCGCCATTGGCAACATTGTGCAGTGGTTTGGCTATTTACCAAGAGGTGTACCAAAATCAATGTTTGAAGAAAATATTGATTTCATTTCTTCAAACATTATCATGCAGATGAAAATGACGTGTTTTGGTTGGATAAAGCGTTTTCGCATTATGCGAGAAAAACACAAGCTTCCTTGGAAAGCCAAAACATCCCGTATGTACCAAAAAACCGCAATCCAACAAATTTGCCCCAGTGTCGCCCGATAGAAGATTTCTTTGGATATTTGAGTTCGCTGGTGTACAAAAACAACTGGAGAGCCAAAGACTGTAAACAACTGATTAATAGAAGCAAAATATGCATTCGTTAAAGAAGCTGTACAACGCTCCAAACATCAGGACAAAGCTTTGACGAACAGCTGATGACGGACCGTATTCAAATGTTTTTTAATTTTTTTTTATGCAAAGAGACGTGCCTTCAAAATAAATCAGTCAGTTTTCCTATCTATGAACAAGTATTTTTTATCTAACTGGTTAGTTACACCCCATTATTTGAAAAAAAAAAAAAAGTTAAATAATCAGTCAGTCCGGTTGCATCCGGAAAGGCATAAGTTCTTTCAATTATTTCGAAACAGAAAAAAAGGTGGAGTAGAGTAACCAGCAAACCAATTTTGGCCAAAGTTTACTATTTTAGCCACCCCCCAGAAAAACGTTAAATTTTTTACCTTTATGCATTTTGCGAGAAAAATATATAATTACCCCCATCATTGAGATTCAAATCAACAGTCTATCGGATCTCCAAACATTCAAACACGTTAAATATCATCAGAACATGGCCAATATCGGTGCCTTTCTTTTACTATATATATCTTCTACTACAGCCACTTTTCTTCTTGAACTTGCAATCGGAATTCTGCAGTGACACCCAGATTCAAACTTTGACATCAAACGCATTGTTTGAGAGTACTACATGGAACAGCACAATCTGTAACATGTCTAATCCACTTCCAGACTTTCCTGATTGCAGAAAGTAAATCTACCGACAATGATAGTGTACATACTTTTCCTATTTTATCATTCGTCCCCCTCCACAGAACCCCTATCTCAAACAAGCAGTACCTTCCGAGTGTACCACATCTTAGTAAACTATCTGCAAGAATCTTGATCCTCCACCAGCACTTCCGATAAACCGACTTTGTTTCACCCGGTCGATTTCATGAAAAAGAGCAGTACAGCACTATTTATGCTATCTTCCGAAGCAATCTACATTTAATATATTTATCGTAACAGAATTCTATGCAGCAAACACAACCTGCATCGGGGTCGAGTACAGGATAACAGACATTTTCCAAAAGTGCAGTCTCCTCCCGTACCGCCCCTACCAGCTGCTAGTAGCTACATATATCTTTTACAAAAACGTGGTGGAGGCAGGGAGAGAGCGCATATCCGTTCCCATGTTACTTGCAATAGACAGGAAGATTTTCAAATAAACTAAACTGAGGGATAAATCAAACAGGATATAGACATTTTGCAGATTGCTTCAACTTCACCGTGTTCTCCACGGTGATAGCAACATCCGGCGATGAGATCATGTTCTCGAAGATGTGCAACTTTTAAGAATAGAATAAATGGTACGATGCTGCTACACAAAGTCGAGATAGTGCAACGTACTATCCTGATGTATAAATTTTGCCGCTGGGTGTGCACAATGCGCTTGAACCGGTGAAAAGGTGTTAATTTTAAACACACTTTCTGTGCTGGAGGTAGACAACATTATCGCTGATAGTGGATTCGTTCTACTTTTGAGCATAGAAACAAGATGATTAGCGGATGCTGGTGAATTGAAGGGATTAATTTAGTTGCGAAAATGATTGTATTACCTTGCTGATGTTTATGAAGTAAAACGATACTAATTGGTTTTATTTTCTTTTTTCCAGGTTAGTATTTGTGCGTCACAGAAATAAAACAAAAAAGGGTGGTGAGTATAATAAACTTGAGAAGTAAAATGTTAATTCAATTTGGGAAAACAAAAACTGTTTGTTACTCTTACTACCATATCCAGCTTGAAAAAAACTCGAGAGATCAAACATAAAATCTTTGATATATGTACCATGATTTTTCACCAAACAGTGTGGCGCTACATTATATAAAAGACACCAATGAAAACGATTTGTCGTGCTGAATTTTTAGAAACACTTTGTACTTGTACATACAGCAAAATCCATCAAAAAGTGCTATGCAGACCAAAGATATGATTCCAATTACTTTGTATGTTTGTTTGTTTGGTAATTAAAACTCGATTCACTTTATATCCGATCGCAATAAATCAGCTCTACACAGAACAAAATAATGAATTTTAACAGACGCGTAAAGCTTCCCTTCGTTTAATTCCAAGCCAAAGGAGGCGCAAACAACGAATTTGTTTGCTATCTTTCATGCGCCATAAAACAATGTTTGCAATCTTTCGTACAACAGGCTAGATTCAGGCGTTATCTGGCTTAAATTAACATGAAGTGTCCCATTAGATTCTGCCAAATCTAGCATCCTTTTATGTTCATTAGATAACGCAGAAAATTCAATGTCTCATTTTATCTATGCATTGAGATTGTTTTGATGAATTAACACATCGGCTGAAAAAGGTTTATGGGCTTACGCTGAAGCAATTTCGACGGCAGCTATAACCTAAAAATTAAGAATTGATATAGAATATTTCATCACATCAGTTTGTCTGCTTACTTGCTGTGAGCAATCTGATGGAGCTCGATTCGATGTTCATTCACTAACAATCGAGATTAATCATTGTTTTAAATAGCGAGGTAAGTGCGAGAAAGAGAGAGAGAGAGAGAGAGAGAGAGGGGGGGGAGAGAGAGAGAGAGGGGGGAGAAAGATAAAAGATAGGAAAAAATACATGGAGCAGCAATTCACCATCACGATAAAAACAATTTTTGTTTTGTAAAGTTTGACTTTATTCCTCGACTTAGTTTCCGTCAAGAGTGATACACTCACTCCACAGTTTCTCTATCATTTTTATTTAACAATCAATTGTTGGCCTCAAAAAAAAGAGTTTGTTTCGAAAATTAGATTAGATGTCTCTTTCCAGCAAGCGTTTTATTAACGTAGGACTACGGTTTTCTTTTCTATACTGGTTGTCATTTCAAAATTTTAAAAAAGAAATCGTTACGCAAAAGTGTAAGGTTTTTGAACGCTAATAATTCTCGTTCGTCTCAACAGAATGACTTTATTTATACACCATTTGATTTTTTGCATTAAAATTTCAAGTACTATAAGTATAAGTAGTAATTTTATTTACTTAAAAATTACCTACTTTTGCTCCCAAACAAATCAGCATGCACAGATAGAAAGAAACATTGAACTTTCTGCGTTATCTAATGTATACATACGGAATGCTAGATTAGGCAGAAAATAATGGGGTATTTCATGCAAATTTAAGCCAGATAACGCCTGAATCCAGCCTATTGTATGAAATATTGCAAACATTGTTGTATGGCGCATGAAAGATTGCAAAGAATTTCGTTGTTTACGGCTTTTTAATTTTTTTCTGTGTATTAAGAGCTTGAACATATGGTTTCCCCTTTCCGGGTCCTCAAAAACGAGTTACAAATTGTCTTCTTTTAATTTTAATTAGTTTCATTCCATGTTTAATACAGCACTAGCTACACCCCTCAGCTGCAAGATTAATTCGCTCTGTTGCCGGTGCCTGATTTTATAAATAACGGAAGCCCGTCCCCTCTTTTGAATTTTGCTTCGTACTGCATTTTCGTGCCCCTCTTCTTTGAAGGCTATGCTATCAACGTTAGTACTTGGTGGGGTGAAAAGTTACTTCCTTGGGAAAGAAAAAAAAAATATGAAATTCTTTTTTTTATTTTATTCAATGTAGTCTCCTTTTAGTTTGATACACTTATTCCAGCGATTTTCTTACTCGTTGATCCCATCGGAAAAGTAATTTTCTGAATGGTTTGCAAAATACTCCTCCACGGCGTCGATGATTTCCTCGCGTGAGCGGAATATTTTATTGATGAGCTATCTTTTGAGGTTTGGAAACAGATAATAGTCTGAGGGAGCCAAACCGGGTGAATACGGTGGATGCGGAAGCAATTGGAGCCATAATTCCTTGATTTTAGCCGTGGTTGTGGTGCTCTTGTGCGCCGGCGCATTGTCTTGCAAAAACGAAATTGTTTTTCTCTTCATGTCTTCATGGCCGTTTTGCAGCGATTTACCATGACAATCCCAGAAAACCGACGCCAAAATCATTCCGACCCATTGAGCCTCCCTAGGCCGCTTCGGAGCACTCGTTTCGGCTTCAGTCCATTGCCGGTCACTCATTCTGTTAGGTGGTGCGTAATAGTGGATCCATGTTTCATCAACAGTTACCAATCGACGCAAAAAGTCCTTCCGATTCCGCATCTGCAAGTCTTAACACTGTTTCGAAGTGCTCTCGCGTTCGTGTTTTTGGTCAGGAGTGAGCATGCGCGGCACCCAGCAGCAGGATGAATTTTTCATATGCAGAATCTCACCCAAAATATGGCGTGTGCGCTCAGTACTAATCTTTGTGCTCAGTACTAATCTGCTAGCTCAAGCACCTTCACTTTCCGATCAGACAACACCATTTCATGAACTTATTTAACATTGTCCTCTGTAACCACATCGGAGGGCCTGCCGCTGCGGACTTGATCGGTACTAGAGTTGCGGCCACTACGAAACTCTCGGAATCAATATTTAACGGTGTAATATGACGGAGATTTTACCCTATAATACTTATCCAACTTTTCTTTTGTTTCCTTCGCCGTTTTGCCTCACAAAAAATTTTGTTTCATGAGAAAACGAAAATCGTTTTTATCTATATTCAACCTGATGCCAAATACGTCAACAACAAACAGCTGCCAAAACAAAGGTCACCCAAGTAACAAATTCAATTTTAAGGTACCCTTGAAGAAGTTTTCAAGACTCATTTGATAAAACCACGCATAAAACTAGATTTTCTACGTTACATCGATAAAACAGCCATAAAACCCTCATAAGTTTAAAAAGGCCCATACTACGGGAGGTTCTCAACACTATTTCCTAAGGTTCGCTTAAAGCTAGATAGTTTTATCGGTACATAATTGTAATGACATTCAAGACATGCTTAAAACTGTGATAAAACTTCCACAAGTTTAGATAGTTTATGATTTTCCTCTTTAAGAATATTTCCAGTTCGTCACATAGATGTTTCGAAGATTTCATTTTTGTGTTCGTTTTGCTGAAAGCTATTAAAGAAAATATAATATCGATATACATATGATATATCTTTTCCAATGTGGATACGTATGTAAATTAATTGTAAAATTGACCATCAATGCACGAGTTTTTTGTCTGCAATTGATAAATTTTTCATGCATCGTTCAGTTTATTGGTGTTTTATAACATAAAGTTCCAAAATTTGCATGCGTCACGGAATTATTGCTAGAACATTGATTTATTTAAAAAATAAAATATACTTCAACATTCAACAATCAGGTGTCAAGGCTGATCAATTGTTAGATTGTTGGAATAAATTGTGTCTACAATCCATTTTAAGTTTCAAAATGTATTTTAAACAGCATTATTTGTTGGTATCATTGAAAAAACGAGAGTTTTGTTGCATACATATGTAAATGGCTACCATTCCGAGAGAATCGGGAATAGCCACACTCGCAATTGTTTCAATGGTTTTATCTGAAACTACCATAAAGCGCAAATAAAACTCATATTTCCTGCACAAGACTAACAATTCATCTTTATTTGTTCTTTTCTTGAAAAAGATGAAAACATGAATATACTCTACAACTAAAAAAAACCCCAACAACTCAATTTTTCCCTTATTTTTTTTTTTTCCCCCCCTTTTTTAAACCAAAAAAACAAACTCACTTAATTTCTCCCTAACCTCAAATTTTTCTCTCTTCTATACCCTAGCAAAGTAAAATAACAAACTGATATCAAATAAGTAACAAGTTTTGTTATCTCAGATATCATTTTGAACTCACCTTTTATCGCATAACAAAATTATTTATCAACATTGAATAATTTTGTTATCATTTGTTATCAATTTTTGAAGACGATTTTTGACGAACGTTACTGAATATTACCAGCATGCTGAAGAATTCTGAATATCACAAGCATGTCATGGATATGAAATTGAGCCGTTCACCAGAAGCAGTACTTCAGTTATTAGTGTATGAATTTGATATCATCTTGATAACATAATTTGAAATCATCTCAAGTTATTTGTTCGTATCACAAAATTGATTATCAAAGTGAACTCAATGATAATAAAACGAGTTAATGTTGTGATATCCAATGAATATTAATTAGTTATCCTTTTTGTTATTTTGGCTGTCAATTCAGCCTGAATGATAACATATTTAGTGATCAAAAAGTGATAATCAGATATTAGAACTTGTTATCACTTTGGTATAAACCTTTGCTCGGGTACCCATCGTCGGAAGAAGTGCGCTGTGTAATGGATCACTGAGCTATTCCAGTGCACTACTTCCGACTTTATGATTCGTCCTTTTGGCAATGACTATCGATTTTTCAATATATTGGATAGGTTTTTATTGAATTTCTACTTGAATGATCCACTAGTTTTTAATTTCTTCCACCTATGGACGTCCATTGTGACAGTTTGTTTATTTTTCACATAATGTTCTTTCTCAAGAGTATGAGCACTTATTTAAAATAGAATGGTTCTAAGAGCGTTTCATGGCAGCATTTCCAAGATACATTCATCTTAAAAAAGAATGTCATAAAACATTTTCAAAACTTCTATCAGGTTTTATGAAAGTTGCAAAACGATGTCTTGAGAGGGGGATCAATCTATCTATCTATACATATAAAAAAATGAATGTCTATGGAGGTTTGAAAACCCTCCCCTCTTAAGAAGGGGGGGGGAACTTTCATACAAATGAAACTGAAATTTCTGCCTAACTCGAGAACTAATGAAGCAAATGGAACCAAATTGGGCATGTGGGGATTATGAAGGCAAATAATGTTTCTACGGTAGTTTGAAACCTCTACTCTCTCTGGTAGGGGGAGGGGTTCCCATACAAAAGAAGCACAAGTTTCTGCATAACTCGAGAGCTAATGAAGTAAGTGGAACCAAATATGGCAAGTGGGGTTTTTGAAGGCAAGAAATGTTTCTATGGTGGTTTGAGACTCCTCCGCCATCTGGAAGAGGGGGCGGGTTTTCATAGAAATGAAACACAACTTTCTGAATAACTCGAGAACTTTACTGAAACCAAATTTGGCATGTGGAGGTTTTTGAAGGCAAAAAAATGTTTCTATTGTGGTTTGAGACCCTTTCCTTCTCTGAGAGAGGGGTCTCCCATACAAATTAAACACGAATTTCAGCATAACTCGAGAACAAATCAAGCAAATGCAACCAAATTTGGTATGTAGAGATGTTTGAAAGCAAGAAATATTTTTAAGGTGACTTGAAACCCCTCCTTTTTCTGTAAAGGGGGCTCCGATACAAATGAAACACAAATTTCTGCATAACTCGAGAATTAATCAAGCAAATGGAACCAAATTTAGCATATGGGGGGTTTTGAAGGCAATGATTGTATGGTGGTTTGAGAAACCACCTCCCTGGAAGGGAGGCCTCCATGCAAATGAAACAAATTTCTACCAAACATGAGAATTATCCAGGTTACTAAAACACAAAACGTGTATTTCTTGGGTAAGAAGCATGTTCTGATAGAAGTTTGAACCCCTGCTTAATTAAGAAAAAAAACTCATTCCGAAAAACAACCATAAACGTGCCAGTTCTTTAAAATTTTCCTTCATTTAGTTGCAAGCGTAGCAGTGCTTGCTCAGGGTTTAGCTAGTTATCTTATAAAATTACTCATAAGGTGAATAACACTTATAAATTATGTAGTTTTATGAAAATTTCTTCACTCTTAAGAACTGTTAATCAATTTAAACCGCCTTAACTTGAGAAATGCGTAAATCTGCGTATGCTTTTTGTGACAGGGAACTTCGGCGGATCTTCGTTTCACTTCTAACCACACAATCGGGATGGCTTCGATAATCTGGAGCAGCAACCGGTGGTGCTACATCTAAAGGGTCCATGGCTGACGAAACGGCATTGAAATTTAGTACGGCATCAGGCAACGAATTTTCAAAATCATCATTGTACTTGCCATAAGTGCATGGTGGAAGACCCCTTCTCTACTTCCAACCACAGGGCCGAGACGACTATGAAGAGTGCTGGCTGCATTAGGCGGGACTGGGTTGGAGAGATTGGGGACTTTCATCGTGCTCTCCATGGTACGTCTCGGGTTCCACAAATCATCTTTGATAATAGACATAATTCATGACAGTGGAAATATCATTGTCAGCATTAGAATTTGGCCTCGTGAGTTATGCGATGAAGCAGCACTGGAAATCGGGAAAGCATCAGAAGCAGATTTCCTTGGGTAACACACATACTTGCCTGGAAGTTCAGGTTGGGTGATCCTCTCCCAAACTCCGACCACAGGACCGGGATGGATGAGATCCCGAGTAACACATCTTCGTGATTTAATGTTGAGTAAGCTTCTATATAACCAAACATAGTAATATAAAAGCATGTTCAACCTTTATAAAACTTGTGTGTTGCTTAGGATGGCAGAAACAGATGCTGGATTGATAATGTACGTTGGTTGGCTCGACTAGGTTGGAGCGGATGAGGGCTCCATTAATACCTTGCTGTGTGCATCCGGGTTGCGTAAATGTTGTGATATCCAACGTGGGATGAAGACGGCCATTTAATTCAGAAGAAAATGATGATGAAAACGACGCAGAAGATATTTGAAATTTGAAGACAAAAGAAACATAAACGACATTGGTGTAAGTCTATTTTTTTTATCATTTTAATCTTATTGCTTTCACAATTCATTTATTGCTTGCTCTCAACTTAGGGGCTATTCATAAACCACGTAGACTTAACTGGGGGGAGGGAAGGGTTTGACCAAAGTCTACGTTCCATACAAAATTTCAAAAAAATTGTATGGAGAAAAGTCTACGAGGGGGCAGGAGGGAGGGGGGGGTTCTGAGATTTTCAAAAAATTAGTCTACGTGGTTTATGAACCGTCCCTTGCAAAATATTCCTAGACCATACCGGGAATCGAACCCGATCACCTCCAGCATTGTATTGCTTTATAGCTGCGTCTTCACAGACTGATCTAAGGAAGGACCCTCGGTGTAAGTCAACATATTGCTCTTAATAATATGGTGAAAAATGAGGACAATGTTAAATTCTTAACGGGAAATAAAACTCTCACTCAAACTACGAACATAAAATGGAATGAGTGGAGGCAACGATAAAAAAAATAAGGAAAAGAATAGATAGCTTAAAGCGAGCGAAATAACGGAATCAAAAGTGGTGAAAACAAATCAGAAACGAAAAACTACGAACTACTACAGATAGTAAACAAACGAAGAAAGAAATAAAAAGAAAGTATCACATGAAAAAAGACTAATTGGAAGATGAGAACATTGTAATGATCATAAAAAGGACGACTTTCAAACATAGCAAAGGAGTAGCAGAAGAAAAGAAATCAACAGGTAGTGATAAACTACATTGTTTAAAGAAAATAATGGTAAAGAAGCAAAAAAATAAGATTTAGAAAAGTAAACAAGAGCAGAAATGAAAAAGTAATCATGAAAACGATGCAGAAGAATAAGATGTATCAAGAAGGTTAAGAAGAAGAGAAGAAAATAAACAAACAATGAGATTGTGAGGAGAGGAAGTAAAAGCACAAATAAAAGGTGAGGATAAAAGAACCCAAGAAATGATAAAATTAATATGAAAAACAATAAAAAAACAAATAAAAAAAACAAGTGGATATCACCAACCACGAGTTTTTTCTAATTTTTCTTTTTTTAAAAACCCCGGAAACCCAACCACAAAAATTTTATTAAATAAAATAATAAAAAAACAATATTTAAAAAAAAAAAAAAAATTTGTAAAAAAAAAAGAGAATGTGCTGTTTATCTATCACTCACAACGATTCGGTTCTTCTTTTTTTTTTTTTGCTTTTTCTCCCCAATGTTTTAATAATAAGAAATTTTCTTAACTTTTTGCAAGGAATTTGTTAGATCTCTACCGTGTTAGTTTGTTATATATTGTGATGTCTATGAGCGATGTGATTGTAAAATCCGGAGCAATTCGCGATTAGGGCGTACATGCAAAATATAAACAAAATGTTTTTTCAATGCAATGCATAATGACTACAACTAAATCACGAGTTTTGACCTTTTTGTCCTGGTTGGGCTTTAATTTTATTCATTAAATATTGTTTTTGCAGAGGGCGTAGAGTTATTTCGTATTCAAAACAATTCACTCTGCGATTTACGCCATTTGATTGTTGACAAAGTGAAAGGCGTAATTTAAATCAAAACATAAACATGGCGTAAAGTAAAAGGCGATACTGACAAAAAATCAAAACAACGGCGAAAAGTAAAAGGCGATACTGATAAAATAACCAAAACAACGGCGAAAAGTGAAGGGCGAAACCTATCAAAATGTCAACAATAGGCGAATAGTATAGGGCGATACTTATATTTCCAGTACTTGTGGGGCCAACATTGAAAATGGCGTAATCAAACATCCTAGTATTGACAGGCGAATATTAAAAAATTGCAAATTTCAATGAATAACGAAAGAATTTCCATCAGTAGTATATATGAATCAGAAGCAAGCTTTGTTCTCTGTCTGTATGCTAGATTGTATTTGAATTTATTCGTTAATTTGTAAATTACGGTTTGAAATTCTACTTGCAATATAACAATCATCATTTCCCTTTTGTTTACATTCTGCATGTTCGCCCTAATCGCGAATTTCTCCGGAAATGCCGAATGCCCCAACCGACCAGACTCTAGCGTACTCTATAACGCTGATACCTACATTTTAGACAGATGCTTTAGTGAAATTTTGTGCATTCATAAGCAAAATTTTGCAAACCCCACCAACAATGCTCAAATTTGAACAAATTTGAATTTTAACTGAGCAATTTCTGCTTGCATAGAAAAAAAACCTAAAAGTTGCCTCAAATTCGCTTAACGCAATGCAAACATCCACCTGGCAGCATGATATACTGTTCGCGAGCTGCATTTTATTGACTTATTTATGAACTTCACAAAAGATTTACAAAGTCATCAAATGTTTACACGCCGCACTTGACAGAGGATGACACCATCAAAAAGTTGGTTCTATAATATCCATGGTCGCCGTTTGCTCACAAAAAGCCAAACGTTTTCCTCCCCTTACGCTATTTTACCGTATCTTGATTGCGGGAGGACAGACTGTCTGTGTCCCTTGAAGCGACGGCAGCGTGCAAATTTTTATAGAGATCAACCCACGGAATTTATTCAACGACGAATCTTCCTTCCTGACGTTTACGGTTAAGGTGCTTTCCTGCCCCTGTTCCTGGAGCCTCCTTTAGCCCAGTCCACAAGGGAACAGACGAACCGCGGTGTCATGATGGAAGCGACTGAGTTCAGTTCCCGGTTGAGTTGACTAAACTCCCGATGACTAAGTTGAGTGTGGCGTTCAGTCTCAGTAGGGACGTGATAAGGCCAATGAAGAAGAACTGCTTTTCTGTTCTAAGCACCATCGCCCGCCTTTTTCCGCTCAATTGTATCCATCTTCCACCTCCACCTGAAAACAGATTGCGTGAAGAAACGGAACGAAAACGCAAAACATCACTCTAAAATGCTCTTTCAAAAGGCAGCAACTTCAGCGGCTGGCGTTGACTTGAACGATAAAGACGACGATGACGACGACAACGACCGCCGGAGAGGAATAAACAAACATAAAATTTTATGAAGATATTTCGGAGCTTTATTTATGTGGTTCCCGCAAGCATAAGTTGCCGCAATTGAATAAAATTCAGCCCATTTGTGAAGGTTGAAAGGAACCGTTTTGCGGAAGGTGTATTGCCATCAGAGGGCAAGAGATTCGACACAAATCAACGCTGTCGGTCTTCGTCGGATTTGGATGCAGCTTCATTGGACAGCCAGCGGTTGTGTTTACCGTTTGACAAGGTTTGGCTGCCCGCACTTTTACGGCTATACCCTTGACCCGATGTCAGGTGGGTTTATTTTTTTTATCTTTCGACTCAAGTGAGAGACGTCTATTGCCCGAAATTGACACCCTAATCCAGCGAGGATGGAGATCGATATCCAGTGGTATTATAGCTGGATTTGTTTTTCGCTTCTTTTTCATCAATAAATCAGTGTATGGAATGACGAATACGGTAGAAAATGGAAAATTTATTTTAAAGAACGGTGATACCGTCTCACGCATTCAGGACAGTTAGGTTTTTTTTAGATTACTTCAATATTGCATCTCTGATGAATGGTTGAATGGTTCGTCCTTGCTCGATTTTTTGCCTTCTTTGATTTTTCGTTGAAAAGGATGAAAAAAAAAAGCTTTTGATACGTAGTAAAATTTTATGATGATTATGCTGCGGGAAATGACATGGAAAAGCAATATCGAATATCGATCTAACTGGAGGTGGGTGTTCGGATATTGTGTGTACGGATTTGAAGCTTAATGATCTGTTATGCAGTCATGTTAGATGTGGGTTGGTCGGCGGTTTGTTTAAAAGCGATTTAAACAAAAAAAACTTTGGATTGTCTGTGTAAATTAAACTTCCTGCAAATGAGAAACGTTGAACTTTTTGATTTAAAAACAGTATTAATGAGTTGATCTTCCTATAAATTTGAATGCTTGTCAAACCAAAGGAATTCTTTTCTCTCATTGTAGACTATCAACTAAAGGTGAAAGTCAGTGACGCAACTGGAAAAAATATTTTGTATCTTTAAACAGAGGGTATGTGCCCCTTGACTCTGTATAATATACAGCTATCGATTACATGTTTTAACTATAACTGATAAAGCATTTGAGTTTCAACTATTCAACTAGTTGTACACTAACTTACACTGATAGGCAAAAAAGACACTATGCCCACCTCATCAATTTTTGAATTTCTCTCATTTATTTGTCTCGAAATAAAGTAAACATACTGCAGTCTTTTTTGATATCTCATTTTTATGTTCTTTTCAAGTTTCACTTATGGAATAATAATAAAAAAAGAGTATGACTTAAAGAACTGAGAAATCAATTTGTAATGATAAAAAAACAGTCCGTCGAAATACCCCTCGATTGTTTATGTTTTGATATTTTGACGTGTTTTGAAGCAAACGGCTTGACCTGGTGCATTTACACACGTAATCGCGTTTGATTTAGTTGAAAAAATTGAGAACGTCGTGATTTCGAAAGCAATTCCCTTGCATATCCGAAAATTGGTGGTTCGTGATGTGCAAAACGGTGAATCGCATCGGGCTGTCGCTAGGAAGTACAGTATTAGCAAGGCAGCGGTTGGGAAAATTCTACTGAAACAAAAAACGTTCGGATCAGTGGTGGATCGCCCAGGCAGAGGCAGGAAGCGCAAAACGGATACACGAACGGACACCAAGATCATGCGCGAAGTCAAGAAAAACCCAAAAGTAACTGTCCGTGAGATCCAGGAAACCCTTCAGCTATCAGTTTTTGGTCGAACTGTTCGTCGCCGTCTTGTAGCACAGGGGCTGATTAAAAAAAGTTGCCCGAAAGCATCCTTTTATCAGCAAGGCAAACAAAGCCAAACGGCTCAGGTTTGCTATTGAGCATGCTGATAAGCCCGTAGAGTTTTAGAAAAACGGTGCTCTGAACGGACGAATACAAAATTCGAGCTTTTTAATCGAAAGCGGTGGGTTCGTGTGAGGTGCGGATTGAGTGAGGAGCTTCATGAGCGCCACATCCAAGGCACGGTGAAGCATGGAGGAGGAAATGTGATGGTCTGGGGGTGTTTTTCGTGGAATGGAGTGGGTAACCTTGAGAAAATCGACGGGATAATGATGGCAGGTTCCTACATCAACATCCTGTGAGAAAATGTGGAGGTTTCGCTGATCCAGACGGGTCTTGAAGAGGAGTTCGTATATCAGCAGGACAACGACCCGAAGAATGCTGCCAAGAAGACTAAGTTTTTCTTGCGGTCTTGTCGGATCAAACTGCTGAAATGACCTCCACAAAGCCCGGACCTCAGCTCCATCGAGAATTTGTGGGTGATTCTAGATGCCAGAGTTGACAAAACTGGTGTTACCAATACAAGTAATTCTATTCTCAAATATATTCATCTGAAAACAAAATGCAAAAAATATTCTTTTAATTTCTATGTATTAATTATTTACAGCAAAAAAACGCAGGTGTGTGTTTTTAATCCAACCTTTGAATCGTTACTTTCTACCATGGATTTTCATTTTGTGTAGACGCATTTCATAAACAAAATTTTTATCTTCAGTCTTCGCCGTATCCAGTCAGTTTGAACGTAATTTTCTCTTGCATAACCTTAGATTTACTTATTGTACATAATCTAGCACTGAGAGTACACAGTTGAAATTATTTTGTAATTTTCAATCTATTTTCATGCACATAAAAAGAGCATGCAAATACTTTCAAAATTACATGAAGCTTTCAATTCACACGTCTTGAAAATCACATGTTGTAATATGTGCTCGCATGAATTTTACATGACCTACTTCAGATGCTCGCAACGTTGATTATTACATCCAAATGTATTTTTTCAAGTAAGAGTGGAGGAGATAATAATCGAGAAAGAGATTATTGGTTTATTGATAACCCCTACCAATAACTTGATAATCCAAAAATGCCAGTAATGGGCGTCAACTGGCAGGAGAAATATAAACAATGAAAAATGTCAATTATACGACATTCATTTCTTAAATAAAAAAAAATGTCGTCTTTTGTCCTCCGCTCTTGAACGCTGAATGACAGTTAGAAGAGAAAAACAGCACGGAAACTTTTTCGAAAAAATCAATGTCAGAAGGTTTATATTTACACGGTCATGTAAATTCATACGTATATGCATTGTAAAACGTGTTCAGTGAGATTTATAATCACTGCAACGTGTACTTATGTATGATCCGATGGAAGTACACGTATTTTTCAATGTTTATCAATTCTCCAGATATGTGCATAATTTTTTATTTAAAATTCAATAAAGCAAAGGATTACATTGATATAGTTTTACGATTCTAACATTTTACATCACACATGTTTTACATGTAATTTTCATTATTTTTTGCTGTGTAGCTCGAGCACTAAGCAAGCAGCTCTTGACTAAGAGGGGCTCAAACTTCTATTAGAACATGCTTCTTACTCGAGAAATACACATTTTGTGTTTTGGTTTTAGTGCCTGGATAATTCTCATGTTAGGTTGAAATTTGTGTTTCATTTGTCTGAAAGCCTTCTCCCTTCCAGAGGAGGGACCACCATGGGTACCACCATTGAAACATTTCTTGCATTCAAAAACGCCCACATGCCAAATTTGGTGCCATTTACTTGATTAGTTCCCGACTTATGCAGATATTTGTGTTTCATTTGTATGGGAGCCTCCCCTTTTCAGAAGAAGAAGAGGCTTAAACCACCATAGAAACATGTTTTTGCCTACAAAAACCTCCATATGGCAAATTTGGTTCCACATGCTTGATTAGTTCTCGAGTTATGCAGAAATGTGTTTCATTTGTATGAGAACACCCCTCCCCCTTTCAGAGGGAAGAGGGGTCTCGAATAACCATCGAAGAAAATCCAGCCTCCAAAAACCCCACCACGTCAAATTTGGTTCCAACTGCTTGATTACTTCTCGATTTATACAGAAATCGGTTCAGTAGTTTCTGAATCTATAAAGCTCAGATAGACAGACAGACAGACAGACAGACAGACAGACAGACAGACAGACAGACAGACAGACAGACAGACAGACAGACAGACAGACAGACAGACAGACAGACAGACAGACAGACAGACAGACAGACAGACAGACAGACAGACAGACAGACAGACAGACAGACAGACAGACAGACAGACAGACAGACAGACAGACAGACAGACAGACAGACAGACAGACAGACAGACAGACAGACAGACAGACAGACAGACAGACAGACAGACAGACAGACAGACAGACAGACAGACAGACAGACAGACAGACAGACAGACAGACAGACAGACAGACAGACAGACAGACAGACAGACAGACAGACAGACAGACAGACAGACAGACAGACAGACAGACAGACAGACAGACAGACAGACAGACAGACAGACAGACAGACAGACAGACAGACAGACAGACAGACAGACAGACAGACAGACAGACAGACAGACAGACAGACAGACAGACAGACAGACAGACAGACAGACAGACAGACAGACAGACAGACAGACAGACAGACAGACAGACAGACAGACAGACAGACAGACAGACAGACAGACAGACAGACAGACAGACAGACAGACAGACAGACAGACAGACAGACAGACAGACAGACAGACAGACAGACAGACAGACAGACAGACAGACAGACAGATAGACCGACAGACAGACAGACAGACAGACAAATTCATTAATAAGTATATAGATAGAATATTATTTTCTTGGTATAACGTCATTTATTACATTACCTGATGGCCAATATCCTTCGCGCGCGCTCAAGGTTCACACCGTCAAAGGTGGTTTTTAACACCCGTCAATTAAAAATTCCTAGTGCTCACAAGGCCTCCTTAATCATTCTCCACGTCTAATGAACGTAGAGTACAAGCGGTCTTTTTAGCGTTTTGTACAGAATATACTTCGTACGGGAGCTAACTCTCTTTAACCTGATAATACTGACCTACTGATTTACTGATAATACGCCTCCGGATCTCATGGCTGATTGATTGTCAACAGCAAATAGTGAGTCTAAATAGACAAAATCGTTGACTACTTCGAACTCATCTCCGTCAATCGTTACTCTGCTGCCTAAATGTACTCCGTTTTGGACGTATTTATCTTCAATTTAATCTTCACGCTCCGCCCTTTGGTCTGATGTTCTGCTTTGCCAACGCCTCAAATGTTCTGCCGACAATATCCACGTCATCGGCAAAGCAGATTAATTGACTACATCTATTGAGAATCGTGCCCCGCATATTTAACGCCATTAAGTGCATCATCAAGCATCCTCACCCAGCACTGGGTTACATCCATCGTAGCTTTAATTAGTCAGTTCATCTTCCCCGGAAACCGATCGCATCCATGATCTTCCATAACTCTTGATGTATGATGTATGAAATGTACTACCTCCTATTGTAGCACGGAAACTAAGTCCGACAGCAATGGGCTCTTCTCTCTGTTAGACTTGATCAAGCTTTAATTTTCAAAAATGAGTCTACGTGGTTTATGAACCGGCCCTAATCATCCCATTGTATGAAGGGCCAAAAACGGGTTGGGTGGATCGATAGGCAACATCACTTATACAAAGAATGTCCTTCCAACAACAAGACTGAACAATTGGTCAAAAGAGCAAGCCATCTAACATGAGGATGCCCCAATGGGCGGGGAGAAGAACCCGCCCTCTATTCACAAACTGTTGACAATGGGGAGTTGGCATTCCCACTCTCCCCATCCAGAGTGCTTCAATCGGGTGCCCTGATGGTCCCTCCCATTCCCATGAATTATTTATATAATGGTGTATATATTTATGTAAATGGAAAAATACTACAAGCATTCGTATCTATTATATATGATCTTCATTCGGTTGATCCAGAAATGCAATAAATGTTGTAAAATGTTAAAGTGTAGAGTTCTGTGGTTCGCGCTTAAGCACGTTTTTGTTCGTTTTCAGCGATAGCAGCATCAAGGTTGCTGATTATCACAGCGAATGGTGTCTCGCTCTTTCTACTACTCACCACCGTTTTCCTGATGCCGGCGAAAAAAACTACTCTCACCGTACACGAAAACTGTTGAGCAACGACTCACTCGGTCCTTTCCTGTTTACCGTTTCTTCTTGTGCCTACTTTCGTTCACTGAGTTATCACCATGTCCAACCAACCAAGCGACACTCACCAATTATTCCTTTCTGCGCGAACATTTATTCCGAATTTCCAATAGCTGTTGGATTCGGACACGAACCATATGCGCAGTGAAGTCTTCTGAACGAAGCAAACGAATCGTTTTATAAGAAAAAAGAAAATAAAAGCAGCGGATGGATGAAAAGCAGGCCTGCAAATTCTCCATACTGTGAGTGTGTGTTTGTTTACACAAATGCATTATTGATTTACACATATCAAGCTGAACCATGCATTAGGTCCAAAGTAACATTGAAAAATTCTCTTCGTCGAGCTTGTCTATTAAACAATTTGTTTATGTTTTCTACGTATTCAATCCTTAATTAAACTCTATCTTTCCACAGTATGTGTTGAAAATTCTTGAACATTGTTTTAGTCGACGAAGAGAGTCTCCCAATGTTACTTAGGACATTGTTACATTGTTACATTGTTCAGCTTGATATGTTAAGGTGAGGTACTACTACGACAGCGGTCAAATTTCTGGCTTTCACAGCCAGTCGTTTATAGAATAAATTGAATTAGATCTAACGTGATTTCTTATTTGTTTATTTATAACAAAGAAGTATCCATTTGGCTGTATATATAAATAAAAAAAAGATTGATAAACTCAAACATATTCTAGTTTGAATTGAGCACAAACATCATATTAGTTTGATTTGACTACCTATGGTGGTTAAAACAAACTAAAATTCTGAGTAATTGTTTCTGGAATTTAGCAGTTAAGTTCAACTGTCGTCCGTTTGAATTGATCATTGTGATGGTTGTTTCATTATGACAGCTACGAAAACAAATAGATTTGTTGGTTGATTCTACCAACGATTATGATCTTTTTCAAACAAATTTTAGTATATAAACTGAATTGCTGTTTGAAACAAACAAACGAAAACGGTTGAAACAACAAACATTTCCATTTTCAATCAACTAAATTTCTTTTGTAAATTCAATTATTTGAATAAAATGCTGACAAACATTAGAAAAGTACACATTTTCATTTATAGACTTCTTTCAGTCTAAGAGAAATCTACAAATTTTAATGCGAGCCTTTCTACTATTTTCAGGTTTTTTAATTAAAATATTAAATTTTCACCCGTTGTTGAGTGACAGCGCCAGAGCATGCAGTGGGACCGGATGACGGAAAATGGAATAAACCAACAAACTAGTTTGTTTCAAACAAAATTCATAGTTATATTTTCGCCCAACAAAATATCAGTTTGGTTTAACCGCCGCTTTGGTTGAATCAATCTAAAATTTTAATTTGTTTCCCTCAATCAACGCTACCTGTGTTTTGGTATTAATTATCGCCTTTCAAGGTGGAAACAACAAAAATATTAGTTTAGAACTTTTATAAGTGAAGGTAGGCAGAGCTTGAGATAATAGGTCTTGTTTATTTGAAGAACAGTTTGAGACTGATCGTTTGGAAAAAAAAATAACACTCTTAGTAACTAAGGGGTAGCTAAGGAAGCCTACGGCGATTGCCTACTGTTGACACAAACGGTTGCGCCGGGTTGCTTCGTCTTCAAGAACAACCATACTTTCTGTAGTATTGTGGTAATATATTTAGGTAGAACCAATCAACCTGTCTGTTTGTTTCAAAACAAAATCGGTGTTTTAAAACAACAAAACGGAATTCTGAAACAAATAGTTTTTTTTAGTTTAGATATCAACAAACAAGTTTGTTGTTTCAAACGGGCCTATATTGTCTCCGTGGTGATATAGAGAATCTTGATTTCAAATGCCCTGCACATAATTTATAGTGAAAACTAGATGTATGGATGCTGATATCAATATAGTCTATATCACGTGATATAAGTTGTAATGTGAGTGGGGTGTAAATCACTTCCAGCCGGACTAATTGGATCAGATGATGACCAAAGCAACTAATAATCAGCGTATTCATAAACAAGGAACCGAAGTGATAAAGTTTGTCAGAAGTAGATAATTTATCATCTCCATGCGAAGCGCTAGGAGTGGACGGTAATTTATTGCTAGAACGAATAGACATGAAGAGGAAGTGTATTGATAGTTCAGTATAGGGCAACGGCAGGCTTTGAAAATTGAAAGATCAAGTTTGAAAACGAGCGGAGGGCATTATTGAACGGTAGTATCCGATCAGGCACATAACCGTGCTACTTGATATGATGGAAATAATACGATGTTGTTAAGAAATACTACATAATGTACATATAATAATTAAATGCCACTATTTGCATCTTCCGCTGCCATGTTAGATGATTGAAATTCTAAAATAGCGAAAATCCAACGTGATATAATGAAATAAAGTTGATCACCTGGCAGCCGGGCAGCCTAGCAAAATAGCAAAGAAAATTTAAGCAAACAATTATGCGAAATAAATTTCATATGAGTATGATTACTGCCAAAAAACGGGAACTCAATATATCCACAACAAAAAAATTAGAAGTAGGTTATATCAAGGATATAACCGCGACGCTCACGTAGGACCGCGTAGGTGTATAGTAATAATGGTATCATTTTATTTACATATATGGTTAATTAGTATTGAAATGTTTTAATTTCAGTATGTGAGTTTACATGTGGTTGTTTAATCGAAAAACTCTTAAAATCCAACTCTTCGAACTGTCTAAATAATAACAGCGTGTTGTTATTTTTAATTTATTACTAGCCAGCATCAGCACTGGCGCCATTAGTATCCTTCGTAAGTTTCTTGCGCAGTCTTACTGCGTCATGCCTCCATTTCTTCTTCTTCGTAAATTTCTCGTGACACTGAATGTCTTGTTGTCAGAAGCATCGTGTCCTACCCTTGTGGTTTGTCGTGGCCCGAAATTACCATCATTGCAGTGGTAATTCGACATTGCTCTGTGGGGCGTAATGGTTAACATCCATACCTCTCACGCCAAAGTCACGAGTTCGAATCTCACCCCCGGGCAAGTTACGAAAATGCCCAAAAGCGGTGTTTGAGTGACAACGACGGGAGAAGAACCAGCACGAGGCTGAAAATCTCGATAATCAAGAAACCAAACCAACAACAAACGACATTGCTCTGTCTCCCGTACCACATCTGGGCGGACTGTGATAGGCCGACAAAGCCTCGTACCAACCAGCAGCTTTGAGATGAGTTCGTACACTGAATCTATTTGGACTATACTAACGTGAATAGCACAACCAAGAAAGAAGAGAGTCACGAAGACGCAGAACGAAGCAAATTCAATAATACGGGACGGGCTAAAATTGGAAAATCAGACACCAGCGATAATGCAGTTATTTTGAAGAAGAAGAAGACATTTGCTACCCTCTATCTAGAACCGTGTTAGGGAAAACATTTTTTTTTCAATCTGTTGATATGCAAATTTGCATGGCAGCAAAAGTAGGTCATTTTTAATTGTTTAATTTAACTACTTATACTAATGGAACAACATACTAATCAATGCAATACATTTGTGAGTTTTTCTGATTAAATGGCGTACAAATGAAGTCATTATTTTCAGTAAAACGAGAGTAATTAGCGTTCAAAAACCTTTCACTTTTGCGTAACGCTCTCATTTTTTAAAATTTTGAAATGGCACCCGGTATAGAAAAGAGAAACGTAGTCCTATGTTAAAAAATTAAAAATCAATGACAGGAAACTCTTCGATAGCTCTGTATTCCAACTGGGCCCATAAAGGATTCTTTATGTCTGTAAAATAGAAAATGTAGGATCATAAACAATGTTAGTTTTTGAATTAATTATTTTGGACGATGATTTTTTTTAATGTATAGTTGACGCGATACAGCGTTTCTTACTCAACCGCTGGATGCCAGGACAAACGCTGTTTGAGCCGCACCTCCTTGGTGGACAGACGCTTGGCACGCACCTCCTCAATCTAGCTGAAGTCAGAAGGACAACAGTGCCCAGGCTGCACTACCAGCTAAGTGCGCAACCTTTAGCTGGCGGTCTTTATCATCTCTGGAAGCATGGGGTAGGAACTTGTGAGGACCATAGCTATGTTGCGGGGACGCACGCTCCATCCCAGGTGTCTACTCACCATTTTGCAGCCCTCCATGATCTTCCATAGCTCTTTCCGGTAAACTGTTTCGTATGCGGCTTTTTGGTCGATGAATAGATGGTGTTTAGGCCTTCTATATTAAGGCACTTTTGGGGGATCTGCCGCAAATGAATATTTGGTCCTTTGTAGACCGGGCTTCGAAGAATCCTGCCTGATATCTTCCCACAAATCTTGTAGCTAGTGGTGACAGTCGCTGGAAGATGATTAGAGATTGCATTTTAAAGGCGACATTAAAGATGGTGATCGCACGATAGTTTTCGGTATCCAAAATCCTGGTTATCAGTCAATACAGGCAATTGGCCAACTTTTTCGGGCCCATCTTGCTTTGTTCTGCTTCAATACAATTCCTTCCAACCGATTTGTTGCTCTTCAGCTACTTGACGCATCCTTCACTTCACCTGTCACCAGAGGCACTTTCTTCGCTGTCTTCGTCCTCTTCCTGTACTCCATTCAGATGTTCATCGAAATGTTGCTTCCACCTTTCGGTCACCTCGCAATCGTCCATAAGAATTCTCCCATCCCATGTCCCATTATTCCGACAAATTTCAACTGTCGGCACGAAGACTTTCCGGGCTGCGTTGAGTACCTGGTAGAACTATCGCGTTTCTTGTGAACGGCGCAGAGGTTCTAGCTCTAGGTCCATTATGATGACGAGATATTTTGCATTCATGCAACTATGTTGGAATATAGCAACACTGTCAGGCACAGTTTGATTGTACATTCATAAATAAAAAAGTAAACATTCCAATTTGTTTACTCAAATGAAAAATAAATTCCACAAAACCATTTTATCTGGGACTCTTGACCATACTAATGTGTGAGCCTCGAGAGTGGCTTAGGCAACATCGATAGAACAGCTCTGTCGCTGGAAAGTTTAACTGACTGCATATCAACGTTATGAAATCGAACGACATTTGTCTGTTTATGAACGTGGTATCACTAATATTAGTAACCTTCGGCACATATTATGAAGGTTTATTTGAGTAAACTCAGGGTATTAAAGGAACTTTTCTTTAAAGTATTCGACTTTAAAAAGCCATCAGTACCTTATCGGAAATTCAAAACGAGCAAAGCACTAAAGTCCTGCTACCAAAAGGATTCCATTCAACACTATCGAATCACACACCCACCCACATACAATCCAACGGATACCAAACTACTCTGCGAAACAGCAGATGGGGGACATTACGCTTAACATTCCCCGTAAAATTATCACGAAACGAACCACATATGTGGAGAATTCCTTACCGGCAAACATAAAACCAATATGTGGTTCTTCCGAAACTACTCCTTCGAGCTGGACCACTTCTGCCTTCGATACCGAGAAAAGGAGCCATAAATTACCATTATATGTGAATTTAAACAATTAAGATGCTTTCCTTCCAGCATCGCCACGAGCGGATGGTTTCTTATTGGAGCACTCACGCCTCTCCAACATCGGGATCAAATCTCCAAAAAACACACTTGCTGTTGCAGTTGTCGGAATATAGGTAGTACGTGGCAGCTATCGGATGAACGTGCGGTGTAATTTTCTTCCAAAGAGTTAACCGCTGCTTAAGTATAGATAAGCACATATATCGCCTTCATAATAGCGCAACTAGGATGGCATATAGACATATGAATGTACTTTTCCACTGGATGGTGAAGCTAGTCGTCTGTGCACGTAGCTGGGGCTACAGTCGGTCACATGTGAGCCAGCGAGCACGCTGCCGTTGGCCAAAGTTGAGAGAAACAGTGCACCAACTGCTATCAGCACTTTCCGATCCCTGCCAACTGACGTACGCTTGGACCTCGGAGATGGCTGAGGAAACTGATGATAGTTGGAGCCGGGATGCACTAGACGTGTTATCTCTTCTTTATTATTTCCTATATCAAACAGAGCCCACAGAAGCGCAGCCAGTGTTGTGCTGTAGATAAGTTATCTAAAATGGCCGGATGAGGATGTTCGGGTATCGAGTTACTTGTGGGTGAACCTATAGTTCCTGAGCCAGGAAATATTTTTTCCGTAGTTCCATGTAAAACAGAAAACTTTAAGATTTAACAATTCATTTCCGTTTCAGGATTCAAATTTCTTTTGGTTTGATCAAATGTAATTATCTTGCTACGATACCGTTCACCCGGCGTGAGCAAAGGTGTGTGTATATAACTATTTATACGGTTGTATAGCTTTTGCTGTGCATTTTGATACAAGCAAACTTTAGATTTTGTGGACGAGTGCCCATTGACTTAAAACATAAACCTTAACGTACAAACAGAACGTGATGAAAATGAACAGCTTTATTGCAATTATGTGGATTTTTGCTCCGGTAGTTTTCTCGTTAGTTTTTACGCACCGATAAATCGCATCTAGTGGATGGATATTGAAAACAGTTTGAAAATTAGAAGCTCAAAATTGGTTTCTTCTATATGGAAGCATGGCGATGAAAAGCAAACATTGTTACCGAATGGATGACAACACTTTCGAAGGAAAACAAACGTCACTAACCTTAATCCTTGAGAGAGCCATGAATTTCCACTACATAGCACACAACAAACGACCACCTTGGGATTAGAATACGTTCTCAGCGCTGGACTACGTAGGAATGGAGAAAGTACTTTGACATTTTTTTTTTGCCATCTTGAATACCGCCAAAAGCTTCCACACTGTCCTTTCTCTTTCTGTCCCTTGGAGAAATCGAAGGAAAAATTCTTGCTTCCCAAAGCATAGATCCACTACGCTACACATCATCGGTTTTTTTTCTATTCCCTTGATCCTTCATGCATATCGTTGATCAAAGTGCAAGAGCAATCAGATTACTGTAAAGAGAATAGAAGAAGTTTGTGGGGGGTTTGGGGAGGATCATGCATCTTTTATATGTGTGCACATGTGAGTGACAGTATTAGACATTGTTCTATGCTCCCCAGGGCCATCGTTTGGGCTGCTTCTTTGTGCCGGGATATGTCTGTTTGTCCCGTTATAACAAGGTAGGTATGGGTTTACTCATCGTGTAACTTCTTGCAGACACAGGCACTGAGTCAGCCTTATAGAGAGATATGGAGAGAGAGAGTGAGTAGGGTTTGATTTATTCAGCCTTGTCTGCTCCAAGTGATCCGATGATATTGTTAGACATACACAGGAAGGACTGAGATGGAACACCCGGGGAAATGCCATCACTAGGAGCAAGATTATTTTTGCATGATGCCGGATGTTGGAAAATGCAATTTCTGACAGTGACTTGTGGTGAAATTCATGTCACTCTGGAGAACGAAACCACAATATAAGGCCGGAGAGTGTTATTCTGAGACAGAGAGTAAAGACCGCATAGTGTAATGTTGTCAGCAGTTTCGATGAAATATTCAGTGGCGTTACGAGAAGCTACGGACGTAAACGAAACTCTTCCACACGGAAATTGGATCCTATGAATAGAACTGGTATAGGTATTGCACTAATTAAAACGTGTCGAAAGTGTTAGGTGAGAAAACATCGCTACGTTTTTCGTCCACTTATAACAGGTTGCTTGATGAAGAATTCTAATATAATTTAGTCTCAACCGAATTTCTGTATAAAAGCCTTGCTAGTAAGTGTTGCTTATTCCGTTGAATTTCTCAATACATAATAATTTTCAAATTCCTAGATTTGTTTTGGTTGCTGGTCACACTTTAATTTTCCCTAAACACAAATTAAAATGCATTTGACTGGATATTTGTAGTGCAACAAATGGAAAACCATCAAAAGAAATTATAGAACAAAATCATGATACAAAAATGTAGCAAATGGAATTATCTGTGCGGAAGGTAGCTCATCGAATCTTTCAGTCAGCTACTAAGCATCTTGCTATGCGATGTGCCAAATTTGGAAGACGTATGCATTGCGTTATCTCAAATTATAACATTCCTCCCACTAAATCATAAAAAAAATTGCGTTTGGTTGAGCGGATTGGAGATGATGAAATCATTGAAGTCCTGGTTGGTCCTATATTGGTACAAAACATTCTTCTAGAGACTCTTATTTCACCTAATCCTTCCATCGTATTTTAATTTAAGGTGGATTAGAATAGATTGCTCTTTAGAACAGTCATCTTGCCACCATCTTACTTGGTAAGTGGCTACAACAGTGGTGATACAAACCGGTCCAAATTAGAAATAGGTCTAATGTATAAATCATTTACCAGACATCACGCGAATTTTGCGTGAACACCCAAACGAACCATGCTGCCGGACCAACCCTTTAATCAAACATCCGAGTTATTTCCTGTAGAAAGCACAAAGCGAGTATCACATCAGCATATTTCTACCCTTGGTTACCTGTATTCTCATAGAGGCGGCGCGGGTATTGCCTTGGTCTTGGATCACCTGTTCTAAAACATTGAGGATGTATGCCCGAGCAGGAGCGAATAACTTAATAACTGGCCTTGGTATTAAAGAGCCAGTTATCACCCTCCCCCCAATACCCCACCCTTCTCACTCCAGGATTTTCAAAATTACCCGAGCAGGAGACAACAACAAAGAAATACCTAATTTTGATCTTGATAACTGGCCTTGGTATTAAAAAGCTCAGACTAAGAGGTAAAATATCTAAGACAAAATACCTAAGAATTGCAAGCAAAATATCTCTCGAATAACAGAACTTGTTATTTCGGATACCTGGGAATACCTGAGAGGTACTATTTTGGTATTGTCTTACCTCAATTTGGTATTCGCATAACATTGTGGGAACAATTTTATGGTATTATCCTCAGGTATTTTACCTCTTAATCTGGGCTTCCTAAATACCAAGGCCAGTTAACTAAATGGTTATTCGTTCCGGCTCGGGTAGCTATGTTGTGTCTCCTCTCGGTTCCCCATAATTCGGTAGTTCTTTTCATCTGATCTGGTAAGCGAAGTGCACCTCGAGCGATCAATCATCTCTCTCAACTGCGAATGAATTCTCCGTCCCTCTGGCTGATGTCTCTGGTGCCTTCAAAAATAAAATGTGTCTGTGGATGGCGCCGATTTTCTTAGTGATGCAACAAAGTTTTCAATCTGCATTTGTGATATGTAAGCTTACTTGGTAGCCCAAGTGACTGTTAATCAATCGTAATTCTCGAAATCTCCTCTGCTTCCTTCCCCTTCTTACCAAGTGAACCTACAACCAAAAATCCTTCGAATGTATTTCTGTTTCATCCGTCTTTCATTCTGTTTCAAATATATTGAAGGTCAAAGTTGAAAAAAGCCTAAAGAATGTAGTTTTAGTCGCTGACAAACACATAATTTTTAATCGATATTTACTAATTATTATCTTCACTACCTAAAGATTTCAAACTTTTTAAACAGATGTTTTTGTGAAAAAACATAAAAAGGACATGAATAATAATAAAAAAAGAAGAAGAAATTTAAAAGAGATATGAAATTTCAATTTGATTGATCGGAAACATATTTGTCTCGTATAGTCTCAGGCTAAAAACTGGTTCTACCTCAAGTTGTATTTCTATACTAACAAGTTTTATAGTAATTTGTTGCAACCACTTGCAACCAATGAAAATATAGTGTTTTTTTCAATTTTCGGATACTGTAGAAAATGTGAAGGCCAGAAGTGTATTTTATTTTTTTCCTTTTATTTAAGCCCCATGAGAAGGCTTTTGTAAGTTATACAACCAATAGAAAATTGCTTGTTAACATACTGAAATACGTCACGATCAACTTTTGAAAAGGGCTAATTTTTTTTAACAAACACATTGCAAATAAACAGTGAAAAATAGAAGAACACATTTACAAAATACGTGTCTTTGTTCGTAAGCAAACATTTCATATGATGATTTTGCGTCTATAACAATCTATAACAATATAATTTATATCGAAGACTAGTACATCATTTAGGTAGAGCAAAGATCTCTGTATGTAGTTTGTTTGATATTTTTTTTTAAATCGAGCCATTATTTGTGAGAATTTGGCGATTGAATTGTTTGTTGAAAATTTTGAAATAGTCCAGACATATACCTAACAAATTATTTGGCTTGCTTTTTTGTCTACATTTGGTAGGGTAGTCTTTTTAATACCAGCTACATTTTATCTTACCTACGTTCTGAATGTTAAAGGGCGAACACGAAATTATTGCGACACCGAAAATGTCATGCCAATTTTCTTATAATGTTTAGAATCAAACCAAAATTTTAGGGTAGTTTTATACATATATTTACTTCAAAAATCAAAAGAAAAATTAATCGATGGAGCCTTGAGTGTAAAATTGAACACATTTTCGCTTGATGCCCTCCATCAAAGTCTTTACAGTGCCATCCGGTGCCAGTTTCTCAGTTTTCTTCCATTTTCTTAACATGTCCTTCTCGTCTTTGACTGTCTTCTTGCTCTTCCGAAGTTCCCGCTTCATCATTGTCCAGTACTGCTCCACCGGGCGCAGCTCCGGACAGTTTGGCGGATTCATGTCCTTTGGAACAAAATGGACAGAATTGGCCTCATACCACTCCAGGACACTTTTAGAATAGTGGCATGATGCCAAATCTGGCCAAAATAGCGGAGCTTCGTCGTGCTGCTGCAGGAACGGCAAAAGGCGCTTCTCGAGGCACTCAGATTTGTAGATCCCGCCATTTACTGTGCCCTTTGTCACGAAAGGTTCACTCCTCAGTCCGCAAGAGCAGATAGCCTGCCAAATGAGATATTTGTAGGTGAACTTCGACATTTTCTTCTTCTTAAATTTGTCGTCCACATAGAACTTGCTCTTGCCGGTGAAAAACTCCAACCCCGGAATTTACTTAAAATCGGCTTATATATACGTTTCGTCGTCCATCATACAGCAGCCATATTTTGTCAGCATCTTCTCGTAGAGCTTCCGTGCCCGAGTTTTAGCCGTCGATTGTTGCCGCTCATCGTGGTTTGAGAAGTTCTGTACCTTGTATGTATGTAGTCCAGCTCTCTTCTTTGCATTCTGGACGTAGCTCTGCGACATGCCGATCTTTTTAGCCAAATCACGGCTTGAGACGTTGGGATTTGCTTTAATCATCCGGTTCACCTTTCCCTCCGTCTTTTTGTTCTCCGGTCCCGGTTTTCTTCCAGCTCCTTTGCCGTGGTCCAACGTCAACCGCTCTTGGAACTGCTTCAACACTCTGGAGACGGTTGAATGGTGAATGTTCAACATTTTTCCCAACTGCCGGTGCGACAGGTCAGGAAATTCCAGGTGTTTGGAAAGAATTTGTTCTCTCGACTCGCGTTGGCTCACCTCCATTTTCGTTGAATCGAAAAACACGACTTCGAGTTTGACAGCATGTAAACAATACACATCAATGAGAAAGTGTGCAAAATTTGGTTGATTTTTACCCAATGGTAAAAAAGTTATGCCCTGTTGAATGTGTCGCAATAATTTCGTGTTCGCCCTTTATACCTGACGTCGATGTAATGCACTCGTTGGTGCCGCACAGGGATGCGCTATAGAGCGCAGTACTTCCACCGTTGGGTATGAACTAGCAAACGGGAGTGATTTTTAACAATAAGCTACGGCAAGTTTCAAGTGCAATGTTGGATAATAAAACTATTATTTCTGTTTTCAACGCAAAATTACCGCATAAGGAAAACGTTCAAAAAGCTTTCGAATTGTTTTGCAAAAATTTTACCTTCTCGCCAAAGAATCACAAACGCCTCCAGGATAAGATCGCAAAGCTCTTTTCCAAAAAGAAGACAAAGTGGCTGAAAGCTACCTGAAACATACAAAAACTTGAGGAAAGTTCTCGGAGTTGGTTGGACAGAGATTTTGGCATCGAGGAATTTACGGATCAAGATCAAAACATGGCTTCAGCATCTTCGTCCTCGACATCGTCAACGAAACGAAGACGATAATAGAAACCTTCCATTGAGCTAAGTGAAAGAGGAAAACATCGCTTGATTGATATTCAAGTAGTGGACCCGAAAGTGGACTCTATAGAAAAATCTTTTCTATCCAATTCCAATATGAAGTAATTCATAAAGATTCACCATCAAAATTTATATCTAACGAGATTACAGGGTGCAGCAGAAAATAATGCGAAAATGTTCAATCTTGGGTATTGAATTAATTCGTGTAGCTAGTGAATAATTTCTGTCGAAAGTGTGTTTGTTTATGTTTACTTTCAAGTGCTGCATCCAAACATTCTATTTGTTTTATTGCAAATTCGTCAAAATGTTCGCGAAAGAAGTGATCACCAGTTTGTTGCTCGCCCAGAAGAACACGCGCAGGTTCATTCAAGGTTCTTACGTTCCAAGATCCGACTTTCCAATCCGTTCGCACTACTTTACTATACTTTACTAACCAGTACTTGTTAATCAAATTTTAAGTTGGTTCAACACCTAGACCAGCTTTGTGCACAAGTTCTGTATTATAGTTAATACAATGGTAATAGACATGAAGGTTCACGCCGTTTATTGTTAAACGAGCTTTGCAGAAAGTTTTTTAGCCAAGTGTCCGATCATTGTTTGGAAGAGACTTGGCCTCCAAGTTCACCGGATCTAAACTATTTTGTGTAGCCATACAAAATATTGGAAATATGAGATGAAATGCCCATGAAATCCGTGCGTGGCGCCTGTGATGGGTTTGAGAAACGGTTGAAGCTGGTCTAAATGGTTGAAGGGGGAGTTATTCCAAAACATTGAGCATGAGCATGAGCATAATTGACCGCCCGAGGTTGCTACTCCGTTGTTGCCAGATCAGCTGTTATTACACAGAGAACCAACAGATCATGCTTGGGACTAACATGCATCTTCAATGTGTGAAAACTGGTGATCCCGAACTAAGGCAATACCAGCGCCGGCCTCGCCCGAATGCAGGTCAAGTAGGGAATGGGTAGGAATATGTTGACGTGATACTCGCTTTATTGGAAGCCGCGGAATCCACTGCACTTCCACGAGAAATCACTGGGATTTTGGATAACAGGATTGGGTGGCAGCAGGGTTCGTTTTGGTTAACGATAAGCTGTCAAGTGTAATTAGTACCGATTTCCGATTTGAACCAATTTAAACCAACAGTACGGATGCTATTGGGGCCACTCACAAAGTATGATTGTGGTTTTTCATTGGGACAGCAAAGTGATTTTTAATAATGCTGAAAAGCCGATTTTGACCGGTTTAAACCAACAGTAAGGATGCTATTGGGGCCACTCACAGAGTGTGATAGTGGTATTTGATTAGGAAAACAAGGTAATTCATCTCAACGCTTGAGAACCAACTTGGACCGACACCAACAGTACGGATGCCGCTGGATCCCTTACAAAATGAGACAGTGGTTTATTTGTTCCAAAATAGGGTGGCACGACGAGCATGGCGAACGAATAATTTGGATCACAATCAATTATGTACCTCACCACCGAATGATTTTACCCAGCGAACCACGACTTCTGATGCTCACTCGATCACTCGCGCAACGAACAAGAAGCAACCGAAACAATAGACAAAACGCTACGCCCGGTAACAAAATATTGCGGAACAAAGTATTGACACAACCGATTCAACCGATTCAACCGAAACCAAGGTCGACGCAAACCTATTAAAAATAAATTTTATTAATATAGATACAATGGGTAACCCAACTCCGTATGTTCACGTCCAGTTTCCGGCACATTCATTCATCAAAATTAAGAACAAAGATATAAGTAGAATCCTCGTAGTCCCCCGGATGTTTGAAGGCCCAGGTAACCAATAAGCATTAGCATATGCAGTAAGTCAACCCTAAATTTACATTTTAGATACTACAAGCATTATATTAGCATTATATCAGCATCTTAAATGCTATCTGTTGTAAAGCTGCATTTCAAATGCTATTTAAATGCTTGTAGCCTGTAGTAATCATTTCGAATGCAAAATAGCATTAATGAAGCATTATCATAGCATTGCAGTAAAGCAGCCGTATATTGGGCCAAAAGTGGCATTTATGTTGCATTTAAGGCGACTTAATTGCTTGATAGGCTGCCGTAAAGACGCTTTGGAACTGTTTAGTGGTTACCTGGGGAGCATAGCCATTTCTATGAAAAGATACTAAGAGTTGTTGTTGCAAGCTGTCTACGGTTGGTGGTAACTATGTGTTGAGCACAATTGGCTGAAATGAGGATTGAATGAGAATAGTGGGAACATCCCATTGAATAAATGACTATAATATTAGCCATTTATTAAGCTAAAGCCCATTCGAGCTATATCTGATGACGTTAGATCGTTTTGTTGTCTTCTGCAAAAAGTGCGCCGAAGACACCAAAATGACTCAGTGTAAAGACACACTTCTGCAATTGTTTTCACACAGCAGACTCAAGCAACTTTCGCGCAATGAATAATAATTATTTTAATAAACATATAGGCTGTTTGATATATGATATATGCTATGTGTAGCATGCTGTACATGATATAGCATTGTATTGTGGAGTGACATTTATTTCAGTTAATCTGCGCTCTTTCACCCTTCAGCCTACTCCTTTGAATATTGCACGTTACGGATATTTAAAACAATATTGAAACAGTACATTAGATACCATAATGATGTAGCCTTTCTACGAAGGATCCGTCAGAAGATCCATGTGTGGCTGCTATAAGTGATGATCCAATGGCCATACTTCCATCATAGTTCTTCTCCCGCTTCTGATGCTTCGACAATGATGACATCAACTTCGCCGCTTATAGAGCACCCATGCTACCCTACGTGTGAGATATAACAATGATTATAATAAAAACTGCGGTCACACTAACACTAAACATGTTAATATGGATGAAAAAAAAAAAAAAAAAAAAAAAATAAAAAATTGATAGAAGGAAATGGTTTCCCTCAAAATTGAACAAAAAAATAAATCAATTCGAAAAAAAAGGTTTTAAAGAGATTTACAAATATATATTTCAAAACTAATACCAATTGAAACAAATGGCGATTATGCAGTTGGGGCCACTCACAAAGTGTGATAGTGGTTTTGACGTAGACTACGTCTTACGGGAAGGGTAGGGTGTCAATTGAAAATCTAAAAATCAGCGACCGTCACGAAATATTGTTACAAATTAAACGCTAAAAACTTAATAAATGCTCAATAGATTTTCAAGATGTTTACATCAATCGATTGGAAATTTTCCCGCGTATCAACTATCAAACATTATCCGTTAACAATTTCAAGCTATTGAAAATAACTAAAATATGAGGTAATGTCTTATAATGCCGATTTTTCAGAGTAAATTTACTCAATGCACTCAATTTTACTATCACAGATTTCAAATGTAAGCAAGGGAGGTCTCATATGCAGCAGTGAACGATATAAAACGGGTACACCTTCACAAATTTTCTCATTCGTGCTGCAGTACTGAAGCTGTGCGGAGCAACGAGCCAGTATGGATTGGCAGCTGGCGCCGGGCTATAGCATGTACCCTGGAGGGTGCACTTGTTTCATTCAGCGGAGCGGCAAGACGCCAATTTGGATTTAGAAAGTGCACTGGCGATCTACCAATTGGACAGGTAGCTGATTGTCATGCAGTCTGTTGTTACCAAGCCGTTGGCTAGGCAACCGTTGCTAGGCAGCCATACATTATGCTGTGGTGTGCTAGGCAGTCGGTTGCTTGGGCAAATAATGTCTTTGAAGCCAGCCGGTGGGTGCTACTACTAGGGGCGAAATAAGGTGCTTGTGTGTGTGATATTGGGTAGACATCTTTTGGTAAGGCGCAGAGAGGGTTTTAATTACTATGCGGACCATTTCAAATCCGTCCTTTTCAGGATGACCAATTTAATTTTGAGAGAGTTTGTTTGATTTGAATGTTTGGTTCTTACCGATTGGCTGACAGCGGTGGCTAAAACAATATTAGTTTTCTCTTTGTTGCATACCTTTAGCATTTTGCACAATTTACAAATGGCTACCGTCACGAAAAATTTAAACACCGGACGCTAAGAATTCGATTGTTTCTTAATGGATTTATTTTTGAGACTGCTCTTATCAAGAAATGTATACGATTGCCATTCTATTTACTAAGGTATATACAATTTTACAAATAAATAAAATAAAAGATTAATATATTTCGCATACATATTCATCAATTGGTGTATGAAAATTTTAAAGAATGTTGCGTTCTGGCATGTTTCAAGAAATTCCCTATCACGAACAATTTTTTGATTCTCGAACATGCACATTTCAAGGAGTACTGTTATGAATAGTTATTCTGTTGTGTTAACGATTTGCGTTGGATAGCGTTTTACTTCTAGGAAGAAATAAGTTTTGAGAAACTGTGAAAGGGTGAATAAGTGCAATGCCTAGTCGTTTTGATGCCAACCGTTTGCGCAAATTTCGGAAGCGCGTTAAGATCGAACATTCGAAAAATCCTCCGAATTGACCATGTACCGATGACGAGCGGACACGAGGTTATCGGGCGAAACTGGAAGCAACCAGAGGTAATGCGTTGCTAACTACTGGTCGGAAAGCTAGAGAACGGCCTTAAACTCGAGGTGGGAAATAAAATCAAGTGGTCAACCAACATGACAAAGTGCAAACACTTTTCAAATGCTTTCTAAAGAATGTACAATAGATTTTTGCTAACATACTTACTATCTAATGCTGGTCTAACGATCTTTGACGACAAACATCAACGCTATTTTGATCAGACTAGGCCTTACGGCAAGGGTAGAGGTCAAATCAACATTTAAAAATAACTGAAACAGTGTGAACTCTTAAACCTTTATCATTTATCGATAAATTTTCGAGATTACGCGGTATGGATAATGATCTCCAGCTGGTCGATCATATCAACACAATCACGACAAGAATACCCAAGTACAACCACTCGTTGTTCCGAAAACCATCCCATTTCCAGATTGGTGCATATTAAATAAGCATTAATTGAGTTGTTAAAAATAAACTTAGCTGATTTTCCGTGCCGTTGGTTGAGAAATCTTCTGGACATACAGTGAAGAACCTATCGTCAAAATAATGATCAAAATGGAAAGACTCGCCGGTCCACTTTGATGACCGTCACAAAAATCACAGTGAAACTACTCCAATGTTTCACAGTTCCTCACTAAATCACTTCAATTGTAAAAAAAAATGTCGCGAAAAATATTAAGAGGAAAATTGCAAAACACGTCAATTTAGTAGCGCGGTCTACTTCGATCTCGATTGTGCGGTAAGTATGCTCAGTGAATTAAGAATTCTTTTGATTAACGAAAAACTCCCAGGCCAAAGACCGGGAAATCATATTCCTCCCACCTACCCTCTTTGCGCAATTTCAATGAAACGCAGAAATAAAGATTTTTCAGCCCAATTAGTAGCTTGGTTAGATGAGATCACGATCTTTCTCGGGGAGTCTGCGCAAATGTTGGTTTTATTTGAAAAGTTCCTCATACTTCATCGTTTTCAGTAAACTTTTTAGTGAGTCATTTGGTTCAAAACATTGTATGCCTTTCACTGTGTTCTTACTGCAACCAAGTGTCGTGGTATTATTACTGAAACATTTGCTAAGGACATAGCATGGAATAATTGAATGGGATCAAAACTAAGAACTTTCAACGAGATAAGAAGAATCATTTAACGCATCAACTCAGCACATTTGTCAACTTATTCTACCCTCTGAGTCCCTTCTTCTTTGACCATGAGTCAATCCACCCAATCCTTCAATTTAAACAACATATCTACCAATTCTTGGTCCATCTGTTTAAATATTAATTTCAATCGATACGCTTCTTACTGCTTCCGGTAATAAAAATTGCATCCCCGGAAAAGTTTATGCGATACCAAGTGAGTACACTTCATCGATATCGGAACCAACAATATGCCATCTGTGGCCAAAAGGGAGTACCTTAACGTTCCCTACACTTCTTACTCGTAGTCTTCGGCGGTAAGTTAAAACAGATCGAACCAAGATGTTTCTGCATTCATTCTCTCACTATTTTGCGCTGGCAATAAAATAAAACTCCTACTGAATATAAATTCAGCAAAACGGGCTAGCAGAAAGCAAAGAAGAAAAAAAATGAAATATCGCTTAAACCAGTGAAGCTACTCCGGCATTCCGATCCCGATGGTTGTGGTTCGAATACGTTTTTTTTTCTTTTGCGATATCCCGGTCCAGTTGGTTGCTTTCTCCGCTTACAATCGAAGATTTTCCGGATCTTGGCTTCACAATCCCTCTTGGATTCGCGCCTTCCAGAAAAAAAATTCTTTGGGTTTTCTTCACCCTAAACCGGTAGAGAGGAATGAGAATGGATTTAGTGGAGGAGCATTATTTCTTTTTATGCTGCCGGGTTCTCATAAAAAATGCAGTGGCAACAGCAGGAACGAAGTGTATGAAGATAGTATCGATGCTATGTGTATATAGCATGGACAGCATCTGGTGGCAAGGCGAGAGGAATGCAAAATAAAGTCTAGAACTGGCAAAAGAGTTTGGGACGCTATTTGTAGTGGTGTGGAAGCAAAGGGAACCTGCACAATTCAGAGGCTCTGCGCACAGTAGATTAATGGAGTTATATTACGACTTGAAGCGGGTGGAATACTTCCTCCAGACGGTTCAATATTGATGGTAGATGGGGGACCTTTTCGAACTATTGCTTCTTCAGTGAGGAAAAGATTAAGTGCATTTATTGGCGAATACTTGGTAGAGCCTCAAACGCCTATAAGTAGCACAAACGTATGTGGATTGAGATCTTACAGGATAGGTTTAGTTGAATATATGTTATAACCGTATTTTAACACATCAACAGTCCAATCGTCTTTCCAAAGTTATTTACAATGTTAATAGATGAATTGAATTGGGTCTGAGATAATTTTAGAATCCAAAACGATCGGCATCATATGTAAGAATATCGAAATGAAAATATCCTTTAAAATAAATGACAGTTTTTTCATAAAATGATGGCCGCCATCTTCGATTGTAAAATGAAATCTGATTTTGATTTTCGACTAAAATGTGAAAACTTGGAAACTCATCGAGTAACAGCGGAAACTTTGACTCAACTGACGATTGTCAGGCTGTCGCAGAGACTGTAATTCTTTCCTTGAGGCACTCTACGATGGCTGTCAGAAATCATAGTTTTCACACGCGATACCTCAACTAAAACGCTTATCAGAAGCTCAGCTTTAATTAAACACCGTTAACAATACTACACTTACTTAACCTTCACTGGTTAACAAGTTAATCAATTTGACGGTGATGAAGACGTCGCAGCCGAGAAAGAAAAAATGTTGCCTAATACTTAAATTATCACATAATACAGCCAATTTCTAGAAAAATTGTCAATAGATCGAGGCAAAGTTTTAGAAAATTCAACGAGAAATGAAACTCATTCATCATTGTTAAAAGGTTGATAACTTTTGAGACGCTCAGAATTTAGGATTTAACAATTTGCACCATCACACGCTGCCGAAATATGTTATTCAGCGTAAAATTAAATCAAAATAAATAAGAAAAAATGGTTCATTAAGCTAAAAATTCTAGTTGACTATATTTTGTTCTCGAATTGATTTAGTCCTCCCTTTGTAGAATACAGTTGGAAAGATGGCACTTATTTTGTGTCATGTGTAATTGAAAGTCGTCAGAAGCAAATGTTTGAGTGATTCATTTTACACCATTTCTCCCCTTTTTCTTGTGAAATAATACTTAAAAATGAATTGTTCATAAAGATCAATCATTAAAAGGGTGATCCACCAATTTTTGTAAAATTGTCATAAAAAAACGAGTTATAAAGGATAAGGGATAAATTTGAGTAATTTCATAAGCCTAAATAAACAAGAAATTAGTTATAATTAGCTGTAAAGTCTTGAACATTGGCGAAACAGTGTACAATCATACAATCATGAAAACAATGTATTATATAATGAAACATTCAAAGGAATGCAGAAATGGGACAGGTGTCAAAAACATTTAACTTATGATCGTGCATGTTAATTTAGAGCACTTATTTTGAAACCGGCAAAAAAGTTTGCATTTAAAAGAATGACTTTTTTCGCATGGTGAAAAAAAGCTGAGCAAGCTTACATAATTACCTTTCGCAAAGCAGAAAGTTAATTATTTAAGCTTAGTTGCAAAAAAATTCGAGAAGTGGGCCGACGCCAGATCCTACCAGAACACCGCGTCTTCGCCCTTATGGTATTTCTTCATGAACGACACAACTTCCGGCAGGCATTTCGTACCATTAATTTCCCCGTTCACGACCAATCCGGAGCGAAAGAAGAGCGGCTTTGACATCCCCTTCTCGCTGATTGTCAGCCACAGCAGCACCTTCTTGGGGAACTTGGTGTGTGAAATAAACTTCACCTCGGAGCTCACTTCCTTCGTGGGGGAAGAAAAATACGAAGTGCTCTGCCAGTCGTTGCCATCCAGGGTGAGATAGGTCTCATCGTCCAATACCTGCGCCACGTCGCGATTCGCCGGGAAAATCGAGTTGACCATCTTATTCAGCCGCTGCCGCTGCCGCATTGCCTTCAGCTCCGAAACCAGTGGACGCGACTTCCGCTTCCTGGCATGTATGTTCATGATCGCCAGGTACTTTTTCACTGTTTCGCCGGTTGAACCCCCGGCCAAGCGCACGCAGCGATGCAGCCACTTTTCCCTCGGTCTTCCTCTTCAGCATCTTTTGGAGCTTCTTGTCGCTCAGGATCGTCGGCCGACCGGAACCGGGCTTTCTTTCGATGCTCTGATTGTTGTCCAATAGTGCCAAGATGTTGTAGATGTGAACGGCGTCCACAAAGTGCCGCACGATGTCCGTGTTCGACGCGGCGGGGTGCCGTTCTTTGAACGCGCACACTTCTGAACGGAGTTGCTTCACTGTGTTTGCCATCACGGTTAGAGTTCAACTGATAGTGCTGTCAAATTTTGTCTGCTGACTCATGGGTTACTATGATTGATGCTGCATGGGTAGTTTTGTCAGTGCGGGTGAAGGTAGACCCATGAAAAATCGCCTATTTTTGTCATTTTTTTTAATGCAAACGTTAAACTAATTATGAAAAAGGATATGCTTGAAAGTTCACAAAAAAATCCTATTCTAAATACATTTTAGTAATAGTAACGCTTTCTCCGTAAACTACGTCTTACGGGAAGGTATAAAAGTTTAAAATGAAATTCAAAATCTAGAGGATATCACGAAAAATGACATGATCTTGGGCATTAATATCTTTTAAGATCACATGGTGGATTTTCATGCAAACTGTTAGTGTGTTCCAATTTTCGAACATTATTAGATCCGTTATATAGTACTTTGCATTTTTGCATTTTTGCTACATCAATCGAGGCAAATGGATCTCGAGCGGCGGCGGTTGAGACGTTCTCATTTGTGTCGGCTCCTCTTATCACCTTGGTTGCAGAAATGAAATTCTCGAGGATGCAAAATGACCCTTGACGACTACTGATAATGTTGGCAGATAAGGTTGCCGTTTCACCTGTGCATAAAGTGCCTTGGATTTCTTTGCATGCAAGTAAGCTATAATTCATATCCCAGTAGGCTGCGAATAAAAGAAGCCGATTTTCTTAGTTTGACAGTTGCACCATGATAAAGTGGCAGCATATTCGTGATTTTTCCCACGTGTAAATGTCGCAAAAAGACATTTCCGTCACCATGGGAGTATCCGAGAACCGCGAAGAGAGTCTTAAACTGAAAACCGAAAGGACAACTAAACGCGAAGGTGGTCACTGGTCGTCCGAGGTCAGCTCGGATTCCGAAGGTTATCACTGTGTGTGTGTGACAGTGACTGTGACCCATTTCAGAATGCCTGGTTACTCACGTCCATTCCGTGGTCACTTTCACCTACAACAAGCCCCGCATAAACACAGTACCAACATCAAATTGATACAGGTACTGTGCATAAACTTCCATCATCATATCATATTGTATTGAGGATGGCACGAATTTAGCAGTATCGTTCAAAGTTAGTTATAATCAGATATATCTCACCGGAAATTGTTCCTGATGTATAGCCTTCATTTGGGCGGCTTCCCTGTGATGCTTAGCGTCTGTTCATAAACTACGTAGACTCATTTTTGAAAATCTCAGACCCCACCCCTCCACCCTCGTTTTTTTTTGAAATTTTGTATGGAGCTTAGACCTTGGTCAAACCAAACATACCCCCTCCCACACCCCAAACCAAAAAAAATCCCAACACCATCCCGGGGAATGACCTTGGAGTGCCTCAGGGAAGTGTATTGGGGCCCCTTTTGTTTATTATGTATGTTAATGACATGCGACGTGTTTTACGATTTTGCGACATTGATCTGTTTGGAGATGACACAGTGTTATTCATTGCAGCTGAGGATTTAAATGAAGCCGTTTCCCTTCTGAACGAAGATTTGAGTTTTCTAAGTAAATGGTTGAAATGTAAGCAATTGAAATTGAATATAAGCAAAACTAAATGTATGGTAATTTCGCAGAATCGAGTAAATGGGGATGTCTCAGTTACGATTGATGATGAGGCAATTCATCGCGTTCGGGCGATTAAATATCTTGGCGTGATTATTGATGACAAGCTAAAGTTCAACGCTCACATTGACAATGTCATCAAGAAAATTGCCAAGAAGTATGGAATTCTATGCTGATTGAAAAACGATTTAGCTACTTGCAGTAAGATACAGCTATACAAGTCAATCATCTCTCCTCATTTGGACTTTTGCCCTTCCATTTTATTTTTGGCCAATCAAACACAAATACTGAGGCTACAGCGTTTGCAGAATAAAATAATGCGTGTGATTTTAAGGTGTAACAGAATCACTTCCTCGACTTTAAAGTTACACGCGTTGCAATGGTCATCGGTGAAGCAGAGAATTATATATTTGGCTATGGTGTCCATTTTTAAAGTAGTTAATGGTTTGCTGCCTCGATATGTGTGTGTTCGAATTGAAAGAGAAAGTGATATTCATAGGTATAGTACTAGTAACGCGGATGAAATAAGAACACCGAATTTCTTGACATGTGCTTCACCAAACTCATTATATTTCAAAGCAATAAATGTTTTCAATCCGATGCCAAGACACATTAAACATGCACCAACACTTTCAGAATTTAAAAGACTTTGTATTTCACACGTTTAAACTGTATGCTGAACAGTAAGCAATTTTTTTTTTATCATTTATGAAGATTGTAACTGACGATGTTTTACTGTTATAAAACGGATGATTTAGTTGGACTATTTATTGTACGGTCATGTTGCTTTTTTTTGTTTTTTTTTTTTTTTAATGAAGATTGTATTTTGACGAAGTTCTTTACAAACTGATTACAATGAGTTGGATATTTTCTTTTTTCGTACTTTTTTTTTCTCACTTTTATTAACACTACAAAATATTTTGTTCGTCACGGTGATGATGGAAATTTGTTTCATGTTGTTGAATTTAAAAAATAAATAAAGAAAGTAGTCTACAAAAGTTTGAGCCTCGTGTGTGGTATACATGTATAAAGGACTTCTTTTTGAATTTATGAAAAAAATTGGCCTCTTATGTTTGAGAAGATACCATGAAATAGTAGTGGGTTGTCTGGGGGATTTCTTTGCCAATTCTGTTGTGGTTGAAAGTAAAAGTTTGACTACGGCCGGTCCAGGATGTTTTCGGTTTGGAAATTTTCTCGATTCCCTGGTTGGGGATATCCTTGGTCAGCCCAAAACTAAGCTAGTGTTGGAACTGCATTGGCTCTGTAGCGGGCAGGATCGGATATTGGCTTGTCTCTTGATAATGTCCTTATACGGGATTCTGTGATCTGAATTGTTATAGGATTTCCTGATTGCTGGGAATACTTTCGAACATTTGTAGTTGACATCAATAGCTTTTCAGAATTATATCGCTGTAAAGCAAATTACCAGTTTTGAAGAAGTTTAAATCTGTAGATGAAATCAGTTCGTTTTTTTTTTTTTGCATAACTGGTTGAATTTCTTTTAAATAAATTATCTAATGGATAAATCGTCTAGCTCAAACCTTTGTAGGGGTAAGTGGCGGGACCATCAACATCATCATCACCAGCGTTATGGTGTTTGGATTGGTGGCTTCCGATGGTAAAAAAAATGAACCCGGTGTTCATTCAAAAAGGTGACAAAGTAAACACTGAGATCTACATCGGGATTTTAAATAGGTATGTTCTTCCGTAGATCATTGTTGCATTGTTGCATGTAAAAACTTACATCACGTACCTCGCCAGCAAGTAAATTAAAACCAATGAAGCCAAGAGCCAAGCCATCAAAAATCGCTGACCATCGCTGAAACGGTATAGAGGTAACCGAAGTTTTTTTTTTTTAGCTTGGCAACCAGATGATGTATCGCCGTGTTTGTTTGTGTTTTAGAAACGTCAATTTAGCGCAAATTTTAACCATGAACCATTTTACTCCACAACAACGTGTTAAAATTGGGATAATTTATTTTCTAAAACGTTCCTCAGCCATAATGACTCAAGGCGGGCTCAGAGCGAAGTATCGTGTCCAGAATGCGCCTACCCCAAGCAAAATTTCATGCCACATGATCTTTGACAACCTCTGTCCGAGCCGTTGCACTCCCCCAAAGTCACTGTTTGGTGCAGTGTTTGTGCTGAAAGGGTCAACGGCCCGTACTTCTTCCAAGACGATAACGGTGAGGCCAATGGCGACCGACATCGGGCCATGTTATGCAATTTTCTGCTGGCAGATGATGTGGAAGAACATGACATGGGTCTTTTGGTTCCCCCAAACCGCGGTGGCACCCCACACCCCCCCCCCCACAATAGTTTTATTGCGTACAATTGTCCCCAATCGATTTATATCAATATCCGGCGCCTCCCCCAAAACATAAAAAAAAAGATTTTTTGTATGGTTTTTTTTTGTGCGGAAATTAATATTATTCTTTCACGATGTGCGCAACGTTTCAAGACCCCCCCGTTACCGACTAACGCTACTGCTCCAATCGACTGACAAAGGAAAGAAACGTCATGAAGAATGATAGGGGAAATTGAACCATTTATTGTTATCACTTTAAACAAAGCCATAAAGCCAAGCAGTAAACTACGTTCATTGAAATTGATTAACCTAAAATTTGTTATTCTATAATTTGCAGATAACATCTAAAACTATAAAAGCTGTAGTGTGTAATTTGTTGCTGAATTGAACGTAAGTAACTAGTACATCCATAAAAACTATTAGATCCTAATTTATATCATTTATAAAGGCACATTCGAAACAGCTATAATTTGTTTGTTACAAGTTAGACGGGCAGTTAGCGTAGAAGACAATGAATGTAAGTAACTTAAACCACAAAAAGCAACATGAAATTTAAAAAAAACAATTATTTCAGCTTAAAGCCTACTCTAGCAAAAAACGGGTTTGCTATTAAGAGTCCGAAACGTGACCGTCATCGTAACACACGAATTTGCGAATTTTTTATCGAACACTTCTCATCGACCCTCTTCAGAATCGCCCATTAGCGTTCGATGGGCAGAAGCTGGGAGCAATTTGGCGGATTGATGTCTTTTTTCGATAGCCAATTGAGAGTTGTTTTGGCGTACTGCGCCGACGCTAAGTCCAGCCGATTGTTCTTCCGAATTAGAACTACCACTTTCTGATGCAATTTAGGGTTGGATGATCCAGGTTTTCTGCCTCTTCCAAAGAACAGTGTTCCCAAACTTGGTTATTGGTGCAAAAAAAACAAACAAACAAAAGATGACAGTCAAACAAACAGCATGCGATGATGAACACATTAATATAATTTCAAATACAAGCGTACAACGCAAATGTACGTGGATAGCTTATTTTTTGATACATTCCTTAAGATAAACCTGGTACTACCTTCTCCTAATATCTTCATCAGCGAATATGGATTCCCCGTTGATTGAACCTCTTAGGTTAATTATCGAGGAGTCATCGTCGACAATAAACCGTGCCCAAACCAACGTCCTGAAAGCAAGGTGTATCGGACTGCTGAAATTGACGTACTTGTTGATTTCCCGAAGTTCAAGATTGTCATAGTAGAACTAGTCTTCTGGGTAAACATCGTTCCGATGGTCAATTATGCTATGCCTTGCACCGGTGCTGAGGAACTCAAGCAGAAACTTTGAGTTGACCCGTATTGACTGCTTAAATGATATTGAACACTGTGCCGAACATCACAATCAGTGAACTGCACCGCGCCGCATGGTTCAAGCACATCAGTGAGTGCTTCGAGGATGCTATCAACTCATTTATGGAGAATGCCATCTCCTCGGATCACCCGCTCATCCTGACGCTGATGAACTTGGATGCTAAATTTTATGTTTAGAAGAAAATAATTAATTGAACAGGTATGAAAACATATAACAAACACACAAATTAACACACACATACACATTTAAACACATCAAACATCAAATATGTCGAAAATCAAACGCAAAGGTTGAAACACTAAAATGAATTACTTGAGCATCAAACATGCATGAAAGCACAAGAATGAAAAACAAAGATCAAAATTTAAGATCAACCAATATCTAAAAACAGGCAGTGATACACATTAGCACTCAGCTAATGAGTTAAATGTGCTATCGGTCTCTCGTATAACAATCGGCGAGTGCGTTGGTGCCGATGCCTCTACCTACCTGGCTGCAGTGAACCAATCGAACCAAAATTACCATTGCATATTCTGGTTTATTGAACACGTGAAATTGCGGATCCTTCATAATAAAAATGCATACGGATCCACACAGATACAACAAACGGTTTAACGTTTTCTACGTCAACTTTGCGGTCGAGTCTTGAATACAACCCACACTTCAATCCAACTCCCATCTTTTGTTGAGGAAGACCTAAAAATGGAACTCTCATAACGTTAAACCTACATCACGCAAAACGATGGTTTTTAAAATTCATTAAAAGTATTAGCAATGATTTATTTGTCAACAATGTTTCGCCCCGTGAGACACAAGCAAACCAAAATCCCACACATGTACACGTTCAGAGCTCATCCCGCCCAGATTAGCTGATGCCATCCATTTGAAACGGTATCATAAAACGACGAACGAGACAGATAAAATCCACATAATCTTTTTCTACCTCGCATACATTGTCACCTGAGCGCAGGTGCCTAGCATAACACAATAGCCTCGGATCCTGCTACAGGATCCAAATATTCCACAATTTCCTCCAACCACGACCGCTTCCTGCCTGCTGTCGACAACAACACCGTCATACCCGGTGAAGCGTCATCTTGAAAATCTTAATCAACCCAAAGTGAAAAGAAAGCATTTCCCATAAAATACCAACATAAGACAATATCAGGACGACATATAATACTCGTAAATAACCCACCACACGTGAGATTCGCGGAGCCCTCCGGTGGTGAGAGATAGCATCGACTTGCTTCTTCTGGAAAAGATGCAATACACTGGCAGAAGGACACGACCTCCCTCCATCAGTCGATCGCCGAGAGGAAGGAGACGCACATGGTTGATGCGACTGCCTCTGCCACTCCGATGTCACATTGTGTATGTGATAAACATAATGATTATGATTATGATGTTACTGTCATCGAAACCATATATCACTTTATGGCTCATGCCTTAGCAGCTAACTTCTCATCCATATTTACGCTGTATAACTGGATTACGAGTTCCAACGATGCCACTGTCTATCTTCATTTCGTCCTTGGCTTCGGGGGATAAGTTCATCACGAGCCGCAATCAGTTGGGAGTGTCATGAATGATCAAAGTTAATAGAAATTTGAGGGCACTTCTTGCCTGATGGAGCGAAATGAAAAAAAGCTATACATAAAATTGGAACTACACTTGTGAATTCAATGTGACGGGTTGAAGAAAAAGAAACCGCTAGAGTCTGAAATCGGAGTTATATGTTCATCTTTGTTCAGGTAAACTTCAGCCATCAAAGATGTGGTTAAAACAAGTTCGATCCACTTTTTAAATATTAAAAAATGTGCTCGTTTGTTCAAAGGAGATTTCCTTGCTGTAACAGAAATTGCAATTGGAAAAAAAGCCTTTAAAAAAAGTGTCAGATCATTACTTAGATTTCTGAAAACATTGCTTACATTATATCTATTGTTTTGAGAGTTTATTTTTCAATTTCTTCTGAAAAATCTCCTCATTCTATCTTGTTTAAAATATTTGTTTCTTCATTATAACCTGGAATGTTTTTTTATACTCATACTTTCTTATATTTCATTTTATTTATATGCACAATACATACAATTTGATCAGTTACTTATGCACATTAAAAGTATCTTAAGCTTTGTCATACCTGGTGCCATCCTCTGCCTAGCATAAGCCCTCTTAGTATTGGATCTACATCAATTGGGTCTATTTTGGATTTAAATTTACGGATTAGAAAACTAAAGGCATACTATTCCTTATCCTTAAAATAATAACCTAACACGATTCATTCATGGTGGCTTAGAAGGAATTCTCCTTTTGTCTTTGTTACTGGCTAGCCAGATGGACCGCCTCCTAGAATGCCCCTAACCTCTGGTCTAAGCCACGGAGGTCGTCTGGGGTGGGCTGGCACTCGCTTCTTTTGTCTGAAGGTCGGCTCTTCACTGTCGTCACCCCCCCTTTACCCAAAATTTTTTAAAGGTCCAAATTGTTCCAATTCCGCCCCCGACAATTTGGAGAGAAAAAGTTCCGTTTTATTAAAATTCCCCCCCACCGTTTTGGCTGAATTTTTCCTATCTTTCCCCAAAATGAAAAGTGAAAAAGAGCGTGAAAGTTAGTTAGTTGATAGGCCACCATACTAGCCCCTTTGACAGCCGTTAGAACGGTGAAGAAAATCAACTTCGGTCCAGCAATTACAGCCAACTGGCTCGTCCAGCTTCCGAGTTGTCGTCCAGGTTTCCCTGTACGTTTACAGTATGTCCCATAAAAAAAATGCAAAAATCCATACCTCAGTTTTGTTTCATAGAAAATGATAAAAAAAAATCATAATTTTATTTAGGGAATCGTTTATTAAACCTTTCATGATTACATTACTCAATATGTCCACCATTTTTCTCAATCACCTTCTCCAAACGGGGACAGAATCGAGAGCATACCTTCTCAATGTATGGTAATGGAAGCTTTCAGGGCGCAAACACTGGGGTGAGAACGTTCACAGGCCTTAGTCTGAACATATGCCCGTATTGAGTAATCCAAAGGATTCAAGTCTGAGCTGCTAGGAGGCCAAATGTCCTTTGGCCAAAATTCCATGTTTTCCATCAGCAACGCTTGAGTCCTTTTTGTGGTATGACATGGTGCTCCGTCCTGTTGGAAAATGACGTGATGGTGTGCTCCAAAGTTGGCTTTCATCCATGGCAGAACGTGGTCCTTCAAAATGTTCATGTAAACCTCTATATTTATTTTTAATCCAGCTTTGATAAATACTGGAGGCATTTTCAAGCCATTGGACGCAACTGTCCCAAAAACCGTGACTCTGGACAGATGGCTGGTTGTGAACTTGAATTTCACGTTCTCTGGAACATCCTCAATCTTCTTCGGCGACCTGATTCAGTGTTAGGTATGGGATCGATGATGAACATTTTCTCATCGGAAAATACGATGATGGTATGCTTCTTTTTTAAAGCTGACACCAAACGTTTTCGAGCTCACCGATCCGATGACCTTCGGTGTGCGAGTGGACCGTGGACGGCTTCTTCCCGGCTTCCGTGGACGTGGTCTATCAAGGGAGTGAACGTTGAATACGGTAAACGGTAGCCAGGTGGCATCCCACAATCGTTGCAATTTGTTTTACGGGCTATTGGGTAAGCAGAAAACTAGTCACAACCTCCTTTGCGTACATTTTTCTCAATTTTTTTTTACTTGCGTACCACTGTTTTGTTTACATCGTCAGATGATTACACACACGCATTAAAACAGTAAAAATAATGTTTAAAGCTACCCAAAAAATAAGTATTGAAAACTTATGGAACATTTTTTTATAAGATATTGAAAAACTGGTGGAACATTTTTTTATGGGACATACTGTAGAGCACCCACCATACGATGTTTCTGGGTAAATTCAACACTTGGGCCAACTTGACGTGGACCAATGGGGTCTATATGTACAGGTGGCAAAGAGCATGGTGTTTGTCGGCATTAGTAATGAACAAAATTTGTAAATTTTATTGTAAATTGATGTTTTTTGAGATCTACGTCACGCATGTTTACAAAACAGGCTATGCGTCATCTCACGAACACAATGACAGCATTTTGCATTACACTAATACAGC
>JAHHFK020004066.1:0-81857 GCA_024533555.2 Aedes koreicus | reverse complement strand
AGGCCGTTTTCAGCGGTCGCGGTCTATTCTAAATTTTGACAGTTAAATAGACCAAACGAAATTTTCCATTTTCACCGGGGCGTTCTAAATTTGATTTTCGAACAGTTCTGGTATAAATAAAATAGAACTGTCATACGGTTTGTTTTATTTCGCGCCAAATTTGGAACGGAATCCAGGCCGTTCTAAATTTTTTGACAGCTGAAAAAAAAGTTTTAACAACAACAACGTCTATGTGATACGGCCGTGGAAGTAGTTTTCATAAACTGTTCGTAAAATAGTGATGTGAAAAGGGTGAGGTGAAGTGAAAAATTGAATAAGTGCATCGTCCGGAAATTGCAGGTCTGCAAGTGTGTTGTCGAAAGTTGCGTTTTCGATAATTCTGGATATACGGCGCTCCTCCATCTACAGGTAATCAAAGTGAAAATTGGATTTTTTTTTATGTGATTGGCCTTTTGTAACAGCGCACGGAACAGTGAAATTTTGTAATAGAAATTGTCAGAACTTCCCAATTCAACTTTCCATTTTTTATTGTGTTTATTTCAGCTGAATAACGGTAAAGCTGCTCACGCTGCTCAGTGGTTGGTTTTCATCTTGCCAATCGATGAATTTGCTTGATTTGATGAAGGTATGTTTTTGTTTTACTATCTTCCTTATTGAAGCAGTAGAGTTGTTCAAAGAGGATCTTGCAACACTCATTTTCGTACATTTTCATGATAGGAGCGTGTAGTTCTCTGACAGTATCTAGAAAATCATTTATTATCCGAAATTAACCATTTCTCGGTAAAAGGCATCCATTAATTATTGGGTAATTCCGGGAAATGTCGTGGAACGATTCATGTAGGTTGCAGAGTCTTTGCTCGATGAGTGCCAGTATTTGCGTAGCTCTTTTATTATCGACTCTGGTCTGTAGGTTTGGACACCATGATATTTATCATGTTTTCTTAATCCATACGTTCCGCTTCTGACGGTTTTTGTTCGGTTGAAACACATATTGCAATGCCAATGAGTTTTGCTTTGGCCCATCACCGTGATGAAAGAATGGATTCCCTTTGGTATACCGAACATGGGGTTTCTAAATTACGTTCTAGAAGTCATGTTGCAGCTCTTGACCTAAAGTATTGTACCAAACATGTAATTGAATTGTTAACGTTGATGTCATTGATAATAATGTTTGATATATATTTTCTGTTTCATATATATTTTCTCACCGCCCGTTATGGTTAGGCAAATCGTTCTTTCTTCTACTGTATTCCTCCAAATCAAATAACTTTTATTCATATATCCTTTGTCAACGTGCATAGACTGCATTAGGGATCTTTCGTTCACAGAATTTGTTTGGCTTTATGTGAATTTTAATCCCAATGAGTTTTGAAGTTCTTGGTAATTATCGTGCTCATGAAAGTACTGTAAGCATTACAATTGCCCTGAAGCAATTATTGACTAGGTCTGAAAGGAAAAGAGTACAATAAAGGGAGCATTGTTTAATACCCGAGTAGGAAGGAGAATAAAGCGTTGTTGTCTAATGGAACTATTTCTTATTATTGTATCCAACTAACTCCGAAATCAACAGCGTATAACAAGACTTATGAGGGTTTTACGGCAGTTTGTCGATGTTATCTAGTTTTTTGCGCGGTTTTAAGAAATGAGTCTTGAAAACTTCTTCAAGTGCAGCTTGAAATTGAATTTGTTACTTGGGTTATCACGGAACAGATCAAGGAATTTCAGAAGCCTTCTGGTCTGGAACAATCTTCCCGAACTGGAGAAGGTTTTATAATCAGCCACCAGTGACCTCGTACGCCTTCCTTAGATCAAACTGCAGATTTTCATCGGGATCATCGACCATTGGCTGGGTTTCTGTGACTTTTCGCTCATCCATTGGAAGGTGCATTTAACAGAGGTCGAAAAAAATCATTGCTTGAAGGGGTGCCTCATTGAAAAACTGAAGGTCCTTATCTAACCACTCTCAATAACGAAGGCTGTCTATATATATATATATATATATATATATATATATATATATATATATATATATATATATATATATATATATATATATATATATATATATATATATATATATATATATATATATATATATATATATATATATATATATATATATATATATATATATATATATATATATATATATATATATATATATATATATATATATATATATATATATATATATATATATATATATATATATATATATATATATATATATATATATATATATATATATATATATATATATATATATATATATATATATATATATATATATATATATATATATATATATATATATATATATATATATATATATATATATATATATATATATATATATATATATATATATATATATATATATATATATATATATATATATATATATTACAACAGCAAGCAGCTTAAAAAGCGGCAGATACAAGAGATTTTTATGTAGCCCACACAGCCGATCTTTCCATCCGGTCAGGCGTAGGAGGTGGGAAGAAACTTCATTCACAAAGGAGTAGAATAGGTTGGATGATTTGTTGAAATAGTTGCGGCGTCGAATCCAGATTTTGGACTGTCTTCCACCAAAGGCTACCGACACTAGGGGTGCAGGTCAAATGCTGGAGCCACCAAAACCGAAACCACAACCTTTAAAAGCGAGTTACAGTTCTGCCCAGGCTTCTAAGACTTTCCGACTTTTCCGGTGAGCAAATCTCCTAGTTCTGCTAAGAATTACCGTTAACCTACCAACAAACATCATAAACACACATACGTTGACATTACTAATTGGAATTATATTGGCAGATCCTTCATTTTTTGAGCATGAGCAGAGCGTGGGGGACATCTTGCTCGGTATCGAGTATTTCTTCGAGTTTTTCGAAACCGAAAGGAGAATTTCCATGAGGAAACAACTTTCAACTATAAACGAGTCTGTTTTGGCTGGGTTAACAGATGCTTCTATCACAACCTTCACACAAACAAAATCACAACCAACATTCTTCTTACGTGTGGTTTTCGATGCTAGTTTAAGACATCATCGGGAACCTCACTGAATGACGTACTGTTGGTGGGACCAGTAGCACAAGAAGATCTGCCCTCAATTACTCTTCACAGTCGGACCAAGCAAATCATGCTGGTGTCTGATGTGAAGAAAATGTTTCGCCAAATTTCAGGCCGCCCAGAAGATTGCCCACTACAATGTGTTCTCTGGCGAAATTCACTTGCGGGAGTTATAGGTACATACGTATGATTTAAACGCAATAACAAACGGGACAAAGACAGCGCCCTTCTTTACAACCAGGACGCTCCAGCTACTCGCTCTGGACGAGGAACTGCGACTTCCGCTCGCGGCACGAGCACTTGTGGAGAATACCAATATGGATGAGGTCATAACAGGTGCAAATTACATAGAAACAGCAAGGGAGCTACAGATCCAAACGATGCTGTTCAGAGAAGGTTTCCGACTAAGAAAATGGGCATCTAAGTATCCTACAGCCTTTGCAGGAAATCCTAATACATATTTAACTATTTATTTATCGGATGGAATCAATTTACTTCATGGTTGATCGGTTAAAACCCTGGGACTAACCTGGATTCCCTCATCGATTACAGTTCAACATTTTCTCTCTGAATAGTAATTAATTTTATACCAAACGTATCGTGCTGTCAGTTCATGCAACCCTTTTCGATCAGCTAGGGCTTCGAGAAGCCGTAATCAATTCAGCGAAGATATTTAAGCAACTTCTGTGGACCATACGTAACAAAAATGACCAACCTCTCGGTTGGGATCAGCCTCTACTGCCAACGATGGCTGAGGCGTGGAGAACATTTCATGAACAGCTACCTCTTCTCAATCAACCAATCATAATCATTCCGGAGGCAGTTTCTTTGGAAATCCATTGTATATCTGATGCCGCTAAGAAGACGTATGATACCTGTCTATACGTTCGCAGCACGGGTATTGATGAAAATGTAAAAGTGCTGCTTCTCTCATCCAAATCGAAGCTGCTTCAAACACCATCGTCCCAAAAAGCAACCCAGTATTTCTTTCAACATCTGAACTAAGAAAGGCGGAAGATACTTTGGATAGTTTAGTACAGAAGGAAATATTCGTCTTGGAACGGAGATACGGTTCCAACGCGGTCATCATAACTTTGGTTCAACCCCCTCCTCTGAAGCATTCGATAGCATCGGAAGAAGCAAAGTATCCCGTCGTTCTGGCAGCACGACATCTGTTCACTCGATTGCTTCATTAGCAATACCACGAACGACTGCTTCAAGGCTCCGATTTTGGCCGTTATGAGTAACGGGAGTCATCCGGAATATTCTACACAAGTTTGAAAAATGCATTCGCTCCAATCAGTTTTCCATTTAGCAGTTTGAGAGATTTACCAACCACCTCCCGTCCGTTCTCGAGTCGGTTATTTCGTCCAGGTTGTCTCAGACTAATCCCACGGTATGCCGTAGTTAAGGCAAATGCATGGCAATCTTCATTTGACGGTGCAGGAATTTGACAGGTACTACTCCAACAGAGATCACACACCACCATCTTAACCTAGTTATTTAGTCGAGTTACTTGAAAAAAAATCCATGTCGTTATAAAAATAAATTCCCATAAAAATTACTTACAAACCACAAATTCCACCAATCCTTTTCAAAATCGTACACTTTTTTTTATTTCTTTATTAGAGTGGCTTTCAGCCTCCTGGGCTGGTTCGCCAGGGAATCGTGCATTTTATGACCCGTGAACTCGGAAACTTGAAGAAATTCGAAAAGCCGAGCGTGCTTAGCTAAAATCAGCCAAAGCAAAACAAGCAGATGAAGTTACAATACAAAAACACGCTGACGTCAACACACCTAATTTAGAACAAGGGCGCTGAAACTGGAAAATGGTTGATCTATTTTTCGTGGTCTATATTTTTAGAACTGTTATAAAAATAGACCAAAATAATAGAACACCACTGAAAACGGCCTTAGTACCCGGATGTGATTTAAAAATATGGATCAATAACATCCTTTGGGAGGCCTGGGACCAGGAATGAATGGCATCTAGGGAACCATTCATCCGCAAAATCAAAGTTACTACACATCGGTGGGAGGATCCCCCTGACCATAGATCGCAGAAGGTTATTTCACGTCTTCGATCAGGACACACAAACGCATCGCACAATCTAAGCAGGGTTGGTCTCTTTTATAAAAACTGTCCCGTGTGTCATATGCATCACACGGTAGAATATTTTACCTGCCACTGTCCGCAATACGAGGGTCCACGCAAGCTCTACGATATTGGTTGCAGCATCAGAGATGCATTGCGTAATGAACCTTTCTTCATCGGAGCCCTGATTTGCTTTTTGAAAGACGCTCAACTTTACGACAGGATATAACCTTTCTACATCCGGACACCCGATGTTCTCTGGCATAATAAAAAATTCCTCCCCCCCCACCACCCCCCCCCCCCCCCCGAGCAGGGATAGTGAATCTGCCCCTCCCCACCCCCCCCCTCCCGGATTAAATCTTTTACCACCACCAACCAAATACTAAATAACTTCATTAAAAACAACATTCTTCACTTCCCAGCAACTAAATTTTTAGTCCCCCCCTTTTTTTTTTTTTAGATGAGATGTAGATAAGTCCCTTTAGGACCCAATTTATTTATTTTAATGAGCTGAACCAGCCGAGGCTGAAAAGCTCAATAATAAAGATATCTAATCTAATCTAACGTCTGTTCTATTTTAATCACGCTGGTTGGGATAATATAAAGCAATATGAAACGTCATCAACATGAAAACCTTACTTCAAATTTGGCAGCCCTGCATGCGTGGCTGCTTTTCGAACCATCTGATACCAGGAGTACTGAAAATTCAAATTCCCTCGTGCCAAGATTGCCATCGATTGTTTACTGTTGAAGTGAGCGGACGAACGGTGGCTTGGAGATGGCTGCTGCGATGGAGAAGGAGCGAAGATTGAGGGTGGCAGCCAGATGACAACCTGATCGCAGTAGGCCCGGAAATAAGCGGAGATTGTTTTTCGCTATCGCATCGGGATACTGCTCAACGTTGTTAATTCAATCATTTCCAGCAGCACTCAGTGTTCAGCTCCCGCCACAGTTGTTGTTATTGTTGTTACGATAATCGTGGTTTTTGGTTCATTTTCATTTTCATAATCATCATCTGCTCTTCGAGTGGTGTTAAATAAGAGAAAATGTGCGTAAGGGTGTGTGTGAGAGAGAGCAGAACTGCTTTGAAGGGAGGTGGTGTTGTTATTAATTCGCATTTGACCTTTCTCGGATCTGTCTGATGCGTACAATGTCTAATTGGACCTGGTGGTGTTGAATATCACGATTGAGGGGGGTGATTCGTGAGCAGTGGATTCCGGCTGCCGATGCCGGAAGGTGAATGGGATTTATACTACTGAAAAGGAAATCAGAACTGGAAAGCAATTGAGGCAGCAGCAATTAATGAGGTGATTATTGGGCGTTAATGGGCGAGAAAACAACAAATTTTAGGGGCATTTGTGGAAGATGGATTGATGGAAGTCTGAGCTTGTGCCGAGCGAAGGAGAGCGTACATAAAACGTTGAATTGGACTTTTGATTGTGTGTAACAAGTGTGCAGAAACGGTCAATTTATTTTGTTTGGAGTTAGAAGCGGATAGCTAGGCTGTGCGAATTAATGTCGATTTGGTGTTATTTATAATCCCTCAACAGCTGAACATTTTGAACTCTCTGCTGATTACATCTTAGGTCCACAAAAGGGCATCAAAAAGAGCAAAGTCATGCTGAGGATACCTAGATTCTCGATTTTTACACAGATTGGAAACATTCATTGATATGCTAATTGACTGTTCATGATATGCTAATTAATACAAAAGTACAAGTGTTCAAAGTAACACTAACTTGGAGGGGCAGTATTAAGTTCCACGATGCGTATGGAAGTAAGTGTCATTTAAATTTTTCGTACTCATAAGAGCTAATTTCGAAAAGAACCCGCTCCGTCGCGGAATGTACCTTGGTGGAATACCAGACTAGAAAATCTAAGAAAAAAAAGGTTCGAAAAAAGTTTAGTCAAGCGTAGCGTACTTTACAGTGGAGCGAATATAGGAAAGTACTTACTTTGTATATTGAAGAGATAAGAAGATCTAAACGTAAAAATTGAAGGCACACATGTGAAAACATTGAAAGTTCTCCAATAGTTGCTAGATTACAAAAGGTTTTATCGAATGAACACTTTAATGGTCTAGGTACTCTTAAAAAGGATAACGGTAGTTTTACGGCTAATGCATCAGAAACTATAAATTTGATGATGCAAGTACACTTTCCAGGATCTCTACCGGTTTTGAGTGAAGGAACGACTTCCTTGGATGCATATGCTGAGGAATAGGGAAGATGTACCTATATTAATCTCATTGTTCCTATATTCATCCTACTTGAAATAAAACGATATACACGTGACAAGATTAGTTAGTAATGTTTGTTGTAGTTATTTAACGTGAGCAAACATTATAAGAAAACGAAACCGATCCTTCAACTGCCCAATTGTTTGATTCATCGTAGGATGAATATAGGAACAATGAGATTAATATGGGGGCAGTTTCCCTACTAATACTAATTCCCTCACTCTCCAGGATGCATTAATTCCCTGTTCAACTGAAATGTTTCAAGCCAGTTTGCTGTTAAATCATATTCCAAAAACTTGGCGGCAAATCCGTGTTGTATTTATTCCTAAAGATAACAAAAAAGATTAAAAGAGCCCAAAATCTTTTATACCTTTTAGTTTTTCGTCATTTATGTTGAAATGGATGGAAAAACTGATTGATGACTATATTAAATCAAAATACTTTGATTCGATTCCATAAAATAAATGCCAGTTTGCATACCAACAAGGAAAATCAATAATAGCAGCACTTCATACACTCGTAAAAAATCGAAAAAACATTTGAAAGCAAAGAGATTTTCTTAGCAGCGTTTCTTGATATTGAAGGAGCATTTGACAATGCATCCCATAACTCCATGAGGAATGTTATGATAAAACGTAATTTCGATAAAACTATTGAAGATTGGATTCTTGAAATGTAACAAAAAAAAAGAGATATAATATGCAGTCATGGAAGGTCAACGGTCACGGTAAGGACTGTGAAGGGTTGCCCACAAGGAGGGGTTCTTTCATTTCTGTTGTGGTCCCTGGTAGTCGACGAACTACTATCACATCTCGAATCGCAAGGATTTGAAATAGTTGGTTTTGCCGATGACATAGAAATTATAGTTCTTAGAAAATATGAACATTTTATCAGTGATAGATTGCAATATGCTCTCAATTCAAACCCTCACAAGACTACTATTGTTCCATTTACACATAGAAGGAACTATATTATCCCGGATTTGCACTTGGAAGGAATTAAAATAGTCCTCTCTCAAAAGGTCAAATATCTGGGGGTAATTCTTGATGGCAAACTTATTGGAACTTACATTTGGATCAAATAATAAGCAAAGCTAAAGCTCGATTCAAAGTAAATCTGAACGCACGGTTTCATACACCACCGTCCCTGGTGGTTGGATCAAAAAACGTTTGACATGCATTTGTTGATGTTTCATTGACGAAGAAAAGTTTTTCTCGATTGATCGACGCATCTCGAAATTACGGATCATGGAACTTTAGAAAAGAAAATTAATTATGCAAAAAATCTATAGAATCCTTCGTGGTCTGCGTCAAAAATAGCAAAAGTGTTAAAATTCCCAAAGTCAACGGTGTGTCTTGTAATCAAACGTTACAAGGATACTCTGAGTGTGGATAGAGCACAGCGCATCTATCAAAAAAGTGGCACTAGGGACAAAGAGCTGAGGAGAAAGGTGTTGAGGTACGTGAAAGGCAACCCAGGTGTCTCCATACGTGATTTGGCAAAGAAATACGATTCCAACTTTTCCACCGTGCGTAACATCCTTTCAAGAGAAGGATATAAGTCTTTTTGTGTCAGTAAACATTCGAATCGCTCCCCGAAACCAAATTTAGTTGCAAAAAAGCGAGCACGATTACCATACGAGCGATGGCGATGATGGCTGCATTTTAATGGATGACGAAACATATGTCAAAATGGATTATAAACAAATCCCCGGACGAAGATTTTACCTGGCAACTGGTCGTAGGGATGTCCCTTCTGGGTATAAATTTGTTCTTGCTGATAAGTTTGCTCGGAACCTAATGATTTGGCAAGGAATCTGCAGTTGTGGCCTTAAAACCAAGGTTTTCATCACATCTCACACAATGACGTCGAAGGTTTACATTGAAGAGTGTCTAAAAAGCGGATTTTACCCTTCATTTGGCAACACAAGACCAACGTTTTGTTTTGCCGGATCTAGCCAGCTGGCACTACTCTAAGGAGGTACTAAAATGGTATGCTGAAAACAATGTTAATTTCGTCGCCAAAGAGATTAATCCTCCGAATTGCCCTGAGTTCAAACCGAACGAAAAATATTGGGCAATTGTCAAGCGAAAACTTCGAGGATGCGTTAAAGAAGTGACAAATGCACAACAAATGCGTTTAAAGTGGAATAAGTTCGCCGGTACAGTGTCACCAGCGACTTTGCAGATTATGATGGCATCGGTCACAAGTAAAGGGCGGACACGAAATTATTGCGACACATTCAACAGGGCATAACTTTTTTACCATTGGGTAAAAATCAACCAAATTTTGCACACTTTTTTCATTGATGTGTATTGTTTACATGCTGTCAAACTCGAAGTCATGTTTTTCGATTCAACAAAAATGGAGGTGAACCAACGCGAGTCGAGAGAACAAATTCTTTCCAAACACCTGGAATTTCCTGACCTGTCGCACCGGCAGTTGGGAAAAATGTTGAACATTCACCATTCAACCGTCTCCAGAGTGTTGAAGCGGTTCCAGGAGCGGTTGACGTTGGACTACGGCAAAGGAGCTGGAAGAAAGGTGAAGCGGATGATTAAAGCAAATCCCAACGTCTCAAGCTGTGATTTGGCTAAAAAGATCGACATGTCGCAGAGCTACGTCCAGAATGCAAAGAAGAGAGCTGGACTACATACATACAAGGTACAGAACTTCCCAAACCGCGATGAGCGGCAACAATCGACGGCTAAAACTCGGGCACGGAAGCTCTACGAGAAGATGCTGACAAAATATGGCTGCTGTGTGATGGACGACGAAATGAATATAAAAGCCGATTTTAAGCAAATTCCGGGGTTGGAGTTTTTCACCGGCAAGAGCAAGTTCTATGTGGACGACAAATTTAAGAAGAAGAAAATGTCGAAGTTCGCCTCCAAATATCTCATTAGGCAGGCCATCTGCTCTTGCGGACTGAGGAGTGAGCCTTTCGTGACAAAGGGCCCAGTAAATGGCGTGCCTCGAGAAGCGCCTTTTGCCGTTCTTGCAGCAGTACGACAAAGCTCCGCTATTTTGGCCAGATTTGGCATCATGCCACTATTCTAAAAGTGTTCTGGAGTGGTATGAGGCCAATTCTGTCCATTTTGTTCCAAAGGACATGAATCCGCCAAACTGTCCGGAGCTGCGCCCGGTGGAGCAGTACTGGGCAATGATGAAGCGGGAACTTCGGAAGAGCAAGAAGACAGTCAAAGACGAGAAGGACATGTTAAGAAAATGGAAAAAAACTGAGAAACTGGTACCGGATGACACTGTAAAGACTTTGATGGAGGGCATCAAGCGAAAATGTGTTCAATTTTACACTCAAGGCTCCATCGATTAACTTTTCTTTTGATTTTTGAAGTAAATATATGTATAAAACTACCCTAACATTTTGGTTTGATTCTAAACATTATAAGAAAATTGGCACGACAATTTCGGTGTCGCAATAATTTCGTGTTCGCCCTTTAAAGTGCGACTGTTCGTTTGAAACGGTGAAATGAAATAACTTGTTATATATCGTTTGAAAGCTGAAAAAAAATACCCTTCTGTTTGACGTTTTGATCAACCGTGTATGTTGTTTAATTCTTGAGCTATGATCACTTGAATGCGTCCAAATTTACTTTGAATCGGGCTTTACAACTGCCTTATGGCAAAGTAAAAAACAATTGGTAATAAATGGGGACTGAAAATTAAAATGATTTATTGGGTCTATACGGCTAAACTAAGCCCCAGAATAACATATGCATCATTAGTTTGGTGGCGAAAAACTAAAATTAAGCATGCTCAGAAAAATCTGGAGCAGCTGCAAAGACTAAAGGGTGTTTCGATCAAAATTTGGTCAAACAGTAATGTGTGTGAGTCGATCAAAGTTTTTATTAATAAGTCAAATTCTTTTTCTTTTTCAAGTTCAGTTAATACAGAATACAGGAGAAATATTCAGCTTAGCTTCCTTTTACCGAATGCGAATTGCCGGGTCTTTCGTTGATCACCTGCGATAAGATTTTGTACAGTCTCCTTGTCCACTTTATTCACCGCAGAACGCCAGTTTGCCTTAAACTGTTTCTCGCTCACAACAGCTTTTCGAGTCTTTTTAAGGTTCCGATTGACGATGGCCCAATATTGTTCGATTGGGCGGAGCTCTAGCCACTCCCAGCTTCTTTGCGATATCTCGGACGGAGAGGTTGGGGTTCCGCTCGAAACAGCGGGCAACTCTTTTTGTCGTCGCTGTGGCCTCCGGTTTTCGATTTCCCTCGATCCAGCTTTCCTGGCTGTCGACATACGTTCACTGAACACTTTTAAAACGTTGGTAACAGTTGATTTAACCACATTCAACAATTTCGCCAACTTGGCGTGAGGGTAGTTTGGATTTTCGCCATGCACGTGCAAAATTCTGATGCGTTGCTTCTCTTTCTTCGACGGCATTTTGATAACTGAAGTACTAATCTAAAAATCAAAATAGAGGCATGATACTACACGCACACATCTTCAAAATGAGGAGTGTGCCAAATTTTGTAATGTACGATGAAAGAAAAGTCGACCAAATTTTGATAGAAACACTCTTTAGCTACAATCTCTATCTCAGGAGCAATTCGTAGTACGCTTTCTAAAGCACTCGATACAATTTTATATCTTCTTCCGTTACCTCTATTTGTGCAATTGAAAGCTGAGAAAATCGCACTACGGTTAAAAAGAACAAAACAGTTGTTTTGGTGCAAATCTTAGTGGTCATTTCGGTATTCTTAAGGAATTTAAAATTAATCCATTATTAACTCATGAGGATTGGATGAACATACAATATAATTTTGAACGACTATTTAATGTGATAGAGCCAAACCGCGTTGAATGGGAATCCGGGGGACCTAATATTCAACCAGGTTCAGTGATTTTTTACACTGATGGTTCCAAATAAAACAACAGGGTTGGGGCAGGGGTAACGGGCCCTGGAATCAATATACATATCAATATCTATGGGTAAATGGCCAACTGTCTTTCAAGCAGGATTTCCGAAAATACTGACGCGGTTGATCAAAGCAACGATGGATCGAGTGATGTGTGTCGTCCGAGTATCAGCGACGCTCTCGAGTCCCTTCGAATCTCGGAGAGGGTTACGGCAAGGTGATGGATTGTCGTGTTTGTTGTTTAACATTGCATTGGAGGGTGTGATTCGAAGAGCTGGGATGGACACGAGTGGCACGATCTTCAGGCAGTCTGTCCAACTATTTGGCTTCGCCGACGACGTTGATATCGTAGCACGTAACTTTGAGACGATGGCGGAAACGTACATCAGACTTTAGGCTGAAGCTGGTAGGGTTGGGCTTGTGATTAATGCGTTAAAAACAAAATACATGAAGGGAAGAGGCTCACGAGAAGACAATGTTAGCCTCCTAGCACGAGTTCAGATCGACGGTGATGAAATCGAGGTAGTAGACGAATTTGTGTATCTGGGCTCATTGGTGACCGCCGATAACGACACCAGCAGAGAAATACAAAGGCGCATTATGGCTGGCAATCGTGCCTACTTTGGACTCCGAAGGACGCTAAGATCGAACAAAGTTCGCCGAACCACAAAGTTGACCATCTACAAGACATTAATTAGACCGGTAGTTCTCTACGGCCACGAAACATGGACATTGCTAGTGGAGGACCAACGCGCCCTTGGAGTCTTTGAACGAAAGGTGCTGTGTACGATCAACGGTGGAGTGCAGATGGAAGACGGAACGTGGAGGAGGCGAATGAACCACGAATTGCACCAGTTGCTGGGAGAACCTCCCATCGTACACATCGCAAAAATCTGTCGACTACGATGGGCTGGGCATGTCGTAAGAATGTCGGACGACAGCCCTGTGAAAATGGTTTTCGAAAACGAACCGACAGGTACAAGAAGAAGAGGCGCGCAACGAGCAAGGTGGATTGCGTGGTACAGCCATGGAGCGATTACAATGGAAACAACTTCTATGTACAGCAGAGGCCACACCGGCCTTAGTCTGATTGGTAAGGTAAGTAAAGTCTTTCAAGCAGAAATACCGGCAATTATTGAAAGTGCTACGATTTGCTTACAGCGTAATTATAGACGTGCAAATATATGCATTTTTGTACCGTTTGGCTGCCTTAAAAGTAGTAAAGTCGGTTACCTGTACTTCAAAATAAGTATGGGAATGTATTCAATTGCTACAGCAGGTGGTTAAAAATAGTACAGTGAATCTATTTTGGGTACCTGTGCACTGTGAAGTCGAAGATAATGAAAAAGCAGATTTATTAGCAAGATGTGGTTTATCGAATTCCCATTTCTAGGGCCTGAACCATTTTGTGGGGCCTCAGAGTGTACCCTCAAAATTGAATTAAAGAACTGGGAAAACAACAATGATAGTTCACGTAAAAGATTCAGAACACCACATGAAAAAGGAACTCAAAGACTTCTACGTTTTTCCAAAAAAGATTTATGTACTTACAGTGGCCTACCCGAGTAACACATCTTCTATATAACCAAATCTAGTATTATAAAAGTATTTTCAACCGTTATAAAACTAGTGTGTTGCTTGGGTAATAACGGGCCATTGCCCAAGAAAATATCATTTAAAACAGCTAGGAAAATTGGAAGATGACACATGTCGCATTTGCAGCCTAGATAGTGAAAACTCAGAACACTTATTATGCTACTGTGAAGCACTTTTTCATAAAAGGAGCAATTTTTTTGATTAAGGTTTAATACAACCCTCAGATGTATGGTTGAACTCTTCCAATAAAGCAATAAACTTTATTCGTTCTATAATACCTTACTGGGATAATACCTATAGTCAGCAAGTGGAAATCACTCAATCTAATAGTGATATGACACCCTGAGATGTGGCGCAAATAAAATAAAATAGGGGCTCGCCATAATAGATAAAAAAACTGGTCGCAGTGGAAAATGTACCCAGTCAGAAAAAAACCCGCTCCGTCCGTTGCGTATCCATGCCACTCTCTCGAGTTTAGAAACACGCAACCAACGTCTTTTTTTGTCACTCATCCATCGTTGTTGCATCGGTTTCTTTGTTCTCTTTGCTCCGAGAAGCATCGAATTCTTGTCGTAAATTCCGTTCATCCAAAGTGCAATCCCTTGAAGACCGGTAGAAGCCTTCATCTATCTGTGTTCGTTCCAAACAAGGAGCTCTTTATTCCAATCAAAACTCTTTGAACCAATCTGCCGCCTTCCGCCGTTTCTGCTGACACTTCAACTGGTAGAACTGGTCCAATATCTTTCAAATTTGAACTATCGATTTTGGTCCGCTCCTTTCACACATGCATGATGTACCTAGTTCGATGCGTGTACTACTGCTCTCAGCTGGGGCGAATAGTCATTTACTGAAGAGCCTACGTTGCAGCCGAAAAACGTGTCAGAACGGTTCATATTGTGTCCAATAATGGAATTTCCATTCTCGTTTCCCGCTGCTTTCCAACGAGCATGGTGACGGCAGAGAACATGACTTCCTGTACGTCTTTCTTTTTGGACAGTCGTGGGAAAAAGGGCAAAGGTAGAATCCCTCGACTGAGGACTATGGCAAAAAAACTATTGTCGGGTCACTTATAGTACGGCTGCTTTTCAGTAAGTTGGTTTATACCGAAAATCAGCTCAATTGGTTGCAGGACAGCCGTATAATAGGAAAGATGACTGTAGGTATAGGTAGAGGAATGCTTGGTGACAATCAAAATGACGATAGAGGGTGTTTGAGGCAAAAGAGGCAAGAGTTGGAGGAAGATGGTGCAATATTTTAAATTAATGAACATGGACCGAGGCGGTTGTCATGTCGGACGAGTGCAGATACTGTCATACGTGTTGGAACGCAGGATCTTCATTGTTGAGCGCTCTGACTCTGGATGCGGTGGAAATTGTCACTTTCAATATCCGATGTGTGGTGGGCAAACGATGATGGACGATGTGGCTGAGAAAATTTCACTTGAAATTTATTCAATTCGGGGATCGTGAAAAGGGAGAGTCATAATAATGAATAAGTTAAGGTTCCTCTGTCTGTACAAAAGATTCCTACATGCAATCGATGAATCATTATCGAATTTTACAGTCTTAGCTAGGTTTCTACAATAGGTTAAATATGTTTTCAAGATAACTTTCATAACTTTTATTTATGGACATCTTATTCAATGTCATTTGGCGTAATTTTCCACCAACGTTTTCTCAATACTAGATCCACTTACTTACCTTACCAACCCGGCCGTAGCCAAAGGTGGCCTCTACTGTATACAGAAGTTGTCTTCATTCTATTTGGTCCATGGCTGCACTTCACCAGCCTTGCAGTCTGCTAAGGGTCCGCAGATTCACGCAAACAAACCCGCTCCCAAAAATGGTAAAAACGACTAATGATACCAAGAGCCTTTTTACTGTACGAAAATACACCATGATTTGGGCTCATGATATCTTGATTCATGCTCGCGTAACGCACCCGAAGCGTTACGAATTATTCTGCTGAGAGGGAATCATGAATCAGAATCATGATAGCTTGAGTCAATGCTCCTCAAATCATGGTTTGAATTCTGAAATTCATGACCTTGGCTCATGATAGTGGATGCGCATAGTTTATGAATCGGGGTTTTCCCCCCTAGGGCCATGAATCCAAATCACGAATAATGAAAGTGGGTGCGCAACATTAAAATATAATGTTGCACATGAAACTAATTTTGAACATGAAACAAATTTTCTTCAGAGATAAATTAATTTATGTTTTTATTTTAATTATTAGGTGCGCAACTAAGTTCCCGCTGTTTAGCAATAGATGGCGCCAGTAGTAAGTGCTGGTCGAATGTTGTACATCTTAAGCGTCATAAACCAAGCTCAGACATATGGTAAACAAACCGCTTTGCCAAATCAGTGATTTTGGTTTAGTGTTTTATATTTTGGTTGTTTGAAGATGTCTGATTTCGTGCCAAATAATCGTCATTTGCGGGAAGTGTTGATTTTCTTCTTTCATTCGAAGAAAACGGCGGCTGAAGCACATCGAGAGCTCCAAAAAGTTTACGGTGATGCTGCTCTGAGTGAAACAACGTGTCGTGATTGGTTTCGTCACTTCAAAAACGGTGATTTCAGTGTTGATGATCGTCCGCGTGAAGGAAGGCCAAAAAACTTCGAAGACTCTGAATTGGAGGCATTGATCGATGAGGATCCGTGTCAAACGCAAGAAGAGCTTGGTTCAGGATTACGAGTTTCCCACCAAGTCGTTTCTAAGCGATTGCATGCGTTGGGAATGATTCAAAAGCAAGGAACTTGGGTTCCTTACGATTTGAAGCCAAGTTGAGCGTCGTTTTTTCGTCTGTGAACAACTGCTCCAGCGGCAAAAAAGGAAGAGTTTTCTACATCTCATTGTGACGGGTGACGAAAAATGGATTCATTACAGTAACCCAAAACGGAAACATTCATGGGGACCGAATATTCACGCTGCGAAGGTTATGCTGTGTATTTGGTGGGACCAAGTTGGTGTTATTTATTATGAGCTGTTGAAACCAAACGAAATCATTACCGGGGAACGGTATCGAACTCAATTGATGCGATTGAGCCGAGCACTGCACGAAAAACGGCCACAATACGAGCACAGACACGAAAAAGTGATTCTTCAGCATGACAACGCTCGACCTCACGTTGCGAAACCCGTGAAAACCTACTTGAAAACGCTCAAATGGGAAGTCCTACCCCACCCGCCATATTCTCCTGATATTGCACCGTCCGATTATTACTTGTTCCGTTCGATGGCGCATGGTCTCACTGGTCAGCAATTCCACTCATATGATGACATCTCAAAATGGCTTGATTCTTGGATAGCATCAAAAGACGAACAGTTCTATCGAAATGGTATTCACGTTCTACCAGAAAGATGGGAAAAAGTCGTAGCTAGTGATGGACAATACTTTGAATAATTCGTTTGTAACCTTTGTTTTCAAAATAAAGTTCCTTTTTCACCAAAAAACAGGGAGAACTTAGTTGCGCACCTAATATATTTCAAAATATTTTAACCTTTTTTAGGTGTCTGGGTTAATATGACCCGGAATGGATTCAAAACATGCTAAACTTTCTAAAATAAGCATCTAGACGTTTGAATTTTCTTGACTTTTCCTAGATCATAGGAAGTAACGTTTCTGCATCGAACCCAAATCGAACCCGGTTACAAAAAGTTACGAATAAGGTTTTCCGGGTCATATTGACCCGGATTTCCAACTCACATTGTGGAAACTAGATATGACCAAATTTTAAAGTCTCTGCAGTCAAAATGCTTATTAGAGTCCCAATTTTCAGTTTCTGGTCAGTACTGCCCTTTATGACCTGATTGGCTACACGGAATCCATGTCTGAAGAGGGCATGTTTGGCCACGATCCGTGAGGCGGCGACAAATATAAATTTTCATCGGACCATGATTTTCGAAGGCTCAAATTTCATGATTTTTCATGAATAGTCTACTTCTAGCCTTAAAATGGATCAATGACTATACTGGCCATTCTGAAACATAGTGCCCCGAAAGAACCCTTTAGGAAGGGACAAAAACGGAGTTTCGCCGAAACATGCCTTTTAACGGCTCAAACTGATTTCTGTTGAGTACTCTACTTCTTGCCTTGAAATGGATCAATGAGCATATTGGGCATTCTGGGACAACCCGGATGCCCTGGAAGATCCTTTTAGGAGGAAACCAATGACAAATGTTATTGGCCCATTTCAAGGCTAGAAGTAGACTACTTATAAAAAATCTTGAAGTTTGAGCCGTCGAAAGGAATGTTTCGGCGAAAATCCGTATTTGTCCCCTCCCAAGGGTTCTGCCAGGGTATCCGGGTTGTCTCAGAATTTCTAATATGGTCATTGCTCCAGTTCAAGGCTAGAAGTAGACTACTCAACAAAAATTATGAAGTTTGAGCCGTCGAAAGGAATGATTCGGTGAAAATCCGTATATGTCTCCTCTTAAAGGGTTCTACCGGGGCATTCGGATTGTCCCGGAATGGTCAATATGGTCATTGGTCCATTTTAAGGCATGAAGTAGACTATTCATGAAAAATTATAAAGTTTGAGCCACCGAAAAGCATAATCCGTTGAAAATTTGTATCTGTCTGCCACCTCACGGATCTTGGCAAAACATGCCCTCTTCCGACACCGATTCCCTGTGGCCAATCGGGTCAAAAAGGGCATTAATAATCAGAAACTGAAAAAGGGACTCTGATAAGTATTTTGACTGCAAAGACTTTAAATTTGATTGTACATATTTTCCACAATGTGAGTTTGAAATCCGGGCCAATATGACCCGAAACACCTTATCCGTCACAAAATGTTAACACCCATGGAAGGTTAATTATCGACAGATTGTAGTTAGTCCCGTGTACTCTTTAGAAGTTCCAAGATAGACGCCAGGATTTTAAAAAGAAAGGTCTGGATAATCATCCATAGTGGTTTGCAGCCCGGAGTATACTGCAGATTCAGCACATACATATGATATGTGCATGCATATTATATGCATTCCTTTTTTTAGGATTCAATTGAATGAAGCATACCTGAACATATAAACATTGATTTTCAATAATTAGAAAACAACTGCTTAAGGTGGCATACTTACCCAAAACTCCGCTATTTCGTACCGTTCCGAAGCCGACCCTGTACGTCAGTGAAGCGGAGACGCAACCAAAAAAATATGATTACTATTTCTGACATAGATATGTTTTATGTAAATGATGGAGTAAATATTCTTCGTGCAAAACTAAATAGTTATTAAATAAAACCAGACGCACCTAGCAAGCGTTGTTGTCCTAGAATTTATTTTTTACCTCTCCATTTCAATAAGTATTCAACAAGTATACAAGAAATAACTGCATTCTCCTTGTTACGTAAGACACTTATTTATGATTGTAACGTAAATTACCTTTGTGTAGTGACACAAAAAAATAGTACTGCACCTGGTATTGAACTCTCGACCTTCTGATCACTTAGCGGCTAGCGTAACCATTATCAAATATACTATGTTAACAATAACACACACATTAACACGTCACTATGGTTTGCTGCAACCTGAACAGGATAGGAAAAAGATCGTCTATTGGAAAGAAAGCGAGATTTACGGCTTGCAATTATTATTTTTGATTACCATAGAATGGTTTTTAAATATTACGAGGTAGAGGTACTTTGATCCTCAATTCACGCAATCAAAAAAAACAACACAATATTTTTTTGATCTTAGTTGCCAACAAATACATTCGCAACATTTTATTGTTGGCAAATGGTTGGGACAAACACACATCGACCTGCTCTTTTTGATTCCTTCGCCCTAACACAACGACATCGGAAACGGAACCGAATTTAAATCATACTTGTCAACCTAGTGTTCGTCACTTCCATTGTAAAGCAGCTCAGACAAGATGGTGTTCTTGATTTATGTTACCGGAACATGCGTAGTTTGTACACCCGTGTCAAAGTCTTAAATGAGTTAATGTTATTGTCAAAAGAATTTTAAAATGCGTATAATGTCTTGGGAATATTGGCGTCGACGCTGCAATAATGCAATTCTAGGGTTTTTTTTTCATTAGGGCGAATCTACAATTCTAGGGGTTTTTTTTTCATTAGGGCGAATCTACAATTGAGAGATTCTCTCCGGGCTCGCTCTCTTTCATTCATTACAGCGCCATTATAAAGCTTTCGAGGGATTCTTTAGTACAGATCGAAACAAAACAGTGCTGGCTAGCATACTCTACAAATAGTAGAATGCAAAACGTAAAGGTGATTGGTATATGAATGAAAGAGAGCGAGCCCGGAGAGAATCTCTCAATTGTAGATTCGCCCTAATGAAAAAAAAAAAGAAAAAACCCCTAGAATTGTGAGTTTATCTCCGGGCTTGCTCTCTTTCATTCATAAACTAATCACCTTTACGTTTTTCATTCTACTATTTGTAGAGTATGCTAGCAACAATCAATATGCAACTAGCGATTTGAAATTGGTTCACTGTTGTAGAACCCCTTGGTCCGAAGTACACCTTGAAGCCAGCACCTAACTAAACATATTTGCGCCTTTGTTTTGATTGGCTGTGTTATTTTGACAGAATATTTGAGAGTGTGTTCGTGTGAGTTCATTATTAGGGGCGTATTATTAAGCTTGGGACCGAGCTTGGGACCGATGTGCTAGTACTGACTGAGCCAAGAAAAAAATCGTATTTGTTCGGGACCTACTGGTCTTAGAGTTAGTCTATGATGCTAGCCTGCACTGTTGTGTTTCGATCTATACTAAAGAATCTGCTCATCCAAGCTTACTCAATTTTGAGTAATTGTTACTCAATTTTATAAATGTATCTAAAACGTCAAACGCTGAGTAATCGTATTTTATGAATTTGAGTTATTGCTACTCAAAACGCAAGAAAACTGTGCGAAACTCAATTTTGAGTTAGCTACATTTTAAATAAAATTTTTTTCAACAAATGGCGTCGGATAACGAATAACGTCTCTGTGAATTTGTGCTTCGGAAGTTAAGCTAAAATCTAATTCGTCTTCGAAAGTTGATAACCAGTGGCGACATTGAGCAGATAGCAGCCACTGTAGATGCGTAAACGTATCGTAAATTAAAGGTAAGCCGTTTTATCTTTGACAGGGATTTTTTTTAGTAGTCTTTTACATTACAGATAAACAAAACGATTTCGAAACTCTTTCCGGCGTGTTTATCGACGTGTTTATCGAGGCTATAAGAGAGTATTGGCAAAATGCCTTTTATACAACGCGAATACATTTATTGGTATTGAAGATGGTAAGCAAGTATTGGTATCACCGTTGCCTTGTCGCTTGATTTTATAAATGTATAATCGAGCCACCAAATTCTTCACTATCAAAACATAATATACATATTATACTTTCATATTACAGATTATATTCGGGCATTACTGAGGACTAAAGAGCAAATGCCAGTTCGTGGACACCGCCGAAACGTCAGCGGAACTGCATCTATGGATGTGACCTATTCCATTGGCCATTTGATCCGATATACAAAGGTAAATTCGCATTTAATTAGTTGCTTAATTCAGCATTTATATTCTTTTGGATATTGCAGCCAGCGATCAATGAGCTGAACAATTACATGGCATCGATGACGAATGCTATCCACCCACACATTATTTGTATCGAGGATTCGATGAAGGCCGGTCCACTGTATGTATTCCTGAACAATAATGTATATGTGTCAGTGAAGACGTCAATCCATGCATCCGACATCTTCCTCCGCAGCTTCTCGGTATTTGGCATACCAGTTCCCACTGAATTAGTCATGCCAATGGATTTTTTTGCAATGACAAACAAGACGAAGGATCGAAGCACAGGAATCACTGTTAATAAACTTGCTGCCTTATTTTAGGAGGAGGAGAACTGAATATGCACCAGCTAGTTGACTCCTGGTTTCTGTTTTAGTTTTGGATGTTCAATAAAAATATCTACGGTTTTTTTTTTTCAAAAGGTCTTATTTGATTTTTGTAGCATCTTTTGCGGGGGCGAATTAAAAAATACCCATTTACATAAATTTTTGTTTTTATTTCTATGAGTAAGTTTAACTCAAAACTAAATAAATTTCAGGATTACTCAAAATTGAGTTGTGGCAATGAAACTCAATTTAGGGTAAGTCCGGTTTTAACGTTTTTGAGTTAAAGTTACTCAAATTTGAGTTAAACCAGATGAGCGTGTTGTGGCCTACAGTTAAGCATGGTGGTGGTGAGTTACTTTTCCAACATTGATATTTCAACCAACTGAGCATGACTTTGATTTTTTTTTTCTGCAGGTAGAGTCATGGTTTGGGGATTTATGGCTACATCTGGCGTTGGTGAACTTGAGTTCAATGATGGAATCCTGACCAAGGAGATTTATTTGGACATTTGAAGCGAAAACTACCAGCGTCTGCACAAAAGCTAAAGTTGAGACAAGACGGATATCTAAAGCATACCTCAAAGCTGGTTTCACAGTGGCTCAAGGAAGAGCATATCAAGATTATGGAGTGGCCAGCACAGTCTTCCGAACTTAATCCGATCGAGCATCTCTGGTCAATTTTGAAAATTTAGGTCCAGGAGCAAAAACCAACATCTTGGGGCTCAACATCCAGTTGAGGTGGCAGATGTATCTGTACCTCAACCTACCCCGCAGTGGGATGTTTGGCAATGATAACGTCCTTGGTTCGAGTACTACTTTACCCATGCCTTTTTGCTCAATTTTCAATACTTCTATTCTATTTCTAACCTACCGTACATTGACGGAACTTCCAATACCTTCTCTTCATATCTTTCATAGAGCCTTCGAGGTAAGATGCGATCCCTCGCAACTCTGCAGAAGAGCTCCAAATCACCTTCCTGTAGCTTGCAGAACTCCTTGGCCGTGGCGTTGCCGTGACTGACGATTATTATGTTGGAGTAATCGGCCAGCCCAGCACGGACCAACATCGTTTCAAAATCCACTTCTGTAGCCTCATTGTCCAGAACTGGATTATAGGGCTTCTGCTCATCGCTAATTTCCGATGCTACTGCAGGCAGCAGAGGTCCATTTAAAGTTAAATATTTGCATTGATCCATACTGATGCAAATGCTAAAATTCAGTTTCATATCAGTTTTAATTTCGCAAGTTGAAACATACAATGAAAGAAAAAAAAAATTGATCCACTTACCTGTCGGATCGGAGACGGAACTGGACGAAACTGATGACGTAACAGACTCACGGGAAACGGGTACTGTGTTGGGAAAAATAGGAAAAAACTAACACTAAATTATAAAAAGTCTGCAACAAACAAATTATTCTTTCATATTCTAGATCATCCATTTTTCTCACTTAACGGTACTTTAGCAGACACGGGATGGCGATGGAAAGCACGAAAATGTTTTTCTCACTGCCTGTCAGGAACTTGTGGCCCAACAAACATCAATGCTGAATAACTGTTTGTTCAGTCAAATTTGGAGAAGTTGTTCAGCTTTTTCTTCTAGGAAGCAGAAGAACTTCTCCAAATTTGTTTGAACAAGCGGTTATTCGACACTGATGTTTGTTGAGTGGATAAAAATCACCTATTGGACGGTATGAAAGTGAGCACTGAGTTGATAGAAAAAATATTAATTGTTTGATAATTCTTGAAAAATCAATCTCTTTTTTTAAATTTTCACAATTCTACCTAGGAACGCAAACGACGCTGTAACATGATTGAGCACGTTTTGACAGATACACGTGACGCTTGCAGTGGTCATGATTTCAGGTTCATGAAAATAGTAAAATGATATAGGTCATATTTATAATTGATAGTCATGATTTAATGATTCATAGTCATGATTTGAAAAAAGGCCTCTGGTTTCATGATTTGCAAATCATGAAAACGGGATCAGATTTGTTTCCGAGTAACCTTCTACTTGACCGATCCAGCTTGCTCGCTGCGCAGGGGGTGCGACTCTATCTCAGATGCAGGATATTTGTTGTCATGCTTTTGTGCGATGTGCGCACGCTTAGTAGATAGAAAGAAGATTTTAAAGATTTTGATAAAGATTTTAAAGATTTACTGCAAAAAGATAAAGCACGATGCAAGTAGATGGATTAAGATTCACAAACTGAAACAAGATTTTTCAAAGATTGATTCGCTAGCCTAAGATTTTCCGATCATCTTGAATCTGGATTTAGATGTGTCGCACCCCCAGTCGCTGCGCGCATCTTCTTCTTGCGCCCACCGGATCGTTCTCGAGAATCATTTTAACTGGGCTGTCGTCCGACATTCTTACGACATGCCCAGCCCGTCGTAGTCGATCGATTTTTAGCGCTGTTAACGATGGGACGTTCTCCCAGCAACAGACACAGTTCGTGGTTCATCCGCCTTCTCCATGTTCTGCCTTTCATTTGCACCCCACCGTAGCTAGTACTGTTTAAAGACACCAAGATCGTGTTGGTCGTTGACGACATTGCCCGTCAACGTTTTGGGGAACTTAAGGACTACCGGTATAATTAATGTTATGTAGATGGTCAACTTTGTTCGATCTTAGCGTCCTTCAAAGTCCAAAGTAGGCAAAGTTGCCAGGCATAACGCGCCTTTGTATCTCTCTGATGGCGGAGTTAAGGCCTGTACTCGAAAAAAAAAATGCACCAGACAAAAGTGTTCGCCAAAATTTTATTTTAAGTCGGATTTTCTTGAAACTTCCAGGGAATAAATGTATACTTATGGATTATGTTTCGGCATAATTACTTTACTAAATTTTCTTTCTATCGCTGAAACCTTTCCCTTAAGACCCCTCATTACATTTTGTGCAATGGTGGAGCCGACCTTTTTGGTCACTTTCATCCATTCTTTCTTCAACTCCAGCTCAATCTTAATCACTTTGGACGATTTTAAAACTTTGGCTTTCATTATGGCCCAAAATCTTTCCACCGGACGAATCTCTGGTGAATTTGGGGGGTTGGCGATTTTTGGTACAAAAACAACGTTATTGTCTCTGTACCAATACAACGTCGCTCGCGCGTAATGGCATGGTGCCAGGTCCGGCCAAAATAATGTCTCGCCTCCGTGGGACCGCAGGAAGGGCAACAGACGCTTCTGGAGGCACTCGGTGCGGTAAATTTCGCTGTTGATGGTACCCGTTGTGATGTACAGTTTACTCAGTTTACCGCATTAGCATATGGCCTGCCAGAGCAAGTATTTTTTGGCGAATTTGTCCACTTCCTTCTTCCTTATGTCTTCCGGAACATCAAACCGTGATTTGGCATCGTAGAACTCCAGCCCCTGTATCTGCTTTGTGTTTGCCTTGACGTAGGTTTCGTCATCCATAACCACACACATCGGTTTCGTTAACCACTCTCGATACAGCATCCTTGCGCGGGATTTGGCCGCCGTGTTTTGTTGATCACGCCGGTTCGGTGCCTTGCGGACCTTGAATACACGAAGCCCAGCTCGATTCCTGGTTTGCTTCGCGAATCGAAAGGTTCGGACTACACTTGAAATAATCCAACACCTTCCGGGCCTTCACAGGGTCAGCTGTCTTCGATTTTCTTCCACTTCCAGACCACCGCTCGGTCGTCTGGGACTCCTTAAACGATTTTACCACCCGAGACACTGTTGTATGGGTAGGTGACGAACTAGCCCAGGAGGCTAAAATTCAATAGCCACTGAACCGATTGTTTTTCACATGTAAACATTTCACTCCAAACTAGTTATACCCAGATTTTCATCAATTTTTACCCACGGACAAAAAAGTTACACACGGATAAAAATGGTGCATTTTTTCGAGTACAGGCCTTATCAGTGATCACCAATGAGCCCAGATACACGAATTCGTCTACCGCCTCGATTTAATTAACCGTTGATCTAAACTCGTGGTAGGTGGATAACATTGTTATCTTCTGAGCCTTTTTCCCTTATGAATATTGTCTTTAACGCCTTAATGAAAAACGCAATTCTACTAGCTTCAGCTTTAAGTCTAATGTACGTAACCGACATCGAATTAAGCGTATCGTCTACCAAAACGCACCCTTTTATCGAACATACTAGTTATTTCCCCGGTATTCCTCGGCTTCCAACAATGTGAGTATCATGTTCTCACATTCCTACCCTCTCCTTATTTGATCTGTATAGGAGGAGGGTCGGCGCCGGTATTGAGTTAATTTTAGAATCAGCAGTTCCTACACATTGAGGATGTATGTTCTCTGTGTAATAACAGCTGATCTGGCAATAACGGAGTAGCAAACTCGGGCGGTCATTCATGCTCTTGCTCATTTTCACACTATACCGTTAAAAGAACTATTTGGGATCTATTCCAAATCTCCCTGATTGATGACCTAATTTTGATTTCAAATTAATCAACTCCACTCATTATTGCATTACGTTTTGGCTGCCACCAGTATCATGCCAACATCCACACACAACAGCGTGGCACATTCCAAACTGAATTCAACGAAGAGCGTCATGCAGTCTGCTTTCGCCGGGGCATCAACATCCGCTCGATGAACATATCTCCATTTCGCCCGAAAATTTGATCATGCGCACGTCTTCACATTCCGATGGTGTTCACTCCGAATGCCGGCCGTCAATTTATTCAATTAGTAGGAGCGTGAACCCTATCGGTGATTGTCATCTGCAGCCATGGATAAAGGCGATTGGATTCCTCTGACTATTGTTCATTCCCGAAGCTCGAAGCAGAAAGAAGGCTAGCTGGTGTGCGGCAGGTGTTCAAAGAAAACAAACTTGAACTGAAAGCTTGGAAGTGTGTCAGCATCCTACAGGATGATGACTCGGCTACTTTTGCCAATGTTGTCCATTATTTGTGTGGATGTAGGAGTCTGTGTATTTTTATGCTGTTGGTTTTGTCCGTTTTATGAGGACGACGACGAGAGCCATGTTGCACTGGGTTTAAGAATAATCCGGCTTTTAAGGATTCCCTATAGAAGGGGTTGGGACATCGGGCGTTTGAAGAGATCAATGGGAGAGGGAGGGGACTATCGGAGCAGTTCTACTAACTTTAAAACACGATGGCTGGCAGCAGAACGATAAGAAGATTATATTTATTTCGAAAATGATTGTAATGCTCAAGGCGGGAGCAGTGGAGATCTAACAGAGAAGAGGATACCATCAAGTCGAGTAGAAATTCGATGGAGTAAAGCGTTGAGTTGATTGAAAAGCTTTTATTAGATTGCAAGTTACAAATTGCCAGTTGAAATAAGATGCAATTGGTGAATGTATTTTTCAAAAGACACCGCATGCAACCGGCTGATTGCGGTTCTTGAAAACTATCTCATCATGCACAAAAGCAAAATCAAGGTATCGATTGGTATTACACGAAAAAAAAAACGTTCCAAAATACGCCAACATTGAGTCATGAGTTTCGGAACAAGTCTTTCTTTCCTTTACGAATATACAACATGAACAAAAATCATATAATCGCTTTGTTCCACAAAATAATAATAATAACGCCTGTGTTTCAGTACACCAGCAAAGTTAAAAAAATCATTTAAGCTTGAACTTTTGTTCTGAAAATCATGGTTTAGTTCCGGTACACATGACGAAAGTTCATTAGCAATTCTTAATACCATGATTTAGTTCACGCATGAGGAAGTACAGCAACTATTCGCTAACTGGGTGCTGTTTGACTGGGCTGCTTTTTAACTGGGCGTTGCTGATAGCCCAGCTAAAAAGCCAATAAACTTCAAAAATAAGCATTTGACATTTTGTTGTCAAAATCAGCAAGGGGCATGTTAAAGGCATATTAGGTTCGTGGAGGAGTGGAAAATTGAATTATGGAGAGTGTGAGCTGTTTAGTGGAATATTTGTAACTAGAAAATAAGAAGAGTGATTAGTAATTTACATTTAATTTCTACTACCTTTATTGCTTATCTTGACAGATACGCGTATTTCGTCTACAATGTGCAGACTTCTTCAGTGTCGTGTACTAATACTCGACTGAAAGAAAACCTTCGCCACCTGCCGTATTTATCCTATTTTCTAAATACAAACACTTGTACCTACAGCTAACATTTTTGTACCTAACCTATCCTGAGTCCAAAAAAAATATTATGCTTGATATCTACCTCGCCTTTTCCTTATACCCAACCTGATTATTCCGTAGCAGCGGGTGTTCCACTGCGTCGGTTTTGATGTCGTTTGGGTATTAAGTTAAAGAGCCATGTGTACCCGTTACCTTGGTCTTTGTTTAGTAGATTTGTGTTTTGTTGTTTGTTAATTTCTAAGCTTTCTGCGACGTCTAATTTCCAGGGTGTAGAGGTAGTCCGTAAGATTGTGATGTCATTCGTCGTTATGTCGTGATTTTCCGTAAAGATGTGTTCTGCAACTGTCGATTTGAAGTTATGTGAAATTCCTTTGTCAGTCTGTTTGACAGCCTTAGTCACCTCCGCTAGATGCTCTTTGAACCTTGTTGCCAAGGTTCTCTTTGTTTGACCTACATACATTTTGCTGCAGTGTTTACACTTAATTTTGTATACCCCTGCTCTGCCTAATACATCTATTGAATCTTTGGTGGAGCCTAACGACGATGCCAATTGGTTGTTCCTGCTAGAGCAAACTAAGTCCAAGCCAAATTCCCTAAGTTGAGGTTTTAGCTTTTGTGTAATATCTTTATCGAAGGGGACAGACACACGTTTCAGGGGTTCAGGTGAATCGGAAAGGGTTGTTTGTGACTTCCTTTGAAGCAGTTTTTCCTTTCGTTTTTTTGATGATAGCTTGAATTGTCCTCTTTTCGTAACCATTGAGTCTAGCAGTTTCGAAGATATATGCTAATTCTTTGGCTTTTCCGGTTTTATTGAGGGGAAGGGTCAACATTCGGTGGATCATGTGGTGGAAAGTGGCCATTTTATGTTGAAAAGAGTGGTTTGAAGTATAAGGGATGACTCTTTGGGTGTTTGTGGGTTTTCTGAAAATTTCAAACTCTAAAGACGATGATGACAATGATTCTCTTACTACCAAAAGGTCGAGGAATGCAAGTTTCCCATCCTTTTCTATTTCATAAGTGAACTTGATGTCTTTATGGAGATTGTTGATTGCTTGAAGAATTAAGGGGAGATCATCTTGTTCAACTACGGCGAAGATGTCGTCGACGTATCTCCACCAGCGAGTTGGAAGTAATCCTTCCGTTTTAAGAATGGTTTCTAGATTTGCCATAAACAGTTCACAGAGGAATGGGGATAGAGGGTTTCCCAGGGGGGCTCCTTTTAGTTGTTTATAGAAAGAACCTCTGAAAGTGAAGTAGTTCTCTTCCATGCAAAGTCGGGTGAGCTTAAGGTACATTCGCACATTTTGCTTCCATGCTGTATCTTCTCCTTGTTTTAAAAGCCAACCTTCTAGAAGGTTAATCGCGTCCTTGATTGGTATGCTAGGGAAAAGGGCGGTGACGTCGAAAGATACCATTACTTCATTTTCATTTATATGACCTGATGAAAGAAGATGTTGTATGAATTCCTGAGAGTTACGAACTGAGCTTGTTGGGCATTGCTCGGAGATACCTTGAAATTCTTTCACTAGCCATTTTGCTAGCTTATGGGCTGGAGATCCTACAGATGAAACAATCTCCCTCATTTCGTTTCCGGGTTTGTGGACTTTTGGGAGGCCTTTAATTCGGGGAAGGATGGGGTTTGGTTCGCGAAGACGGACTGCTGCATCCCCTAGTACTGCTTTACACTCCTTTAGTGTTTTATCCACGTGTTTCACCATGTTTGGTAGGGGGTCTACTCGAAGCTGCCTGTATGGTCCATTGTTGATTTTTAAAGCCATCTGCATGTCGTAGTCCTCCTTATCCATGATGAAGACTTTGTTGCCTTTGTCTGCTTTTAGGTAAAAAACAGGTTTAGACTTCAGTTCCTTGACGATACGAATTTCCTTTGCGTTGTTGTGTCTTTGTTTTTGTCCGTCCTTAATAATGTTTGAAGTGATAGTCCTAGCTGTGTTTTGTAAAGATGTTGGGAGTGTGTGTGTAATCGCTGTCTCCACGTCGATGATGATCTGCTCCACGTCGGGCTTGGTTGTAACCGCGTATCCTAATCCTTTGTTGAGGAGAGTCAGTTGTTCTTCCGTGAATGCGGTCGTTGATCGGTTGACAACCAGTCCCTTAATGGCGTGGACCATCGGTGGTGACCCGGTGGTGGCAGGGTTATCTGCTTCTCGAGCTACCCCATAGTGGGATGTCAGGCAAATGAAACGTCTGTGGTTCGAATACTACTTTACCATGCCCTTTCACTCAATTTTCAATACCTCTGTTCTATTTCTAGCCTACCGTACACTGACGGAACTTTCAACTTTCTCTTCATATCTTTCATTCTAGCAAACATTACTGTCCACTCTTGGTGCCTCATGGCGATGAATAATAAATGAGCGAGACATCTCCTTCTACATCATACGAATCAACGTCGAAATTTTTTATTTTTACGAATGAACAAGATAGTGTGATTGAGGAGGTGGACATGGGTGAGATCTATCTGATTTTAACTATATAACAATATTCTTATTTTCAAATAATACTAAATACGTGCCTGGTTTGGAAATTTAAAATCTCCAAATCTGGAAGTGTGTTGCAGTGCCCTTATCCAAATGATATCGGTAATGTTTACATGCGGGGCTTATTGTATGTGAAAGTAACCTCGGAATGGGCGTGACTCTCCAGACATTCTGAAAATGGGTTGCTGGATCTGCAGTAGAGCTATCACTTTCTAGCTCCCGGATTAAAGCTGCTTCCAATGGTCACTTGAATGATTGTTGTAAACAGATTTCTTCCATAATACCATTGCCGGCCGATGGGTGTTAGATTGGACACACACACACACACACACTCTTAGAAAATATCATGTAAATTTAGATCTTCTTGGATGCACATAAAAGAGCGGCCCGAAAGACAGAAATTTGCGTATGTTCTTAAATTTACAAGACTTTAAGACTGAAATGATAATTTACATGACATGACTTAAAAATAAGTTGAGGAATACAAAATGATATTTTACAAATGCCGCAACTCATAATGCAAAAACTAATGCTTCATGATGGCTATTTCGATCTCAAGGACCTAGTTCTAGTTCCCGTCAGTAAAATTTGAAATTGGTAATGAAATTTAACAATACAAAAGTTCTTCATAGTAGTGGTGAAAAATAGCTCAATGTTATCCTTTAGGATTAATTTAGTTCCTTCATCTCCAAATGCGAGGTCTCCTCCTTCATTCATCTCTAAAATGAGAATATTGAAATTAAATTAGGGCTAAGTTCAGTCGTTGGCCATCACCAAAAAATATTTTAAGGATGCTAGAAGTTGTCGCCATGTTTAGATTGATGAATTTCATAAGCAAATGATTTCGTGCTACGCTTCGTTTTTTTTTTAACTTAAATTTGCAAGCATTACAATAACGTGCAATGAAATTCAATCTGTTAAATATTTTATTATTGGAGCACTCGTTTTACAATCTATCACGGAAGAGAACAAATTTTAACTTGTACCTTGTTGTGATGCGTGAAACCGACTGCGTTCAAAATTGGTCTGATGTTGTATAAAAACCATAAACAACGATTATGTAAATTTCCGGCTTTCAAATCTCAGTCCAGTGGCTTTTTTATAACGCGTTACGGACTAAGATTTGAGGTTATCAAATATATTTTAGAAGCCGTTGAAAATGTAACATCCGGCATGTGATTTTGAGTGTGAAAGTATTTATTATTTTGGGATTCAAGTTAAGATTTAACAATACATCAAATAGAACATTCAATTGAGTCTTTAAGAATTTAAGTACAACAAGGATTACATCAAACGAAATATTCATTATTTTTAAGAGTGTATGCAAGCACAAATTAGAGATTTCCCATAGTAAATCCCGTAAAAATTTCAAATCACTTGTGCACAGTTAGTTTCAAAATAAACGACCTCAAAAGTAGGGAGGTTTATAAAAACCTAGTGCGGTGGCGACCCCGGCGTAGTGGTTAACATCAATACTCCTCACGCCAAAGTCACGAGTTCGAATCTCACCCCCGAACTAGTTACGAAAATACCGAAAGGTATTTGAGTGACTACGATGGGAGATGAACCAACCCAGGGCTGAAAATCTCGATAATAAAGGAAAAAAAGAACCTAGTTTGAATTAGTTAGAGGAGTGAAAAATTCAAAATATGAATCAGTCTAGTAATGTAAAGGTGACAGACATTTACCTGCATACAAAACTGTCGACGATTACAAAGAAATATCTGGTGTGGCAGGCTATCCGCTCTTGTAAGCTTGAAAAGTGACATTTTAATTGCAACCGGAATCGTCAACCAGAAAACTTACTTAAACAAGTGTCTGGAAAAACGTCTCCTTCCTCCAACAAAGTACTGATGCTGCTCAAGGACTACCTCTCAACAATCGAGATATATTGGGCCATCATCAAGCGGAACCTGAAGAAGACTCAAAAAACGATTCAAAGCAAAGAGTAGTTTATGGCAAACTGGCGTTCTGCCGCGAAAAAAGTAGACCGAGTTTGATGGCAGCAGTTAAATGAATGCTTGGCAATTCGGATTTGGTTAACTGGAAGCCAAACTAAAAAAAAATTCAATAGGTTTACTAATTGATTAGAGCAGATAATTTACTTGATTTTTCGATTTGAAAAAATCGTAACCTGCAGTGACGTGACTCTCTATTTGACTTACCCAGAAGAGTCACGTCACTGCAGGTGACTTTTCTCATTTGACCAAGTGACTAACGTCATTTCGACTCTCGGAATAATCCTCCTCATTTATCGAAGTTGGTGGTGAAAACCATTTATTCATATGATTTTTTCTAGAATTTCATGCTGTTTGCTTAGAACTGAACAATGGAATCTCCAGCACAATCTTGCATTGAAGCTCAGCCTTTATCAACTGAGCCAAGATGGACCGAGTGAAAACAACTACAGCCCTATAGATTACATAGTATTTTATAGCAAACAGAAAATCACACAGCATTTGAATTTAATAACACTACACCTATAATCAACAACACTCCATCTAACATTACAACATACCAGCTGCTTCACTTTTCACCTTAATGAAATTTTATCTGCCCTCAGCTTTTGCAACCGGAACTCTTTGCTCCTCACAAATTTTCCGGAATCCATCAAACTTGTAACCTTTCGCTTACAGCACCCACCCTTTCCGCTGCAATCTGAGCAACTGCCAAATCTTTCACTTTTCCTGATGAAATTAGACGTACAGGAAGCCCTCCCCAAACCTCGGTGGTTGGTGCTATTTTAGAATTTATTCATGCGACTTTCACCGCCAGTGCCACCCACCATTAAATTCGGGTGATTCCTGTACTTACTCTTTATTAAAATTCGACTTTTCACCGCCGGCTTTGATGCGGACTGCTGTTTGTACACTCAAACGTCTGACCCTTGTAACTGTCAGTCAGGGAGTCACAATAGCCATCAGGTATGATTTGAAAAGTTAACTTTTCATTGAATTCTTAAGCACGCCGCCCAGTGAAGGAGCTTGAAAATTTGCACCTAATTAATGACATAAGTCGCTGAAGAGGGTAAGAAGATGTTAATCTATCCAGCTGATAACGCGGAAGGGAAGGAAGTGATTACTAGGCTTATCACGGCTTTGATTTCCGTATGAATAGTATTCCTCATAAAACTAGTCATCTTCGAAGGAACGGGTGATTCCCGAAGTGGGACAAAACGAAAAACTCTCTCAGGAACTCGTCTATCGTTAAAAAGCTGATCCGTAGCGCAAAACAACATCCAATTATGGCAAATTACTTTAATCTCACCACGTCATATTCCCAGCGTCGTTGGGGCCTTTTTCAAGTGTATGAAAATTTTATCTACCTCAATCCCATTTCACTTGATTTGCAACCCCGCCGGGAGAGGAAGCTTTTAAACGTGGCGAAATTTAGAATCTATTTAGATTGTTTGTCCCAGATCGGATGTTCGGATGTTTACACAATCATACGTGACGGTCCTTTTTTCAGAGTTACATTTTCGGATACCGTTGGGCGGCCGGATGAATAATGTTTATGTTTGCAGAGGAGGTGTGGGGGACATTTGAAGGGGGATATGAAGGGAGCGCAATAATTCTGATTATGTAGAAGTTTTAAAGCTTCCTTTACGTGAGTGTGTGACTGATATAGGAAATTTGTGTTTGTTTAATCCTTAACGGAAGGCTTATTCGTTTACCAGAATTTACACAAAACGCCTCGATCCATGGTCAATACTACGAGGTATCGTTCGATTGCCGACATTCGGTTAAAGAGTGTAACGTAAAAAGCTCAAGAATTTATTTACAATCACTAACAAACCTCTCTCTTCTACGAACTGGAGCAAAGACCATGGCTACCGGTTGGCTATCGGCTCTACGACGAACTTGATTTTGGGAAAAGTTTTCTACCAAAATCCATTATTTTTTCTTCTGTAATTTGCAGGAAGGTCAGACTCGTAACCTCGTGCCGCAGGTTCATTAATGGAATTGGCTGGAAAAATGCTATTCTTGTCCATCTGCGATTTTTTTAGGATTCTGAACGTTTCTTTCATCGAAGGGGGTCAGTCAATAGCCGGTGTGCTGGAATACACGTGCTAAGCGATGAAAAATGGAAGGTAACTTCAATGTTGGACTAGGGAATCTCCAGTGACTGTTCCATCTGTTATTCCTACTAAAAGGTAGTGTTCCGGTGCGAGGGAAGCTCATTAGTTTTGTTTTTTGTAAAAGAGTCCTTCTTAGTCAAGGCAATGGTGCTTGGAAAACGTGAAGAGATATTTGACTATTTGGCTAGGATGGAAAATGTATGCTTTGGGAAAGGGTGGTGGTACTGAATTGCAAGATGATGAATGAGCGTTATTTGTTTTGCGAAGTCCATGCTTCGCTTGGGAATTATGATAGATTTTTTTAACGTACCCGACCCTTGGATTACATCAGAATTATAACAGATTTTGTTTTGTTGTAAGTTAGCAGTTTTTTCTATCAAAATTTGTAATGGCACACTCATATTTACTTACCAAAATTTAACCAAAATTCTCAGGGCATGAAATACTACTAATGATTTAGGAAAAAAAATTCTTCAATGTCATCTCCCATCCCGAATGTCCACTGTTTCTTTTTCACACCACCCATCAAATTTTGTACAACCGATTTTCCCAGTTTTGTTGTTGTTTTTACCCAAATTCTCTTCAACTCCAGTTCTGTTTGAAAAGATTTGGAATGTTTGTTCAAGACGGAAACATTCTATCTTGTCAAGATACCAAGATATAGCATATTCCTGAAAATAATTAGCACACCAGCGCCACGTAGCGGAAATATTGTGAACTTTTGTTCATTAATTAAACGGTTTTGTTCCACTGAACCAACGATAAATGATTACATACTTGTGTGCTTTTCAGAAATCGCAAACGTAATTTGTGATTGACCCTCGGTCCCTTTCATTTCATGTACCGTAATTTTTGAACACATCTTGAATTGTCAAGATTGATAATGAGAAACGTCAGTGTGATGTCTGTTTCCAACGTATATAAAGTACAAGGTATTATAGTCGCTGCAATGTTTATGCAAAAAAAAAAGTTATGAAATGTCTTCAGAAATGCATAAAATTTAAGCATTTTCGATTCGAAAGCCAGCCAAACGCAAGTTTCTTGCTCGAATTTCTGCATGTAGGTATTAAGTTACTCTTGTACTGTAATTAAGTATACAAATTGATTGGAGGAATACGTTATTACTGAATATTTTCGTGTCAATTAGCGATGATATTTGAGGTGTTCGAAAACGCGATGATGATTGTTTCCCAATTTCAAATATCACACTTATTCAGGAATTTTTTCTGAATAATTTAAAAAAAAGCTTATTTTTTTAAATAAAGTTAGAGTAGACCAATTTTATTATTTTAATAAAATCTGAATGCGTACGCAAAAACTTAAGAATTTAATTTTTATGATTATGATTATCGTTTGAACATATTGTTCAATATCACTTTAAGCCTGGCTAAAATCACTGTTTCAAGAAGATACACAACGATTAAAACTCAAAAATTAGATTAAATTTATACAACTAGAAGGAACCTCGCGGTTTTTCATTAAAACATGGATGATTGTTTGCCATCTGGTTTCGCTCACATTTGAGTAACATTAACTCAAAAACTATAAAACCGAACGTACCCTAAACTGAGCTTCATTGCCACAACTCAATTTGATTAACCCCCTTTTTTATTTTGATACGAAAACGAGTGCCGGGCCCATTGGCATTACTCGAAAAAAAAGGTTTAAAAGAATTAACGAACAAGAAAATATTTTTTTCAAAATATTCCATAATTCATAAAATGTTTTTTTTCCGGCTTATACCCCAGTATAGAGCTGGCAAGTAAAGACCAGAAGTAAATTTACCATTTTTACCGAAAGTAATTTTGACAACTGCTCCAGTATGGGTGAAATGTCAATCTTCCTTCCAAAATAACGAACACTTTACCACAAGAAAGAAAGACACCCCCACAAAGTATACAAGACCAGTTGATATTGCAGATATTAAACTGACCCGCTGAAGAATTTTCCCCCTTCGAATAACCTCCCAAGAAAATAAATACAAAAAAAAAAAAAAACTAAAAAGTGAACTCAGTGGTCCCCCCCCCCAACAACAAAAAAAAAAACAACAAAAAAAAGAATTTCTTGACAATTACTTGTCCTAAGAAGTGTATCGAATATAAGCTATCCACATACATTTGCGTTGTACGCATGTATTTGTGATGGTTTTTTATGCTCTGAACACTGCATGCTGTGCGTTTGACTGTCAGCTTTCTTTTGTTTACTTGTTTGTGCGGTTCAAATTCTGCGTTTTCAAAATGTCGCGTATTGAAAAGGAAGTGAAAATTAAGGTTCTGGACACATGGCTAAGTGAGAAGGGTATTACTATGCGAAAATTGGCGAAGTGGTTTGGAACTCATCATGCGAGTGTTAAAACCATCATTAATAAGTTTGGGGAACACTATTCTTTGGATGAGCTACCAGGAAGAGGCAGAAAACCCGGTTCTTCCAACCCGAAACTGGAGCAGAAAGTGGTATCTCTAATCATGAAGAACAAATCAATGTCAAAACGTGATTTGGCCAAAAAAGCAGGAACGAGTGTCGGAATGATCCAGCGTATCAAGAGGCGAAACCACCTGAAGACCTACAAGAAGCAGAAAATCTCGAAACAAAGTGCAGAACAGAAGAAGCGAGCAGCAACAAGGGCCCGGAAATTGTATTCGCGTCTTTTGCAGCGTCCGGATGCATGCGTTTTGATGGACGATGAGACCTATGTAAAGGAGGACTCAAAAACCCTTCCAGGTCCACAATACTTTCCTGCCGTCGTTGGGGAGGATGTGAGCGATGCGGACAGGTCGATTCAAGTGGAGAAATTCGATCGAAAGGTACTGGTATGGCAAGCAATATGTTTCTGTGGTTTGAAGTCAACAATTTTTTACACTACCGGAACTATAAATGCGGAAATCTATCGATATGAGTGTCTCCAGAAGAGATTGTTGCCTTTATATAAGAAGCATAGTACACCTCCACTGTTTTGGCCGGATTTAGCGTCGGCTCACTATGCCAAAACCACTCTCAATTGGCTTGCGGAAAAGGGTATAGATTTCGTTGAGAAAAATATCAATCCACCAACTTGCCCTCAGCTTCGACCCATCGAACGTTACTGGAAAAGAGGTCTTCAAGAAGACTGGTAAGGCAGCTGGGAACATGCAGGAGTTCAAAAAAATTTGGGCTCAAGCGTCCAAAAAATGCGATGCAACACTTGTCCGGATCTTGATGAAGAGCATTCGATCCAAAGTTTGAAAATTCGTGAAGGAATAACTTAAATTTCATCCGGTCTTCATTATGTTCAAGTTTAACCCTCGTACAATAAAGGATCAATTTTTTGTATGAATAAAATATCGGTTTTCAACATAATTTGAAAGAAAGTTTGTGGATAGCTTATTTTCGATACCCTCCTTATGCTAATGAACATTACTTTTGAGCTGAATACTGGCCTTATCCAAGAAAATTTTCTCCACTGTGGAAAATTGTGCAGGATTTTTTTTTATGATTATATTTTCCGAATTATTGAGCAAACTTCATTGAAGTTTGGAAAAAAAAAAAGTTCTACGATGAAGCGTTCTTGAGTTATGAATATTTGAATTTAGTGAGGTTCTTGAAAATCGGAAAACTTCAATTTGCTTTTTTTGGACCAAACCTGGACGATGTTTAAAAATCCCCCAATCCTGAGATATATTTGGTTTCGTGTTAAACTTACCCTTCAACATTAAAACAATAATTTATGAAAATGAGTTTTTTTTATTTCGTCTTTTTTATTTCGCCGTCGATCCTCAGTAATGCCCGAGTGTGCTCTGTAATATGTAAGTATAATATGTATATTTTGTTTTCATAGTAATGAGTTTGTGGATCGATTTTTAAATTTGTTAAAAAAATTACATAAAAGCCATTTTGCCAATAAGTCTGGTTTCAATTCATACGCCAGAAAGAGTTTCGAAAATGTTTGGTTTATCTGTAATGTAGTATACTAATAAAGAGCAAAGAATCCCAGTGAAGATAAAACTGACAAAGACGTTATCCGACCCATTTTATTTTATTGAAAAAAATAATATGTAGCTATCTCAAAATTGAGTTAAGCGCAGTTTTCTTGCGTTTTGAATAACAATAAATCTAATTCATAAAAAACTACTACTCAGCGTCTAACGTTTTAGATATATCTATAAAATTGAGTAAAAGTTACTCAGCATTGAGTAACCTTGAATGAGCGTGTATGTGAGAATAATCTGACAGCTGGCAATATGCTTTACCTTGTTCTCAAGGTACTTTGGTCTTTGTTTGCAGAACGAGGAAACGGCATGAGCATGGCAAGATCTGTCAACCCGTTTACTGGGGAGTGCTCATTCGAAAGGGACCGATTTTAATTTTTGAAGAGGACACTGAAACGAAAAAAATATTTGTACCAACTGTTCCATCTTAGCATTCTTCTTTGACTTAACTACGTTGTTGAAGACAGGAACATTCTGTCTGGTCAAGACACCAAGACATAGCATATTCCTGAAAATAATTAGCGCTGCGTAGTGTGAGAATCCTAACCTGTTAGGCAATGAAATACCTTCTAAACCTACTGAATAACTTTGCTGACGACAGTAATATCATAGACTAACTTTAAGACCAGTAGGTCCCGAACAAATACGATTTTTTTCTTGGCTCAGTCAGTACTAGCAAATCGGTCCCAAGCTCGGTCCCAAGCTTAATAATACGCCCCTAATAATGAACTCACACGAACACACTCTCAAATATTCTGTCAAAATAACACAGCAAATCAAAACAAAGGCGCAAATATGTATAGCTAGGTGCTGGCTTCAAGGTGTATTTCGGACCAAGGGGTTCTACATCAGTGAACCAATTTCAAATCGCTAGTTGCATATTGATTGTTGGTACAACGCGCGACTGCTGAAAAGTTAATGAAAAAATCGATGAGATTCAGAAAAAATCACCCATTGAGATTGTCAAACGTATTTCGGTAAAATTTGTAGGTCACTTTGCATCGAAAATGACATTTGCGAGCCCTGGTCACATCTCAAATCAGGTGCTGAAAAGTAAAAACACCGTCAATTTCGTACTCAAGGACCTTAATCCTCCAAACACCGCAGAGTTGAGATCAATCGAAAAATATCGGGCTATTATTAAGCAGGAATAACGGAAAAATCCTAAACGGGTCAAAATATATCAAGAATTGCAGAAATTATGTGTCAATGTACTAAAAATTGTTGGTTCTAAAGTTGTACAATCTCTCATGGAGGTGCTCAAGAGAAAAGTTGGAGCATTTGAATTTGGAGCACAAGTTGAATAAAGTGAAAAAACTTAGCAAAGATATTTTATTCGATACTCCGTAAATTTCAAGATATTCGATTCAGAGACGGATTTCTGTGTTGCAATTTTAACGTGGACAACCTTTATTTTTATAATTGTGCTCTGTGGCATTTTACCAAAACATTCGAAAGAGTAGGCTCTGGCTCTGACTGGACGTGTGGTTTTTTTTTCTCGCTGTCATTTTTACGGTTTTATCTAGCCTGTTAAAACTAATTAGATAGATTTAATTAATGGTGTCGATTAATGATCTCGTATGTTAAAATATGCTGTGATTTTGTTCAACTAGCAATTATGGAGAAAGTCTGTGGAGTAAACATTACCCGTCCAATATTCAGCTGGTGGTGATGGGTATTGCTCGTTGCTGGTAGTCTGATCGGGTTTATTTTTGGATCGGATACGGGACATAATGGAATCCAGCTAAGAACTTTTTCTCTTTTTTAATACAAAAATAGTTTTAGCTCCCGTATCAAATGTTGTGCAGTGGGTGAAAGTTCCTTTAATCGCACATGCATGTTTTGACCGTTTGGTTCAATTTAAAGCTATTTGGAAACAATGAATATGTGTACGTGTGCGTGTAGGTGTGTGGACTAAATCTTTATACTGAAACAAATAAGCTATTGATCTCTTCTAAATATGGACAGGAATGAGCATTATTTATTTGTTTATTATTTATTTTGTGTACAATTCATTCTTAACTAGAGGCCGGTACCATCACACATTGTGAATGCCTCCAACAATTTGTTCTCTCCCCCCCCCCACCCCCCCCCCCCCCCCCCCTCTTTCCCAAACTAACACCCCCCAAACAAAAGGTACCTTGGTTTCCCCCCCCCCCCCCTTCCTTCCCCTTTTTTTCCCCCCCCCATTCCCACCGAACGTCCTCCCCTTAGCCATTCCAGTTCCTTAGTTGATTAATCATCCCGTCCTCCCCAACCAATTCCGATTCCACCGTACCAAAAAATTGAATTGAATTTTTTTGTATAGCGTCAATTATTTCAATTGTAAATCCACTCGATTCAAGGGTGTTTCGATCAAAATTTGGTCGACTTAAACTTGACGCATTTCCTTTCGTCGTGCATTAAAAAAATTTGCACACCCCTCATTCTGAAGATGTGTGCGTGTCGCGTGTCATGCCTCTATTTTGATTTTGAGATTAGCACTTCAGCTATCCAAATGCCGTCGAAGGAAGAGCAGCAACGCATCAAAATTTTGCACGTACATGGCGAAAATCCAAACTACTCTCGAGCCAAGTTGGGGAAATTGTTGAATTTGGCTAAATCAACTGTTACCAACGTATTAATAGTCTTCGGTGAACGTTTGTCGACAGCCAGGAAAGCTGGATCGGGGGAAATCGAAAGCCGGAGGCCACAGCGACGACAAAAAGAGTTGCCTGCTGTTTCGAGCGGAACCCCAACCTCTCCGTCCGAGATGTCGCAAAGAAGCTGAGAGTGGCGCCTTCAACCGTGGATAGAGCTTAAAAACGAGCTGGACTGTCGACTTACAAGAAAGTGGTGACTCCAAATCGCGACGATAAACAAAACACGTCGGCCAAAGCACGATCGCGAAAGTTGTACACGATGATGCTGAAGAAGTTGGATTGCGTGGTACAGGACGATGAAACTTACGTCAAGGCAGACTTTAAACAGCTTCCTGGACAGGAATTTTATACGGCAACCGGACGGGGAAAGGTGGCAGATATTATCAAGCACATTAAACTGTCAAAATTCACGAAGAAATATCTGGTGTGGTAGGCCATCCGTACCTGTGGCTTGAAGAGCTACGTTTACATTGCGACCGGAACCGTCAACCAGGAAATTTATCTGAGCGAGTGCCTACAAAAACGTCTACTGCCTTTCCTGAAGCGACACAATTGTTCCGTTCTATTTTGGCCGGATTTGGCATCTTGCCATTACGGAAAAAAGGCCATGGAGTGGTATGCTGCCAACTCAAGTGGTGCACAAGGACAAGAATCCTCCCGATACGCCAGAGCTCCGCCCAATCGAACAATATTGGGCCATCATCAAGCGGAACCTTAAGAAAACTCAAAAAGCTGTTGTGAGCGAGAAACAGTTCAAGGCAAACTGGCGTTCTGCGGCGAATAAAGTGGACAAGGAGACTGTACAAAATCTTATGGCAGGTGTTAAACGAAAGACCCGGCAATTCGCATTCGGTTAAAAGGAAGCTTAGCTGAATATTTCTCCTGTTTTCTGTATTAACTGAACTTGAAAAAGAAAAAGAATTTGACTTATTAATAAAAACTTTGATCGACTAACACACATTACTGTTTGACCAAATTTTGATCGGAACACCCTTTAATACGGAGCTTAAGTTTGCAAGTGTGCCAACCGTTCTTTTGCATTCAATGCGTTTTATTTGCTAGTTCTCTACCACAATTTTTTTTTCAAAAAACGTGTTTTCTGGTTCTCTGAGTTAGAAATCGCACACGGGCGGGGATCCTACGTTGTGTGGGTTATGTGTTTAATCGATTGAAAAGAAGTAAAGAGCACCGATCGTTCGGTCGTCCTGCCATGGCGGAGGCATATGAGAAACTGTTTTATTTATCTTTTATTGTCTAGTTGAAGCAGTACAGTGGTTAGGGTAAGGGAACATATTATCGACGTTGTCCAAACAGCCGTAAATATATTACTTTTCAAAAAGATTTGGCCTTCTTTCAAACAAGAGCTATCCTTTACAATTATATTTATCAGCTGATCGTTGACCCTACAAAACATGCACTTTTAATAGTGCTTATTAATTTTGTTGTACTAGTTGTAAGTACTTTCTTCGCTTCACAGAGTCATTATAGATTTCTTTTCTTTGAGGTGTGTTGTTAATGTTTGTTTTGGTGTTTTTATTCTTCATTCGATATAGATTCCGTGTCTCCGTGGAGTAAATTATTCCGGAGAATGTTTAGCGGATTGTTATATTTTTAAGTACTATTCTTTCTGTGTAGTCTGTACGTTACAGAATGAATGCTTATTCACCTTCGATATCACTCAACAATTAACAGATTCATTCAATAATTAAGTTTTTCAAGTAGGATTTTTCAAACGACCGAATCTGCTAGTGAGCATCGTGACGTTACCCTTAATCTAGCACCTTTTCTCTTTCCTCATACGCTGTACATTTGGTTCGATGTGGTCAACTTCACCGCTACTTGTGGTGCCATGTTTCTATGTAGTTATGCAATTAGGAGCGCAAATCCTCTGACAAGTTATCTTTCACCGCCGTACTCATATTCTTAGACATTCTTCTCTTTTAAGAGAGCAAGTAGTGGCGCTATAACCATAAGCCATATTGGGCTAGGGCTATAGTTAATGCTCAACCGTTTAAAGAGAAATGGAGCATCACTTAACCTTCTTAGACTAGATGATCCCAACGACCATTTTAAATAAATTTTTGTTCTGTACACCACACAGGGCATTCTGTTTAACTATTCTCTCCGACTATTCATTTCCATTTTCCTTTGAAATCTACTGAAGGCTACGTGGGTTTCCCGTGTCTTCTTATCAAATCCAAAAAAAAAACGGATGCATGGACGTGGCCAGGTGAGCGATTGAGGAGTGTCTTCGTGGAGATTATTGCGCGAAGAAACGCGTCAGTAACTGGATACGTTTCATGGTGACATGCAATGTCTCCAACGAATTATTCCTCATCGTAGCTCCATCCAAGAGGTGTGCAAACGTCAATGCTAATGCTAATGCTAATGCTAGTGGCATTTACCAAAACTTTCTTTCTTCGTTCAATCCAGGTAAGTCTCAATTGCTCTCATTTCTACCCGATACACAGTTTTACCCGCCTGGAATTATATTTAAACAAATACCGACGTTGAAAATGGATCCTTCAAAAGGCTTTAGGTACATGCAAATGCTTTACCCAAGCTATCATGAATTGTTCCATTTGAAATGAAAAAAAAAAAAACAACTTCCTACAAACAAGCTCGCATGAGACCATGCAAGAAATTTCTTACCTAGTCCTCGTACAATACGTTCCTACCTAGATACACTACATAAAGTGAACCGTACATTCACAATTCAGTCATATTGAAAATTCCTTTTTTCCAGTGAAGTCAATCTTCCCCAGTAAAGATCACCAATGGAGCCGAATTCGACGCAATACGAAAGCTTAGAAAGCATGAACATATGGGACGTATTTGTACATGCGGCTAATCAGCGATACGAAGAACTAATGGAAGAGAAAAGGCATAAAGAGGAACGTCAACAACAGGAAACTCCGACGTCGCACAGTGAACAGACTGCGGCAGGCCAACCGTCGCCGGATCAATCATCGATGTTGCTACCAAGCGCAGAGATTTCGATTCCAGAGCAAGTAACGGTTTGCGCTGAAGATGAGTATGAAGAAGAGCCTGGACGGTTGGTGATCGATGAAAATGCTGCGGAAGAAGATCAAGTGATGCCAGCGTCAATTGGAATTCAAGGAACGGAACAAACCGCCCAACGAGCAAGAGAAACAGTGATTCAATCATGTCGCAGCAATGCGGTAAACAGTGCAGTAGTATCAGATCAAGAAGTGTCCCCTCCGGTTCATCTCCCGGTCGTTACGTCAACATCTGAGGTTAAGCCAAACCGGCAACTAAAGTTAAATCTGACCCAGTTGAAACTTTTTCGATCCATGCCTTATCAAATCCCGATGAAGTACAACAAAAACATGGCGCGTAAGTTTCCTGGAGCAGAATGTCGCACTCCCGAGCAGCAAGCGGTGCGTGACAAAAACACCATCGCCGCTCGGCGGAGTCGTGCCAAAATACGACTGCTGGAGGAGATGTTACAGCAGGAGGGGCGAAAGGAAATAACGCACAACCGGTACATGAAGGAACGGATGGCAGCGACTTTTACGTATGTTAATGCACTAAGGGAAAAGATAGGATTAAAGAAGATAGAAGATTTCCTTGAAGAATTTGAACGAGTCAAACAGGATGTTGTCCCAGGGCCGATTCGAATGTACTACGTGCGGAATCGTGTGCGTTCAGAACAAAAGAACGGTGAAAGGAGTCAACCAAGTTCATCGGGTAAAGACGGTCAAGCTGCGGGTTCTGGAGAGTCTCATGTGATGTTGAATGAAAAGTCAATCGAAATCGCTAACGGTAGCGAAACGGACAGTGCTTCAGAATCCGATGGAACAGTGCTTGAGCTTTCGGTTAGGAGTAAATGTCATAGGAACTTTGGAAACGGAGAGTTCCCGAACGAATGATTTGTGACTGTGTGCAACGTTTTCAAAACATTTATTTGTATGTCTAGATTAGTTTTGTGTGTGTATGACGTTTTAATATAACTTAGGTTGACGTGATCGATAATCAGCAAATGACGATTAATTTCGCTCAAATACGGTGACATTACTTGACAACCTTGATCCCAGTAAAAATAAAGCAGTAAACGGAAGCCACATTTTGAAATACTGTCAATGTTTACGTGTCATATTTTAAGCTTGCCTGGAAATTAACTATAAGAAGTCCACCATCTATTCGTAATGTCAGCAATGACAACTGTCAAATGTCATAATAGTCATATTTTTAGTCATAATAGTCGTAGTTTCGGTTTATGATGAAAATAAATGCAATACTTTTAAAAACAGCCAATAATTTTGTCATCTATCCGAATATTCGATAACTTGTCCATAAATAAGCAATTTGGTCCTAACGCATGCATTAAGAAAAAGGCCATTTTAATTTGTCGAAAACAGTAAGAATTTCTATTATACTCTAAATGTTTCGACGCCCTAAAAGGTGGTTGATGGAAGTTGGCTGGAACTTTAGTCATGGCCGAAGAAAAGATGGATGTCAGCATGTCAGTAGCGCAACCAAAAATTGGTTGGGGGGGGGGTGGGGGTGAGCTTGAAGGTAACATGTTTTGGAAAAATAGTGGCATCAAAATTTGAGTTTTATAATTCAAGTTTATTTAATATTTCAAACATACAACGATATAATTTTTAAGCTTAAGACGACGATTCAAATTTTCAACCTTCTTGGTTTGTTCGACACTTCTTCCAAAACTTCCTCTTCGGTGACAGCTACATTTTCGTGGATATACATAAGCGCGATACCGTTCAACCGTTCTTCTCCTGTACTATTTCTCAAATATGTCTTCAAATTCTTCATAGATGAAAATGATCTTTCAGCACAGCAAGTCGTAACAGGGGAGTGTCGCCATTATTGTTAGCAGTGTATGTATGGTTGGAAGCAAATCAACGTTGCATACATTTAGGGCTTCAGCAGCATTCCGTGGTTTTTTCTCCGTGAGTACCGAAAACCAAAGAATTGCTTCTCCAAGAATTCCTGTGCTCTGAAGGTCGTAAAATTCGGCTTGATGCTGAGCAGATCCGGAGATTTTCGATGGATCAGATGCTGCATCCAGTAGCTGCTGAAAAGGTGCCAACATGTCAGCATGTTTGACAAACTTCTCCCCTCCAAAGCTTGCAAGGTATTTTCGAGGAAAGGTAAGAAGATTTCGTTTTTATAGAACTCTTCCGGAGTCTCCAATTTTTTGTTCTCTTTCTGTCGTCCAGCTCTTCTGGGTTTTGTAAGGGACACATCAAGAGATTCACAGAGTGCACTCGCTTCAGAAAAGATTTTACGGAAAGCATTTTCTGCATCTTCTTGCATTTCACCCAGAGCTTTTTTGGTTACCCTTGCAGCGTTCATTGCTTCTGCCAAATCAAGGTTTTCTTTTTGCAAATAAACACTCAGCGAACGAGTTATCGAAAAAATATGGTGTGTTAAACAAAGGCTGACCAAAAATTCAGGTTTTTCAATGGACGCCTGAACTACTGAAGCATCCGTCGAGGCTTTCTTGTCCGTCCATGTCTTAATTATTTCCAGAGCAGCAAAAATAGGATGCAAGAGGTCTTTGAACATTTTTACCGAGTCATGACGTTGAATCCAGCGCGTAGGACACATTCTTTTCAACTTCTCTGCCATCGGACCAATTTTCTCAATCTTGTCAGTTTCTATTTTTTAAACGTTTGCTCTTTTTGGTGAATTAAAAAAATTGTAAACGCTCTCGATCACTCCCATGCAGTTTCGGATTGCAGGAACTGAACAACCCTCGGAGATTGAAAGATTTAAAACGTGAGAGCAACAATGGACATACAGCGCCTTCGGGTAAAGCTCCCGCACAAAAGCTTGGACGCCTTTTACTTGCCCACTCATAGCTCGTGCACCGTCGTATCCCTGACCAACGAGGTACTTGGTGTTAAGTCCAAAATCAATCAATGCTTGACAAATTACATCGGCTAAACCTTTCCCTGTAGTGTCAGTGACTGGAATAAACTGCAGGAACTCTTCACAAACATTATTATTCTCGACAAACCTTACACACAATGAAAGTTGTCACACATGCGATATGTCATTGGTTTCATCGCACAAAACGGTAAAATATTTAGACCTGTTGACACGATCAACAAGTTTTCGCAAAATGATGCTATTGAACGCCTGGATTATATCATTCTGCGATTTCCAGCTGATAAACTTCGCATTTTTGGCAGAATTCTCCAAATGACGTTATCTCCAGGCTCAACTCGAAACTTCAGAAGAGACCTAAAGTTACCCTCTTCCATTGTCAAACCTTCATTTAACTGAAACGTGCCAGTATCCCGATGACCCCTGAAAGCTAGTCCACGCCGTGCCAGGAACATAGCCGTGCGTATAATCGGTTGATGAGCCTCTCTATTCTTCTCCTCTTCAGCTTGCCTTCCATCATCGAGAGCCTTATCAATACTAACGGTCGACTCAGAAAACGTAGCCACAAACAACCCTGCCTTTTCTACACAAAAAAAAAAAAAAAATGGTATTTTGCACTCTCGTGGTGGCTGAAATCTTCCTTGGCATTTTTCCACTGTCTATAAGCTAACAAGCTAACACGTTTTCCACCTTGAGTACCTTGCTGACCGATTGATGTTGCAAAGAGAGCGTAAAATTTGCAGTACGCCCCATCTTGAGAAGAAGAGTACGCAAGCCAGTTCCATTCTCCAAGGCATCGGAGATTGAATTTCAAATTTCGAGGACCTGATGGAGGGAATTTGAAAGCTATGTCCGGTTTCCAGGGATTGGTCAGTATTTTGAATTTTTGCGAATCACTGATCTGTAATTTAAATTAAAAAGCAGTATGTTTTAGTTGGACAAAAAAGGTAATGCAAATAAAATATTTACCTGCTTTCCCACGAAAAATCCAAAATCATCACTAACCATTCCACCCGATGTCGACGGTTCGGTGATACCACCACTTTCCGAATACCGAAACTTTTTTAAGGGACTTTCTGCAGGTTTTTCTTCTGCTGCCGCTGTGATCGATGCTGCATCGTTGTCGGTTTTATCTAAGACGCACCAAAGCGGTAAATTAAACAGCCACCATCAGCTAAAACTAAACTCACCTGTTTCCGATGCCTTTGTTTTTGACGTAAAGAAAGTTCTAATGTCCATGTTTATGGAATTCACTTGTCACGATTCAGAGGAAGAAAAAATGAAAAACCACCCGTAAATCACAGTGTCAACTTGATCGGCACCAAGTAACTTAACCATTGTGCAACATGCCAAAACTGAATGGAGGACAGCATCGATACAAAGCCTCACTCATACAAAAACCGTCGGTAGTTCATTGAGAGATCCACTAACACAAAAAAAAAACGTCTCTGGAATTAATATATTTACTAGCCTCTCACTGTGAAAGTCTCACTACTCTCTTCGCTCTTCAGTTCTTGTTTGTTTCACCACAGCATACCTGCGTCACGTTTGGACGTTATGAATGCTAAGGCCGTTTTCAGCAGTGTTCTATTATTTTGGTCTAGTTTTATAACAGTTCCAAAAATATAGACCACCAAAAATAGATCAACTATTTTCCATTTTCACCGCAAATGTTCTAAATTTTGTATGATGACGTCCATGTGTGTGTTTTGTTTTGGAACTCCGCCTGCTTCGTTTGTGTTGATTCAACTCGTTCGACATTTCGAAATAATTCCTAAAAGTTTCCGAGATTCACGAGTCAAAAGGTGCCGATTCCTGTTGGTGCTGGGTGAATATTAAGAAGAATGATTGGTTCCAGATAGTGAAGGTTATTCCGAGAGTCAAAGTGTCGTTTGTCACTTTCTCACTTTTATCATTTCACCAAGAGACATACCTCACTTCAACTCTCGGAATAACCATCGGTATTGAATTCCGCGGCTGCTTCGTGCTGTTTTATGGTAGACGATGTGGAGGATTTCCGTCTTGCTGAATCAGTCAAAACTGGAAATTAATTTCCATGGAAATTTCCTTTTTAGGAGGAAGCTCTCATACGCGTAACTATGAATGTTTGACTGGATGAGAGTACGGCACTAGCTGACATAAAGGATCGGTATTGAGCTGGGTAATCTGCCGCTCCAGTTCAACTCTATTTTAACAACGATTTCGGGCCTGAATAAAGCATTCCAACCGGCTGAAAACCCTGAAACTCCATTGCTAACAGGTTTCCTACGACAGGACTCTCTACAAGTCCCAATGCAAAAAGTTCGCGTTTCTTAGTCAGTTGAGCATCGCGTCATCAAGTACTTCACTTGTCCGGGAAGAAAGTATTAAAAGTAAACGAACTTCATGGTTTCTCGCAGATGATCATCAAAAACCCCTCAGAATATATTCCATCAGTTCCGTGAAACGATACAGCAAGTGGAATAAAAGTCTGAAAACGCCGGAAGACGACGTTGAAATCAAAATATTCCGAACAACTAGACTGGATGTTGAGACGTCCATTATAACATAACTTATTCATCTTCCTGATTGGCACAGGAGAAAGAGCAGATGATGAAATTGAAAAAGAAAACACCGTTGCAGGGTGCACCAGAAAATGTTTGTTGTTGATAATTTAGACTTAGAACTTCGTACCTGTTTTTTTTTTTAATAAATATCATTCGTTTTGAAAGCTCAATCATATTAATTTGAGGTTATTTTGTAATATTATACACGTGAGGGGCATGAGGAATATAGATAGGGAGATAAGGTATCTTTGAGTATCTGATATGACTTTATATATAATGTCAGAATAAGTGCACTGTAAAGCTGTACAGCAACTTTGTGTATAACGTTCAACCCAGAAGTAAAATCAATTCTCAGTTGAATTTCCCAGTTTTGAACTGGAACAATACTAAAAGATTTAAAATTTGGAAGTGTTACATTATTCAGGATTAAACGAGAGGTATGTAATATCCTGGACTTGTGCGCTGGATTTCAATACAAGCAATAGAACTGGAACAATTTTAGGTGAATTTTACCTCTGCATGTTTTCTGTTCACCCAGGCCGAGAGAACCTGTATTAGAGATGTCTCCATGTACTATTCTGCTAGCACTTGGTCATCGAAATCCCTCTTACGATCCGTATTCCACTCTACCAATCACATTCGTTGTCCTCCGCTAAGGTGATTCCGATAAGTATCATTTCAGCGATAACGAACACTGCCTTCGATGAGATATTTTTGTACGCACTCACTACTCGCATGGTCATGAACCGGTATGTACTGTTCTGCAACGCTCGATTCTGTTAAGTTTCAAGCTCAGCAGTTCAGGCTGGGCCTCCGTACCTCAATATCGACGAGAATATACCATCCGCAAAATCAACGATCACTACGCCAACATCAGCACACTGTTGTACAATCCGATCCAGAGGATGGAACCTTTCAAAACTCCCGTTTTGATTTTCAACATTGTCTACCTCATAACTGTCTCGTGAACCAACGCCCGGATCTGGAAGTAATTTTTCAGCAGAAGAAGTGATACACGTTTTGCCGAGTTGAAAAATCCCTAATATCCCGCACCCAAACTCGCGCAACCCCAAAAAAGGTTGCATAGGTTTCACAAGTCTTTTTAAGGCTTTTTAGTTGATTGCGTAAAGTGTGAGATGTCACTCTTCCTCTTGTATACTTATTTCAGTCTACCCCAAGGTGTGCAAACTTGTGGTGCTAGTGGAAATGCTGCAAATACCTTGGAAAAATCACATTTGTAACTGCGATTTTCTATAGCATCTATCTTGCTAGCTTTCTATAGTGCACAAAATTCAATATATGGGAAATACAACTTTTTGAGGAGGACTCAAGCAACGTTTACTGTTTCTACTAATACGCTCGCAAAAGTGTTTTCTAAAAAAAGCGTTTTTAAAAATAAAGTTAAGCGTAAAACATATTTGTTAGCAAAAACATGCATGATAAAAATAAAGAAAGCTGTGAAAGCACCTTCGGCTTGTTTTAATAACATGTCATAGCAGTGACAATATGTGTTTACGTATCTAGGATACTGAAAAAAATAATCATAGGGATGGATTACTTCCGCTAAAAGTTAACCCTTCTTTTTCAAGTTACCCTAAATGATCGTAAAACTTTAGCCATATTCACAAAACTTCATCAATCATCAAAGAACTTCATAATATAGTTTGCAGAAATTCTTCAAACTTCGTAGAGCTGCTGCAAAGTTCACAGATTTTTTGCAAAGTTTGAACTTTCATATTTCTCAAAATATCAGTTCAGTTCAAAGAACTTCAGTGTTCAGCATTCCACCATTGCCAACAGAACTCCATAATGTTTAAAAAAAATAAAAGCTATGATAATATTCAAAGAGCTTAAGAAAAAAAAGGACAACTTGAGCAGTAATCTTGTTGGTAATACAGTATTATACTGTTTTCAGACTTACCAAAAAACGAGCGAGCGATCTACGCGGTTGTGCACTTTGCCCTCTTTGTTGTTTTAAACCATTTTTTTCAGCTGCCTAAACAAATTTAGAACGCTCTGGATTCCGTTCCAAATTCGGAACAAAATAAAACAAACCGTATGACAGTTTTATTTTTTTTTGCATCGAAACTGTTCGAAAATGAAATTTGGAACGCACCGGTGAAAATGGAGAATTTCGTTTGGTCTATTTAATTGCCAAAATTTAGAATAGACCACGACCGCTGAAAACGGCCTAAGAACCCACCACAATCCCAACACAAAATAAAATACTTCGCTTCCCTTTTTAAAGAGAACAAAAAGAAACCAACACACTAATATTACATTCACTTTTTATTTTCTTATTATTTTTTTTATTTTTTTAATAATATAGAATTAGTATCTTCTTTTTTTTTTTCCTGGGGGGTCCCCCCCCCCCCCCCCCCCCTCTTTTCCCCCCTTCTCCTTTCCCATTTCCCCCAAAAAGGGAGAGAGAGAAAAACAAAAAAATACTGCATCCGCGCGCATTTCTTCTTTCTGCACTCTGCCACAGAGAACAGACATCCAGGCTCGAAATTTTTGTTCCAATTTACTGTGTAAATTTTTAAAAGCAAACCGTTGGAAAAACAATGCCACCTAGTCTAGGTTTCACCAAACTCAAATTGACAGACTATCAAATCTCGAGGCGGGCAAGTGGTGCCATCAACATATGATGCACCAAAACTAACGGAAATGAACTGAAATGTTAAAATGACTGTTACAAAAATTTACACACGGAGGGCACTCCAGCTTCAATGTCTGTTCTCTGTGAGTATGCTATGAACGTAGTACTCCAGGCGAAACGAAATGATTTCACCAATTGTCGTCTAATCGCTGTGCGCTCTGGACGTGTTTTACTTCTCTGTTGTACTCCGCGTTGTACTCCTTAAACGAACGCGCTTCGTGCTGTTCAAAACTATAAGGTAAAGCCTCATTGGGTTGTTTGAAATGATGACGTAGGACTAAGCTACACTGAAAATTGCATTTCGTTCATGTTACGAAATCGAGGGTAGGACTAACGAATCTATTCGTTGTTTCCTGCAACGAAACTGATTTTTACTTTTTACGAAGCTAGCATCGCTTGAAAGCAGAGATCAAAATTCTCACTCAGCTGGGTGAAAACCATGCTCCCTCTCAAGCAGGTTGTCGATGGTAGCGAACCGATCGGATTTGCATCCTTTTTCGCCGATAATTCATTATCCTCTCTCGTGTACATGCGAAAATATCTCTCTCCAAAATTCAACGAAAATATTTTCTCATGTCACATTTTTCACTGAAAACATGCTACCTAGATCGTATACGAGGAGCAAACCCGAAAATAAAACCAGGCCGGTGCACACTGGTACCGCCATGGACCATAAATGAAAGACTGGTGCATAGACCATAAATGATAAATGAAGACTGGTGCATTTTCAGGTGTCAAAAAGTAAGTGAAAAATAATTATTGGCATCTAGGATTCACTGAAAAAGAAACGATTTATCAGCTAAAGGGCGATACGGTCAAAATTTGGTCAATATCAACTTGACGTATTTCTTTCAATTTTGCATTTAAAAAACCTGAACACCCCTCATTTTGAAGGTGTGTGTGTGTAGAATGTTGCTCCTATTTTGATTTTGGAATTCACTCTTCAGTTGTCAAAATGCCGTCCAAGCAAGAAGAGCAGCGTATCAAATTTTGCTCGCGCATCGCGAAAATCCGAGCTACTCGCACGCAAAGTTGGCAAAATCGCTAAAAGTTGCCAAATCAACCGTTACAAATGTAATTAAAGTGTTTGGGGAACGTTTGTCGACAGCCAGGAAGTCTGGATCGGGGAGAAATCGAAAACCGGAAGCCGCTGAGACGACAAAGAGAGTTGCCGGTAGTTTCAAGCGAAACCCTAACCTATCTCTCCGAGATGCCGCAAATAAGCTGGGTGTATCGTCTACAACCGTGCATCGAGCCAAAAAACGAGCCGGACTATCGACTTACAAGAAGGTAGTGACTCCAAATCGCGATGATAAACAAAATACGACGGCCAAAGCGCGATCCCGGAGGCTGTACACGACGATGCTGACGAAGTTTGACTGCGTGGTAATGGACGACGAAACCTACGTCAAAGCCGACTACAAGCAGCTTCCGGGACAGGAGTTTTATACGGCAAAAGGAAGGGGAAAGGTAGCAGATATTTTCAAGCACACGAAACTGTCAAAGTTCGCAAAGAAATATCTGGTTTGGCAAGCCATCTGTACCTGTGGCTTGAAAAGCAGCATTTTCATAGCTTCCGGGACTGTCAACCAAGAAATTTACGTGAAAGAGTGTTTGAATAAACGTCTGCTGCCTTTCCTGAAGAAACACGGTTGTTCCGTACTGTTTTGGCCGGATTTGGCATCTTGCCATTACGGTAAAAAGGCCATGGAGTGGTACGCCGCCAACAACGTGCAGGTGGTTCCCAAGGACAAGAACCCTCCCAACACGCCAGAGCTCCGCCCAATTGAGAAATACTGGGCTATTGTCAAGCGGAACCTAAAGAAGACCAAAAAAACTGCTAAGGACGAGCAGCAGTTCAAGGCAAACTGGCTTTCTGCGGCGAAGAAGGTGGACAAGGTGGCTGTACAAAATCTGATGGCAGGGGTCAAGCGTAAGGCCCGGCAATTCGGATTTGGAAAAGCGGAAGCCTAACTGAATATTTTTCCTGAATTTTATACTAATTGAACTTGAAAAAGAAATTTAATTTGATTTTTTAAATAAACGATTTCACCGATTTACACGCGTTTTCCCTTGACCAAATTTTGACCGTATCACCCTTTACTCATGCTCTCCGAAAATTATAAATCGCCGTTGCTTTTCTCGCGAAAACTGCTGTAAGCGTATAATAGTCACTCGCTTCTAACATTCTCATCTGTTTCTCCAAGCGGTTGAAAAAGGACGTTTCTCTTCTCAAGTAGGCGAAAATTTCGGTCTCTGGCTACTACTTATCTTGACAGATGCGCGTATTTCGTCTACAATATCCAGACTTCTTCAGTGTCGTGTTCTTATACTCGACTGAAAGAAAACCTTCACCGCCTGCCATATATAAACAATTTTCCAAATACAAACACTTGTACCTACAGCTAACATGTTTTGCCAAACCTATCCTGAATCAAAAACAAATATACTCAACATCTACCTTGCCTTTTCCTTATATCAGACCTTATTATTCTGAAGCAGCGGATGCTCCGCTGCGACGGCTTTGTTGTCTTTTAGGTACTTAGTTAAACGCTGGCCAGACTGATGAGTCATAACATGTCATAAGCCTATCTTGATGATGAATTTCTTGTTGAAATTATTTGACAACCGTTACAACATGTTATAAATCTCTAGTCTGAACAAGGCATTAAAGAGTCATGTGTACCCGTTACCTTTGTTGGCTTTGTTTAGTAGATTTGTGTTCTGTTGTTTGTTAATATCTAAGCTTTCTGCGACCTCTAATTTCCAGGGTGTAGAGAATACTAAGGACACTTTTGTAACGCGATAAAAAGCAGAAGCTTTACTCAATTTTGATGGAATTAGTCTCATCGTGTAAATCAATACACTGACAGATGGCTGTCATTTTTAGCTGAGTCAAAACAGTTTGAGTTTAGCACAATGGAGCGAATTGATAAGGACACTAGAGTTTTGATTATTCAAAAGTACTACGAGGGACTGTCTTGTAGACATATTGCTCAAATTGTGATAAATCGAAGACCAAAGGCCGTTCACGCCAAAATCCGGACAAAGTATTTATCCTGTTTCTTAGTCAAATCACTACGAAATGGAATGACACTTGTTATGTACATAACCAATACATAGACAAACGTGAATCACACACATTGTTCACAAAAGCGCATTTTTTATTCAAGATGGCGCCGTCTGAACTAGCATGCAGGAAATCTATCTTGCACAAATATTTGGAAAATCCCAATTCTACTGTTCGATTCATCGCAAAATCGTTAAATGTGCTAAAATCAACTATTGCAGATGTAATTAAACGTCATAAAGAGGGTCTTACTGTCGAAAGGAAAGCTGGAAGTGGTGGTGAACATGGACAAAGCAATACAAGGAAGGAGAAAAAAGTCCTTGCTGCTTTTCAGGCAAACTTGAAGGTGTCAACACGGACAGTTGCGAAAACAGTGCAAATGTCAACCGGTTTTGAGCAAAAAGTGAAGACAAAGGCTGGATTGAGATCATTCAAAGCTCAAACATACCCAGATCGTAACGCTTTATGAACAACTTCTCACAAAATTTCATTGTGTTGTCATGAATGACGAAACATACTGCTTCAAAAAATTCAAATATCTCTCGGGAACGGAATTTTACACTGCAACTAGCCGGAAAGATGTCGCTGAACATCTGAAACGGAAGAATAAAACTAAATTCCCTGAAAAATATCTGGTCTGGCAAGCCATATGTTTCTTTGGGCTAAAATCTCAGATTTTCGTAACCACAGGTACCGTAAAACGGGGTGACCTCGATCACTTTTTGAACTATTTCTTGAAATTTTCTGTGATAATTATCTTTAAAATTTTGTTTTACATTTTTAAAACCAGTACTGGTATCTATAGTATTAGGCCGTTTTCAGCGGTGTTCTATTATTTTGGTCTAGTTTTATAACAGTTCCCAAAATACAGACCACCAAAAATAGACCAACTGTTTTCCAGTTACACCGCCATTGTTCTAAATTTTATGTGATGCCGTTCGTTTGTTTTGTTTTGGAACTTCGCCTGCTTCGTTTGAATTTGGTTGGTGTTAAGCTCGTTCGACTTTTCAAAATGATTCTAAAAAGTTTCCGAGTTTTCCGAGTTAAAAGGTGCCAGTTTATCGCGATCTATTCCTCCCAATACTTGTTGGTGCTGGGCGAATATTAAGTGCCGTTTTATTGTAAAACGATGTGAAGGATTTCCTTCTTGCTGAAACAGCTGAAAATAAAAATTAATTTACACGGAGGAAGCTTTCTTATTAGGTTTGACTGGATGAGAGTACGACACTAGCTGACCAACCATCGGTAATGTGCTGGGTAATCTGCGACCTCAGTTCAACGCTGTTTTGATAACGATTTCAGGCCTGAATAAAGCATTCCGACCGGTTGAAAACCCTGAATTGAAACTCCATTGCCAGTACCTTTTCCGGGATCGCCGTTAGTTTCGACTTTTAGGTGTGCCTAAATTTCGAACACCGACAGATCTCCTACGACAGGACTTTCTACAAGCCCCTCTACAAAAGGTTCGCGTTTCTCAGTTAGTTGAGCATCGCGTCATCGAGCACTACATTTGTCCTGGAAGCAAGTATTGAACGGAAACGAACTTGTCCACCATTGTTTGGCATGGTCTTACCCACCCCGTTGATTGCCTTCGCCGCCTTCTCCTGGGCATAGCTCACATAGCTATTGAAGTTCAGTTTGTCATCAATCCTTTCGGAGCAACTACACTTTTCATTTGCCGAACAACAGTACCTCCGTTTTCCACTAGCCTGTTATCGACAATACGATGTCCTTTTTTAGGCTTATTAGCTGATTGCGCAAGGTGCGAGATGTTTGGGATTTTCAGCTTGGCACAACTTGTGTCACTCTTCCTTTTGTTTACCTACTTCCAGGAATGCAAACTTGTGTTGCTATTTGAAATGCTTCAAATACTTCGAAAAATCATATTTGTGACTGGAATTTTCTAAAGCATCTCTCTTACTAGCCTTCATATGCTTCCCTAGTGCACAGAACTCAAGATATGGGAAATACATCTTTTTGGGGAAGACTCAAGTATAGTGTAAAAAATATTTGTTACAAAAATCATGCACGATAAAAATAAACAAAGCTGTAAAAGCATTTTAGGCTTGTTTAAACAACCTTTTATAGCAGTGCCAATATGTGCCAAATTCTAGCTCTATAGACCCACATTAGAGCACTTTCCCCTACTATTGATAACGGCACGTAACTTTCGGATTTAATTGATCGAGAAATTACTTTATCAAATTAATGGCTAATTGTCGCATTCACAATAGTTTAACACAACGTACACCGCTGAAAACAGAGTTACCGAAAAACGAGCGAGCGATCGACGCGTTTGTGCACCTTGCCCTTGTTGTTATTTTACGCCGTTTTTCCAGCTGTTTTAACACATTTAGAACGCGCTGGATTCCGTTCTAAATTCGGCAAAAAATAAAACAAAGCGTATGACAGTTTTAATTTTTTAACACCAAAACTGTTCGAAAATGAAAATTAGAACGCACCGGTGAAAATGGAAAATTTGGCTTGGTCTATTTAAATGTCAAAATTTATAATAGACCACGACCGCTGAAAACGGCCTTACACTACACAGAAATTTAAAAAATTTATTATGTCAAATGAACTTTAAAAAATTGTTTAATTCCCGCGGCCAATTTTCAATAATGGGGTGACTTCGATCAAAGTCAATTTTATCCATTTAAAGTGCTTAAATGAATAAAAAAAACACCAAATTTGTATGCAAACCGTTTGATGCAGATGTCTCCCGAATGGCACAGGGGTGGAGCATTCCCCAAAGGGAACGTTCATTAATTATGTCACGCAAAAAAGGACCATTTTCAAAACCCTCCCCCTTTGTCATGTTTTTTTATGAACCTTAAATTTTGTGTACAGATTATCACAATTCCCAAAGCACCCTTCCATTAAAAGCATGACATAATTTATGAGCGACCCATCAATTGCTATTTTTCAGTAGTTCACCATAATATTAGACAAACAGAAATACCTCACTCATGTCGTTTTTAATTCGGTACTACACCGGTGTAAGGACGCCAACACTGCCGTGAATCGCATATCCGTCCCATATGGATAGGAAATCAAGAAAATCAAGAAAATCATGGAATCCAGGAAATCAAGAAAAGGAAATCCGAGCAGCTTCACGCAGTGAATAACGTTTTTTCGTACTGCCTCCAACGCAGCATCCATCGATTCGGAACTGTACTGTAAATAAGCTCTTCCACCAACTTTTTTCACGTACTTTCTCGGCATTTTGGACTTCTCAATGCCATTAAATTGTCGAAATAAATGTTTCACACCTTTTCTCCAACGCAGAACAAAACAAACCAAACCCTTTGAAAGATTGGAAGGTAGTGCAACACTTCGAGAAGGTTGTCGCGTTTATGCGTTTGCTCTTAATTTTCGATCAAAATATTTTTTTTTTATTCATTTATTTGTTTATGCATACAAAATTAATATTTTTTCGATTAGCTTAGAGAGACGAATGTTTAAGTAATCTGAAAATGTGGTTGTTGGTTTTTTTTTTAAAAATCATTTTATTGCTTGAATAAATGATTGTTGTTGGGCTTGGTAAAAAGTACCATAAGGAGCATTTTTTTAAACACATTTTTTTATAGCGAAGGAAATAGAGAAATGCTAAAAACAAAATGCATTTATATACCCTAATAAATGCTGAAGTGAAGAAGTTTTTGGTAATAATCACAATGTTTTTAGAGATGACCGTAACTTTTATCAGTCTGAAAAGAAATCAGGAGGGGGTGTACTAATTGCCATTTCCACAAATTTCAATTCAGAAATCATCACGGCCGAAAAAAGTAAGGATTTCGAACATGTTTGGGTAAAAGTGCATATGTCGGGGGAAACACACGTATTTGCCTCTATCTATTTTCCTCCGAACAATGCTCGCAAAGACTCATATGAAAAATTCTTTAGTATTGCCGATGAAATTTCGGCCAATCTTACCCCAGAAGTGAAAATTCACATATACGGGGATTTTAATCAACGATCCAGACACAGAAAATGAAAGTATCTTACTTCCAGTCGTTGGAAAAAATGAAACACTGCAGTTTATATATGACAAAACTGCCAGTTTAGGGCTCAATCAAATAAATCATGTAAAAAATCAGCAAAATTGCTATTTAGATTTTTTATTGACAAATATTCAAGAAGACTTCTGTGTGACCGAATCTCTTATTCCATTATGGAAAAATGAAGCATTTCACACAGCAATTGAGTTTTCCTTATTTATACACTAATACCAAAAACCCGCCGACAGCGAATATGAAGAGGTCTTTCAATATCACTTGGCAAACTTTGACAGTATTAAGCATACGCTAAGTATTATTAATTGGCAAACGATTTTTAGAAACGAGGAAAATGTCGAATCTTCTGTTTGATGCATTTTACAAATTATTATTCGAAATTATAGTTGAACATGTACCATTGAAAAGAATAAGGAGACAAAGTTATTCAAAAAACCCAGTTTGGTATAATGAACAAATAAAAAAATTAAAAAACCAAAAGCAAAAAGCACATAAAGAAATAGTAGCAACGAAAATCTGGTAAATTATTTGAATATTTGCGACCAGCTAAATCAAGCCGTTAATATTGCCTTTGATGAGTATAATTCAAAAACCGAGTTAGAGATTAAATCCAATCCAAAAAAATTCTTTAACTATGTAAAAACTAAATTGAAATCTGACAATTTTCTATCAAAAATGTACCTAGATGAAAATGTGGGTTCTACCTCGCCAGAAATTTGCAATCTATTTGCAACTTTCTTCCAAGATATATATACCACATTTTCTGAAGCAGATCGTGATCGCAAATATTTCGGTTTCTTTCCAGAATTTAGTGGAGATATTAGTGTAAACAATATAAATGTGCATGACATAAAAGAAGCATTGAAAAAACTAGATATCGCCAAAGGATGTGGGCCCGGTGGGATTCCCTCTATTTTTCTGAAAAATTTAGCTTCGGAGCTTACAACTCCCTTGTTTTGGCTTTTCAATAAGTCGATCAAATCCGGTATTTTTCCCAACTCGTGGAAAAGTTCCTATCTAGTTCCTATTTTTAAATGTGGCAAAAAATCTGACATACGAAATTATCGCGGTATTGCTATTATCTCTTGCATTCCAAAACTTTTTGAAGCGATCATTAATGAAACACTATTTTGTCAAATTAAAAATAGAATCTCTACCTTGCAACATGGATTCTTCAAAGGACGCTCAACTATTACAAATTTACTCGAATTCGTTAACTATTCGCTGGTTGCAATGGACAATGGAAACCATGTTGAAGCTTTATACACAGACTTCAGCAAGGCATTTGATCGCATTGATATACACATGCTTCTATTCAAACTGCAAAAAATGGGTATTGAGCTAAATTTTCTTAAATGGCTCGAGTCTTATCTCATTGACCGACAACAAATAGTCAGATTTAAAGGCAAGACTTCAAATCCTATTCGAGTTACTTCAGGAGTTCCTCAAGGCTCCCATCTCGGCCCTCTTTTGTTTATACTATTTGTAAACGATATTTCCCTCATTTTAAAAAACGTAAAAATTCATATTTATGCCGACGATTTAAAGATATTTCTAGAAATAAAAAACAAGGAAGATATAAGACTATTCAAAAACGACGTACTCCTATTTTATAATTGGTACAAAAAAAGCCTTTTGCAGCTAAACGTCCAAAAATGTAAATCAATATCATTTAAGGAGTGTATCGAAAAGTAGTTATAAACTTCCAAATAATAAAATAGGCATGAAAACATGGTTAAAATTAACATACTATTTCAGTTTATTATAGCTTAACATGTTTACAAAAGATCCAAACGGAAAAACTAGTCATCATGTTCATTTCTGTAGAATGCCCGTACCTTTGATTTGACACCTGCCATCAAATTCTGCACAGTGACCTTTGTGCACTTCCTGGATGCCGCTGCCCAATTTTTCTTAAAATCGGTCATGTTTTGGGACACTGTACCATCCTTCTTAAATATACGCTTGACTATTGCCCAATAGCGTTCGATCGGTCGCAACTGGGGACAGTTTGGTGGGTTGATGTCTTTTTCTACGAACTTGATGTTATTCTCCGTCAGCCACTGTAGAGTGGATTTGGCGTAATGTGCCGATGGCAAATCTGGCCAGAAGAGAGGAGGGGACTGGTGCTTTCTATACAATGGTAGCAACCTGTTCTTCAAACATTCCTTTTGATAAATCTCAGCATTTATAGTTCCTTTTGTATAGAAAATTGAAGAACGCAAGCCACATGTGCAAATAGCTTGCCAAATGAGCACCTTCTGACCGAATTTCTCCATCGCAACAGTCGTATCTGCGGTTGGCACACGTTCCCCAACAGATTTAGTATAAAACTGCGGCCCCGGTAGCGTTCTTGAATCTTCTTTAACGTATGTTTCGTCATCCATCAAAATGCACTGGTCGACATTGTCCAAAATGCAGCTGTACAGCTTTCGAGCCCTGGTTTTGGCACGAGACTTTTGTTCCGGAGTTTGTTTGGGCACTTTCTGCTTTTTGTACGTCTTCAAGTCATTCCTGCGCTTGATTCGTTGAATCATTCCGATGCTGGTCCTGAACTTCTTGGCTAGATCGCGAGTAGAGGCAGATTTGTTCCGTTGAATATAATCCACAACTTTTTGGTCGGGGGCGACCCCGGCGTAGTGGTTAACATCCATACCTCTCACGCCAAAGTCACGAGTTCGAATCTCACCTCCGAACAAGTTACGAAAATACCCAAAAAGGGAATTTGAGTAACTACGACGGGAGATGAACCAGCCCAAGGCTGAAAATCTCGATAATCAAGACAAAAAAAAAAAAAAAACTTTTTGGTCCAAATCGGGGTTGCTGGAGCCGGGTTTCCGGCCACTTCTTGGTAAATCCTTGAGGGAGCACTCCTTACCAAACTTTTCGATGATGCGTTTTACACTTGCCGGGTGAACATTTACTCTTTTCGCAATCTGGTTGTAAGTAACACCCTTTTCGGTGCACCAAGTGTGCAGAATTTTCTTTTTAGTCTCAAATTCAATTCGCGACATTTTGAATACAATTTTTTAAACGGAAAAAAAAAAACCCAAAAAACATTTTTGAAAAAAAAAAAAAACAAATGGCGCTTACACGCTAAAAATATATACAGTAGTATATGCGTAATAACGCATCGAATGTTTATAACTACTTTTCGATACACTCTTTAGTAGAAAGCGGAATACACTAGACTGTACAATCTCGCTAGGAAATCAGGCAGTTGAAAAGTGCGGAAGAATTAAGGATTTAGGTGTTATTTAAGATAAGAAACTAACATTCATTGACCACTATAACACAATAATCAGTAAAGCAAGTAGCATGCTAGGATTTATAAAACGATTTATTTACAACTTTCATGACCCATACACAATAAAAACATTATACGTTGCATAATGTGAGGTCAATACTTGAGTATTGTAGCGTAGTATGGTCACCTTTTTCAGTCACGCACGAACAACGAATAGAATCAGTTCAAAAGCAATTTATACTGTTTGCCCTTCGAAAATTAGGTTGGACAAGATTTCCTTTACCATCTTATAAAGCTCGTTGTATGCTCATCAGCATAAAAACATTAAAAGAGCGTCGAGATATCGTTTCGCATCGTATTGATTCTGAAGAACTTTTATCAAAACTAAATTTTTATATTCCAAGTCGACAACTACGAAATCGAAATGTTTTTACTACAAGTCACTATCGTACAAATTATGCTAAATTTGGGCCTTTAAATCGGATAATGGCAACATACAATATGCATTGCGAAAACGTTGACTTCACAACGACAAAATATAAATTGAAGCAATACTTTAATGATATTTGATAAAAAGCTGCTCATAAATGTACTAGAATGTAAGCTTAATACTGTAACAAATATATTTATATGGATTTAAGAGTGACAAAACATGTAAATAACTGTAACTAAAAGTCTACACATGATTGACGTCAAATAAATAAATAAATAAATACCAAATATGTATGGTTCAAAGCTTAAAAAATTCAGGCACTTGGAGAAGGATAATTTCAAATTGAATAAATATCGGACTTGGCGGTCGAAGTCACCCCGTTGATCGAAGTCACCCCGCTCTACGGTATCGTAAACGCTGAGATTTACCGGCAAGGATGCCTCAAAAAGCGACTCTTACCTTTCCTGAGAAAACATGCGACTCAATCCTTGTTCTGGCCAGCTGTCATTACGCCAAAGATACAATCACTTGGTATGAGCAAAATAACGTTATTTACGTTCCCAAGAATTGTAATAGACCAAATTGTCCACATCTCCACCCGATTGAAACATACTGGTCAATGGTCAAGGGAAACTTCAAAAAGCTTGGTGGAGAGGTATCAACGATCCAAGAATTTCGTTCTAAGTGGCTTACTGCTTCGAAGAAAATTGACAAGGACACCGTGCGAAGATTGATGAAAGGAGTGAATAAGAAAGTATTAATATATATGCAGTTGTGTTAAGTTTCACATTTATCTTTAAAATGAAATAAATAATATGAATCACAAACAACCTGTTTTTTATTCTAAAATATTTTTTGTATGTCCGGATTTTGGTATGAACGGCCGTTAGTTCGCACAAAATCATCAAAAAGTTTGGAGAGGAGCATACTGTGGACGATCTGCCAAGATCCAGAACCAGAAGCGGCCCTTTCAATCCGCACTCGCACAATTTTTAAGTTCATCGGAACAGGCTCAGAACAGGCAACATAAATATGCTCAGTAAATTATAAGAAAGATGTAACAAACTTCTTGAATACTCAACGAATTCCAGAAGATGCCGAGAGAATTTTCTGCTGTGAAGGAATGCTGTAGGAACATAACATCGTCTGTGTAGCCGTTGACTACAAAAAAAAAAAAACGATAAAACAAGTATCAGGGTACTTGTTTTCGCATCACTTTAAACACCAGGGGGGGAGGGGGAGTTGTGCGAGGAAAAAAATGGAACCCGTGGCTGCCGTGGCGGGGGTGGCAAGGTCGTAAATACGCTAACGGGATGTGCGACAAGGAAAGGCACCCTGCTGTAGTGAAGGAAGTGTTTCTTCAATTGCAGGATGCCAGGCACATACACTTGAGCTGAAGATGCATTCGGTAGCTCTCAACTCATCTCAGCACACTCCCACACCACTCGAGAAGCTGCCTCAACTCGGAAAGTTCTGAAGCGATAGGACATGAGGGGACATGTTGCCGAAACCGAGACTAGTTTATCTCTTATCACCTCGTTTATTTAGTTTTACACCCCTTCCCCCTTTCCGGTGTGTGCAAATATGGACCGAGTCAGGGTTTGGATGGGGGAGCAGATTTTCGAACGGCAAAGTTTGACACAAAGTTGCCGAAAGATGCTCCTGTCGAATCTCTGTGAGCAGAATTAAGCGCTACGAACGAAAAGTTGTGTTGGGTGTCCCTGTTATCCTCGGTGTATGGATGTATCGCGCACACATTCGGTTGCAGCTGGAAAGTAGCAATGAGAGCTTATTTAATTATCGAGTCTTGCAGTAGCACTACGGAAGACGAGATGAGGTCCTCAAACTTTCCTTCGACGCAACGGTGCAGAGAAATGGATGCCTCCCGGTCTAGTGCGGTGTAACTAGTTAGCAACGACTAAGATGGTGCTGTTCTGGGATGAATTTGAAGAATGCAATTTTCAGCACCCAAGGCTTCGGATGAAATGCTCGTGGAGAATAATTCAATTGAAATAAATTGGATAAAAAGAAAAATAGTTCAATGACGCAAACCAGACAGACGACCGAAAAATCAGTAGAAAATATATGTGAATTAAAAAAATGAGTGCCATTTCAAAGGAGCAATCAAAACACGCAAGACATTTAGACCGAAAAATTAACTTAACTGACAATAACAATCAATCAGATTACAGACAAACACTACGGAAAGCACACATTGAATGATGGACTGAACAATCTCAGACACGCAGGAAGAATTGGATTTCGATTTAAAATTTCCCAAAAATCCGACGCCCACCGGGAGAAAACCATTGTTATCAGAAGTAACAGCATCGCCACCAGAGAAAAGGTTCCGGAAACTGAGGAAAGGATATCTCCTACCCCACCGTGTCGTCCCCGTTGTAACCCATGTTGCGCTCGGAGCTATGTATATACATTCTCATATCCTTAGCCAAAAAAAAAAAAAGAAAAGTATCTCGGTTGGTCTCGTGTCGAGCGCAAAAATGATTAAATTTCCTGAATAACGCTTCGGCGCTGGAGGCTATATAAATGGTAGACATTACTCGTCTTCTTGGATTCGGTCTCGTTTTTGAGGATTTTTTTGTCATGTTCCTGGTTGAAATAGTGGCCCACAGATGCAAGAACCAGTACATTTAGCATACACATTTAAGATGATGAACTGATTGGGGATTCACTCAGTTTAATATTTTTGTATTTGGTTGAAAAGTCTCAATATTTGTCTGGGGCTTAATTTTGATCAATTGCAAAGAGAATCTTTGAAGGGATAAATCAAATTAATGGTATATTTTTGAGATGTGTAACTTATTTACGACTCAAAGACTGAACTTAAAACGAACATGAGATTATAGTAATGAACTTTTCAATTTGATTTTGATTAGGAATTACTCGAAGGTTCAGATCCAGCAGCAATGAAGGGCAGTTTGGGAAAATGAAATGTCCATATCCGGATTGACAGTACACACTCAATCAACCTTGGAAAAATATCTAACAGCCGGTACCAGCTGGTAAGCCAAAGGGGCCCGTCAGCTATAATTTCAACCTAATCTGTTTGAAATTTTTATTAGTTTGGTTAACATTTTTCCTACAAGAGGGAGCGTTTGATTTTATATTAAGAAATAATTTGATGACCTACCTAACTACTTGTTAAAAACTTAAAACTAAGGTGTAAGATCACGGATGATCTGGTGAGCAGATCTGGAACAGGACTCTCTGAAACTAGCCAGGATTGATGTTCTCCCTTCTTCCAACACCTGAAGACCAGCCAGGCGATGGATCCCGGAGTTTCTAGTCCTCGGAGGACTGTTCAAAATCATTCTCAGGAGATTATTCTGAATGATCTGTAGCCTTGCATGGTGGGACTTGCCGCATGACTCCCAGACTGGCAAAGCGTATTCAATCACCCTTAGCCAAAAAAAATAGTATCTCGGTTCTCATTCAATCACCGGAAGGATTATTTGCTTGTGGATAGCAAGCCTATTTCTAAGGGAAAGGGAGGACCTTCTATTGATGAGAGGGTATAGAGACTTTGTGGATATTTTGTTTACGTGGGATCTAAATAGCAATTTGCTATCAAGGGCGAGACCGAGATATACTGCTTCAATCAGGGCTGGTAGCGAAGTTATGGATAAATAATAGTGACTTTAGTGACTAAAACAATTGCAATTGTACTGTGTTATAGTTTGTAACTAGTTCTTCTCTCTGATGGCTGTCATCAACATGCACTGTGATAAAACACGTCCGATGGTCATCATCCTCTGGAAGCTATTCTGAGATATGTTTAATCCGAACGGTAGTCGGTTAAACTCGTAGTGACCGGCTGTGGTTGAAAAAGCCGTGTATTGTTTAGATTCATCTTTCAATTCAATCTGATGAAAACCTGACGCTAAGTCGAGCGTAATAAAGTACTTTGCTCTACCTAGTTGATCAAGAATGTAATCGATTCTTGGAAGAGGGAATTTATCCGCTATAATTTTCTAGTTTAGTTGTCTGAAATCGACAACTAAACGCCAGTTTTTCTCATTGTTTATAGATTTCTTCGGAACGAGTAGTAACGGTGAGTTATAGGGAGAAATTGAGTTCCGAATAATTCCATCGGCTAAGAGTTTATTTACTTGTTCATTTATCTCTTGTTTGTGTGCTTCCGGTAATCTATAATTTTTTATATAGACCGGGGATTCGTCGTTAAGATTAATTTGTTGCTTGTAAAAGTTGTTATTCGTTAACGTGTCTGCTTGTAACGCAAATATATCATTGTATTTTGCGCACAATTTTATCAATTTTTCTTTAGCTTGGGAATCTATTGTTTTCTCATTCATATTCAATTCTTTGAAGAGACAGTTATTACGCTCTTCTTGTTTATTGTTGTTAAAAGTAAAGATTTCATATTCACTTAGCGGCGTAATTGTGTTTGGGCAGGTTTTTGGAATTTTCACGGGTTTATTCGTAGTATTTATAAATTCTACTATCGAGTTGGTTGGGCCAATAAAGACTGTATTCGATGAAATTTGGACACACGCAACTTTTTAGCGTGTGGGTAAAAATTATTGAAATTTTAACTGAATGTATTTCATTGTGTTGTGTCAATTGTGTAATGAGTTTCATGAAAATCGGTCGAGTGATTTCAGTGATGGCTTCGAATGAAGAAATAGTGCGCCAACAAATTTTGGGCACTCACTTCGAAAACCCAAACGCTTCTCATCGATGGATCGGAAAACAGCTCGGAATCGCACATTCAACCGTATCTCATGTGATCAAAACGTTCAAGGACCGTAAGACAACCAAGCGGAAAAATGGTAGCGGCAAAAAACGTGGCACATCAAATCCGGAGAAGGCCAGGATGGTATTGAACCAATTTAAGCGTTATCCCAACATTTCGATCAGGGATGTTGCGAAAAACGCGAAAGTTTCAGTTTGTTTTGCGCAGAAAACAATGAAACGTTCTGGATTACATGTGTACAAGGTCCAGAAGGCACCGAACCGGAGCGATAAACAGAACTCGGTGGCCAAAACTCGTGCAAGAAAACTGTACAGGGAGTGCCCCCCCCAAACCCCCCCCCACACACACACCCCCCCAAAAAAACACCCCCCCCCCCCCCCACCCCCCCAAAAAAACCCAAACCCCCCAAAAACCTTTTCTCCCACCAACCGCCCCAAAAATCCCCCCCCCCCCCCCCCCCCGTCCCCCCACAAATCTACAAGGACGACTTCTGCCCTTCTTGAGATCTCACGATGGCCCGACACTGTTTTGGCCGGATTTGGCATCTGGCTACTAAAGGGCGATACGGTCAAAATTTGGTCAATATCAACTTGACGTATTTCTTTCAATTTTGCATTTAAAAAACCTGAACACCCCTCATTTGGAAGGTGTGTGTGTGTAGAATGTTGCTCCTATTTTGATTTTGGAATTCACTCTTCAGTTGTCAAAATGCCGTCCAAGCAAGAAGAGCAGCGTATCAAAATTTTGCACGCGCATCGCGAAAATCCGAGCTACTCGCACGCAAAGTTGGCAAAATCGCTAAAAGTTGCCAAATCAACCGTTACAAATGTAATTAAAGTGTTTGGGGAACGTTTGTCGACAGCCAGGAAGTCTGGATCGGGGGGGAAATCGAAAACCGGAAGCCGCTGAGACGACAAAGAGAGTTGCCGGCAGTTTCAAGCGAAACCCTAACCTATCTCTCCGAGATGCCGCAAATAAGCTGGGTGTATCGTCTACAACCGTGCATCGAGCCAAAAAACGAGCCGGACTATCGACTTACAAGAAGGTAGTGACTCCAAATCGCGATGATAAACAAAATACGACGGCCAAAGCGCGATCCCGGAGGCTGTACACGACGATGCTGACGAAGTTTGACTGCGTGGTAATGGACGACGAAACCTACGTCAAAGCCGACTACAAGCAGCTTCCGGGACAGGAGTTTTATACGGCAAAAGGAAGGGGAAAGGTAGCAGATATTTTCAAGCACACGAAACTGTCAAAGTTCGCAAAGAAATATCTGGTTTGGCAAGCCATCTGTACCTTTGGCTTGAAAAGCAGCATTTTCATAGCTTCCGGGACTGTCAACCAAGAAATTTACGTGAAAGAGTGTTTGAATAAACGTCTGCTGCCTTTCCTGAAGAAACACGGTTGTTCCGTACTGTTTTGGCCGGATTTGGCATCTTGCCATTACGGTAAAAAGGCCATTGAGTGGTACGCCGCCAACAACGTGCAGGTGGTTCCCAAGGACAAGAACCCTCCCAACACGCCAGAGCTCCACCCAATTGAGAAATACTGGGCTATTGTCAAGCGGAACCTAAAGAAGACCAAAAAAACTGCTAAGGACGAGCAGCAGTTCAAGGCAAACTGGCTTTCTGCGGCGAAGAAGGTGGACAAGGTGGCTGTACAAAATCTGATGACAGGGGTCAAGCGTAAGGCCCGGCAATTCGGATTTGGAAAAGCGGAAGCCTAACTGAATATTTTTCCTGAATTTTATACTAATTGAACTTGAAAAAGAAATTTAATTTGATTTTTTAAATAAACGATTTCACCGATTTACACGCGTTTTCCCTTGACCAAATTTTGACCGTATCACCCTTTACCCCCCCCGCGCCCAACAAAATAATAAAGTATTTACCACAAAACGCCACCCCCCCAACCACCCCCCCCCCCCCCCACAAAATTTGCACAGAAGACAACCCCCACTAAAACACCCCAACAAACAAAAAAAAAACACAAACAAAAAAAAGAAAGATTAAAAAAAAGAAAGCAAGAAGGCCCTTCCTTCCCCCCACAATATAAAAAAAGGGACAAAAAAAAAGGGGGGGCATTTGGGTGGGGGAAAAGGGCAAAAACCAAACAATGAAAAAAATAACCAATTAAATAGTATTTTATTCCCAAAAAATTTAAAAAAAAACGGCCCCCGGAAAATTTTTGGTGACCTATTTTGTGTGTCCAAATTTCATCGAATACAGTCTTTACTGCTACAATCAGGGCTGGTAGCGAAGTTATGGATAAATAATAGTGACTTTAGTGACTAAAATAATAAAAATTGTGACCAAATAATGACCAAATAGTGACCAAATAGTGACTAAAAAGAGATTTCCAAATATTAGTATTTTTTTAATCTTCTATACATTTTTTGTATAAGTACAGTAAAAATGAATTATGTGATCACCCCCGTTTGCAAAAATAAACAATACTTTTTGGGTTATTTTTGTGAAGAAGCTGGTAATCAAGCGACTTTTTTTTCTCCACGACCTCCTGCACTTGGTCCGAAGCTCGTTTTTGCAAAGACGGGTCTATGCGCACGGTCAAAATGCCTACTAAATACTGGAGTCGGAAAAAATGAGACACACAAAAATGATCACCAAAAATTCATTTTAAATCGAATACTTCTCAAATTTTCAGGGATCAAATAGCTATTTATTAGCTATGTTTTGGCATATGAAGATGATCGCAGAACCCACAAAACGATGTTTTCTTCCCCATCATCCGGTGAACGAGGAGGCCAGCACTACCACCAAGGCCCACGTGGTATTTGACGCTTCTTGCAAAACGGCTGCAGGATTGTCGTTGAACGACGGGTTGCTGGTAGGCCCTGTAATCCAAGCTCTTCGATCCATCATCCTCCGCAGCTGTACGAAGCACATTTTGCTGATTGCTAAATTTCTGTGGATAGACCACTTCAATCCATTCTGTGGCAGCCATTTCGCGTACGTTGAATCAACTGGCCATGGACGAAGGAAAACGGTATCCGCTGGCTGTGATGGACGATGTCTTCAGCGGTAGTGATAACTTGGAGAAAGCCAAGAAATTGCAGAATCAACAGGATGAGATGACAAGAACCGGTGGCTTTCGCCTCAGGAAATGGGCATCCAACTGTGCCGAGGTCCTGCACAATATCTCCGACGACAATCTAGCAATTCATCCGGTGGACGGTATCAATCTTGATCCAGGTTCGTCAGTAAAGGCTTTAGGGTTAACTTGGCTACTCGTTCAAGACGTCTTCCACTTCCAATTCAATGTTCCCCCTATAAACTCTGATGAAATTCTCACTAAACGTAAGGTACTGTCGATTATCGCTACGTTGTTCGATCCGGTAGGGTTTATCGGCGTTACAACGACAGCTGCAAAGGTGTTCACGCAGCTTTTATGGACATTGGAGGACGAAAAAGGCAAGAAGTTAGATTGGGACCAGCCGTTACTTTCGACGGTGGGTGAGTCCTGGAAAAAACTTCATATCCAGCTTACCATAAGGAGCCAAGATCAGGGTGGTAACTTCGTGGTTCGACTTCTATCGACAAAATCCAAGGTAGCTGCTCTGAAAAGCCAATCCATCCGAGACTGGAACTGTGCGGAGCATTACTAGCCACCCAGCTCTTCGAAAAGGTACGGCAAGCAACAAATCTGCAAAGCTGCACTACATTTTGGGTGGATTTCACGTGTGCTTTACGATGGATCCAGGCTTCCCCATCTACGTGGTCAGTGTTTGTCGCAAACAGGGTTGCTGAAATTCATTGGATTGCTGAAGGTTGTGAATGGCAACATGTGGCAGGTACTCACAATCCAGCAGATTTGATTTCTAGGGGAGTAAGACCAAAGGACATCATCAACAATGACTTCTGGTGGCATGGGCCAAGCTGGTTAACTGCAGAGCGTAACAACTGGCCGAATTCCGGAAGAAAACGGAGAGGAAGAAGGAAGGCGTACTGCAGTACTGGGTTTCTCGAGGCAGAAGAGCTAAGGAAAGCAGAATATACGCTGATACGGAAGGTACAAGAAGAGAGTTTTTCGGATGAACTTCGGGCTATTCGAAAGAAGGAACCAGTTAGTAGAAGGTCTCCACTTCGCTGGTATCACCCATACATTTGCGAGAACGGTATTTTACGAGTTGGTGGACGTTTGAGTTATTCTGACGAGCCAGACCACACCAAACATCCCATGATTCTGCCAGCAAGACATCGGTTAACCAGGAAGATCTTCAGGCATTATCATCTTCGGTTACTCCACGCCGGTCCGCAACTTCTGCTCGGGACGGTTCGGCAACGCTACTGGCCTCTCGGAGGAAGGGACGTTGGAAGACAGGTTGTTCAGCAATGTCTATGATGCTTCAGGTCAAAGCCGAAACAAGTACATCAGTTTATGAGAGAGCTACCGACGTCTAGGGTCACGATTTCTCGACCGTTCTCCAAAACCGGAGTGGACTACTTTGGGCCGATCTATTTTCGACCAGCTCCTCGTTAGGCTACTGTTAAGGCCTACGTAGCCATTTTTGTGTGCATGTGTATGAAGGCAGTGCATATGGAACTAATGTCGGATTTGTTAACCGAGAGATTCCTGCAAGCACTTCGACGATTTATCGCCTGCAGAGGAAGGTCTACCGATTTATATTCGGACAACGGTACGAATTTTGTTGGAGCCCGAAACCAGCTGCAGGAACTCTTTCGCCTTTGGAAAGACACTGACCATCAGCAGGACGTGCTCAGGTTTTGCGCCAACGAAGAAATCAATTGGACTTTCAATCCTCCCGGTTCCCCGCATTTTGGTAGATTGTGGGATGATGCAGTGCGATCTGCTAAACACCACATTCTGCGCGTCATCGGTTCTAATCCGGTTTCGCACGAAGATATGTGTACGTTGCTGGTTCAAGAAGAAGGCTGATTGAATTCCAGGCCACTGACGCCGATGTCGGATGATCCAAACGATCTTGAGCCTCTTATTCCAGCACATTTCCTGGTTGGCAGTTCCTTGCAGTCACTTCCGGAACCTGATCTACGGTCGGTTACACCGAACCGCTTGAAGCAATACCAACTTACTCAACAGCGTCTACAGCATTTCTGGGACAGATGGAGGAAAGAGTACCTTTGTCAATTACAAGGCAGGTCCAAGCGTTGGACTCCACCGGTTCAGTTCGAAGTTGGGAGACTGGTTGTCATTCAGGACAAAAATCAGCCGCTGACTCGTTTTTGAGACTCGGCATTTATTGAATTTTCTCCTCCAAGCTGAATGCTCGTACATTTCTCTTAGTACTGCTCATGAGATGTTGGGCGAGGCTTTGTCCATCTTCCTTACACAATTTCTCCCAGTTTTTTTTTCAAAGCTTCATCGGCTTTGAATGTTTTTCCGCTTTTCTTCAACTTCTTCTTCATAATCGCCCAAAACTTTTCGATTGGACGAAGTTCTGGTGTATTTGGCGGGTTCGCCTCCTTCGGGACCACATTAATGCCCTTCACTTCGTACCAATCCATTACAGGCTTGGCGTAATGGCACGAAGCGAGGTCCTGCCAGAACAGCGTAGGACCACGGTGAGAGCGGAGGAAGGGCAGCAAGCGCTTCTGCAAGCATTCCTCTCGATAAATCTGCCCGTTTATGGTGCCGGTTGTAACGAACGGCTTGCTGTACCGTCCGCACTTGCAGATCGCCTGCCACAACAGGTACTTTTTCGTGAATTTGTCCATCTTTCTCTTCCGGAACTTTTCCGGAACCTCCATGCGGAACGTACCGACAAAAAACGCGAGGCCGGGGATTTGTTTGGTGTCCGCCTTGGTATATGTCTCGTCGTCCATGACGAGACAGCCTGACTTGACCAGCCACTCACGGTACAACTTCCGCGCACGCAATTTGGCCACGGTGTTTTGCTTGTCAGTCCGGTTTGGCGCCTTCCTGACCTTAGAAACACGTAGTCCATGGCCCGCTTCACACGTCTTAAGAGCAGTAGTAACAGCTTCAAGCTGAAATTTATTCTTAATTAAATTACTGACGAAATACAAAGGCATGCAGACTTACATAATCGTGATCCTTTCCAATTTGAGGTCCGAAACTGTCTTACGACTACCGCTGACTACCTGATATTATTTCTGCCCTACCGAATGTATAAATCAGTATCTCTACTATCTCCACTATTTCAAGTTTACTCACTCTAAGCTTCGTTTCACAGTAATTATTGGTGTAATGCTGCACTTAATGCACTGACTCCGTACTATTGCTCCTATCTGTGATAATAGATTTAAGTTACTAATAATATTAGGGAATTTTATTTCAAATTCATCTTACGCTACAGGTTTATCTCACACTGTCTAGTTTAAATTCACTTAGCTTTAGGAACAACTTTAAGGCGTATCATAAACTCAACTTTTAATTTACTAACCAATCAATCAATCCAATTTCTATATCGTTCACTTCACCATTAATGCAATTATGCTCCATGTGACAGTTGGCCACGCTATTTCACTGACGTCTATGCTGTCTGTCCGATTGACGTTTATGTATCGGGCGGTACTGAACTCACACTGACATTACGGTACAGAACTCATTGCACAGTGGTCCCGCAACATTCCCCCCTTGTGTAGTTCCGGACCGTCCAGATGTACGAAGGTCCAGGGGCGCTAATTTCACACGGCTCGGCTCACTAGTCCGTTTTTCGTCTGAACGGTCGCTCGTCGAACTTGTCCGTCTGCTGCCTTATTCACGTTCATTATCCGACCTCTCAGCCAACCATTCCGCTTTCCTTCTTCGACAACTAACACAAGGTCTCCGGGTTCTAACGGCTTGACCGGCTCCAACCACTTGCTACGTCTTGTTATGGTCGGCAAGTACTCTCGTATCCATCGCCTCCAGAACTGATCCACCAAGAACTGTGAAAGACGCCAACTGTCCCTCAAACTGCTACCAGCTGAATCCACTAAGGTTGACGGTTGAACGACGCTCTTGGTTCCAAACATCAGGAAATGATTTGGCGTTAAAGCCTCTTGCTCTGTGGAATCCAGCGGAATGTAGGTCAGTGGTCTGGAGTTGACGATCGCCTCTGCTTCAATTGCCACTGTCTGCAGTACTTCATCGCTTGGGTGATGAGGATGATCTGAAATGGCTGCCATTGCTGTCTTCACAGATCGCACCATGCGCTCCCATGATCCACCCATGTGGGGCGCCGATGGTGGATTGAATTCCCAACTGGTCGCAGAGTTGGTGAACGTCATCGCGCAGTCTTCATTGATCTCTTGAAGCTGTTTCGCCAGAATGTTACTGGCTCCTACGAAATTCGTCCCGTTGTCGCTGTAGAAGGATTCCGGGGATCCTCGACGAGCGATGAAACGCCTTATAGCCATGATGCATGATTGAGTGGACAGACTAGATACCAACTCTACGTGTACGGCTCGTACTGTTAGACACGTGAAGAGCGCTACCCATCGTTTCACCAAGCTGCGTCCTTGTTTGACCTGTATCGGCCCGAAATAATCCACTCCTGTGTGGGTGAACGGGCGTACAAATCCAGTGACTCGTGCCTCTGGTAGGGGTGCCATCATTGGTGGTTGCGGAATAGCCTTCCTAGCGCGGCAGGTAACGCACTGATTTGACACCTGACGAATTAGAGTTCGTAGCCCTGAGACACAGAATCGTTGGCGCATTTCGTTGCAGACTGTCTCTCCGTTGCCATGCAGGAAACGACGATGATAACCTTCGACTAGAAGGTACACTGCATAATGTTTCCTTGGAAGAAGGATCGGGAACTTCATGCCATCAGATATAGTTGGTGCAACTGTGAGTCGACTGTTCATTCGGATGACACCTTGTTGATCTAGGAATGGGGACATCCGATACAATGCACTGGTCTTCGGAATTGGTACTGTACTGCCCCGACTTTGTGCGGTTTCGTTGCAGAATCGCATACTCATCGGGATAGCTTTCAGCTTGCACTTGTCGCCACATTAAGTTTTCTGCATCATGCAGCTCTTTTTCATGTCAAGTGATCCGGCTTGGACCCACTTTCTCCTTTGAATCTGCAGACTGCTCGTAGAACATAAGCAGCGGTTCTGAGAAGTCGATTCCAATTGGAGAATCTAGATGCATCTATCAATGGTTGATGTATTGTTCCGTGGAATAGAAAACGGGCTTTCAGTTCGATGTCCGTCTCCTGTCGGTTCTGCAGAGGTTCTGTCGGCCACAACTCAGCAGGCTTATACAGAAATTCTGGTGCATTATACCACGGATTCCTTGGGTCAAAACTTGGACCAGTCTTCCATTTTATGGCTGCGTCAGCAATGTTCAGCTTAGACGGAACGTAGTGCCACTCGTCCACGCTACTTGTGGCGAGAATCTCCCTTACACGAAACGCCAATGAATTGGTGATATCGTCGACTGTCGGATCGTAACCAACATAGAACTGTCGATGAGTCGGACCACAGATAACGGTTGCTGACTTTAATGTCTAACGACGATAGTACCGATTCTATCAACCTTGTACCGATCATGGCTGCTTGCAGTTCTAGCCGTGGAATGGATAGAGGCTTCAGCGGGGCAACCTTTGTTTTTGCAGCCACCAGCGTACACCGAGGATTGTCGTTGTCTACATAGCGAAGGTACAGAACTGCTGCGCAAGCCAACTCACTTGCATCTACAACCAAATGCGCTTCCACGTTGTTCATAGCCGATGAGTTCACTCCCTTGAAGGTACAACGCGGCACTGTTACCTCGTGCAAGCGCTGCAGGTACTGACACCAACCGTTCCACATCTCCCGAAGTTCTTCTGCGATACATTCATCCCACTCTGTTCCAGTTCTCCAGATCTGTTGCATAAGGATTTTTCCGTGCACTACAAAATGTGCAATCAGTCCTAGCGGGTCGAAGTCACCGACATGACCGCTCGCAGTACTTGTCGCTTTGTCGGTATCGTGGAACTTTCGATTAACTGTTTGATTTCTACACTGATGCTACATATGTCGAAGGTAAAGACGTCTTCTCTGGCTTCCAAACCATGCCCAATACGCGCTCGGACTCTAAAGATTTCTCCAAATTCATGGATATCTTCTGTGGAGCGGCGCACCTCGTTGACGCTTGTCAGCACTTCGGCCGAGTTAGAGCAGAAGTTCCGTATTTCAAATCCTGCTTGTCGGTGGATGTGTCTGACCACATTGATTAGTGCAACGGCTTCCTGTTCCGTGTCAACACTGTCCAAGAAATCGTCAACGTAATGGTTGTCTGTTATTGCTCGAACTGCCCTGGGAAAGGTTTCTGCGAAATCTTTTGCGTTCTCGTTCTTCACGAACTGCGCCAAACTGGGTGAGCAGGTTGCACCGAAAGTTGCGACATCCATCACGTAGATCTGTGGAGATGATTCTGGGCTGTGACGGTAGAGAAAGCGTTGTGATTGCTTGTCCGCATCTCGAATACGGATTTGATGGAACATCTCCTTTATGTCACCGACGACTGCGATGTTCCTCTGTCTGAAGCGCAACAGCACCGATGTCAGCGCCACCAAAAGATCTGGTCCCTTTAGTAACATATCGTTGAGTGATACACCTCCAGCTCGAGCCTTGGCATCCCAAATCAACCGTAGCTTGCTTGGTTTCTTCGGATTCTGAACTATTCCCAGAGGCAGATACCAGACCTTACTCGAGTCCGTTGAATAAAGCTCCTCGGGAGTAATGCGATGTGCATATCCCTTCGTCTCGTAGTCTTCAAGCTGCTCTCTCACCCTTGTCTCGAGCTCTGGATTCTTACTCAGCCGCTTCTGTAACGCGTTCATCCGTCTTACTGCCATTGGGTAGCTGTCAGGAAAGGTGATGTGATCGTACTTCCATAACAGTCCCGTTTCGAAGACACCGTTCAGTCTTCTTGTGGTTGCTTGCATAATCGTTCGAGCCCGCTTATCTTCTTCAGCCTCCGGTTTGACTGTAACACTGGACTCCTCTACTGTGAAGAATTGTTTCATCCACTGATGCAGTTGCCGATTTCCCGAATCACCATCTAGATGTAGATTTAACTGTTCCAATACAGTACTGCTGTCTGATCGCTTTCCAAAGATGCACCATCCAAGGCGCGTTTTGGCAGCAACTGGTTCATTGTCATTGCCCTCTCGTAAGCGCAACGAAGTCAGAAGTCGGACATGTTCCATTCCAATGATGATCCCAGGAATTGCATCGGTATAGCTGCGGACTGGAAGACCCTTCAGGTGTTGATAAGAGCTGTGCATATCTTTGTACGACATCGTTTGTGCTGGTAAGCGAAGCTCTTGGACTGTTCGCACATTGTGAAGTTTGAACTTCTTGCCTTCTCCTGCTACCACTACACTGACGCGTTCGGATTCATTTTCCTCTCTGGATATGTTACCAGTCCAGCTCAAAGAAAAGGCATCGATTGGCCCACGGATACCTAACGCCGATGCGATACTGGATTCCATCAACGTTGAAGAGGACCCATCATCCAGAAAGGCGTATGTCCTAACTTCTTTACCACTACCGTGGATTGTCACTGGCAGGTATCGGAAAAGAGAATACGCTAGGGAACTGTGGAGATTCTGGTGTTCGACGACCCTTGGTTTACCGATGACGTTGTCTGGATTATCCGAACTACGGGCTCCAGAAGAGTGCAAGAGTTTATGGTGATATATTTTGCACCCATCAACGCCACACTCTTTCTTGGTACGGCATGGCCATTTTCTGTGCGGTACTAGGCAGTTTCTGCACAGAATTTTCTGTTTCACCAACTTCCACCTACTATCGATATCGAGCGCCTTGAATTGTCTGCAGTCCGCTATCATGTGGTTGACCCTGTCACAGTACAGGCAGGTTTTCACCTTTAACTCCGGCCCGTCCTTCTCAGTTATGGACAGCGACTTATTTTCGGGCTGTTCCGTTGAGTGCACGTACAGCTTCGGTTTCTCCTTTCCCTTTCTGTTGACCTTATCGGTGATGGAGAGGCTATCCATTGGTAGTGTGACGTCTGAAGCCATCACCACCAACTCGGCCATGAAGGCGCTGAAAGTCGTCAGGTTGACATGTTGACACTTACTTTTGTAATAAGACCACTGCATTTTGAGCTGAGGCGGAAGTTTCTCAACTAACTCGTACAGCAAGGTCGGATTCCACAGGTGATCGACAAGGTTTGCTATGGACATGTGATCCACAACGTTCTGCACTGCTAGACCAAAGGTGATTTGGGACTGCAAATTGTCGGACTTCGGAGGTGGAACCGCACGCAACTTTTGCAGAAGGGAATGAATCAGGATTTCCGGCCGACCATACAACCTCCGCAAGATATCCATTACGTAGGGCACTGACTGTGGCATTAACAAACGGCTTCGCACTGCTTCCAAAGCAACCCCCTTCAAACTGCGCTGCAGTCGCGCTAGATTTTCCGAGTCACTGAACCCGCATGCGTCCGTAGAGTTGCAGAACGAACTGTAGAAAAGCGGCCAATCTTGTGGGTCCCCCGAAAAGTTTGGAAGCTCTCGTGGCATCACTTGTCTCGCAGCAAGTTGCTCAGCAGAAGGTCCACATCTCATGGTGGCAGTCGTCTGTGTCGTTTGTTGTCCTTCTGTTTGACGCTGCTGTTCACTATGAGCTGGAACGAAGCTGGATACAAACGGCATCGGAGCCTTGACGCTTGCTGAAATACCTCGATGGCTTGAAATCGTCCCAGAAATAGGGAAAACTTCACCAGGATTCGTATCCAGAGGACGATTCCCGCACGCTTTAGCGCTAATGATATTGCTGTTCATCCACGTTGAATGACAACTGGAACTCAGCATTGATGGACCCGGATGTGATACTTGATTTTGGTAGTACACTCCAGATGTAATCACTGCGGGGACAACTGATGAATTTACTGATATAGGTGCACTATGTGACACGAAATTATTAGTGGGAATAACTGGAGACCCATAGCTGCATTGCTGCGGAACACTACTTGCAACATATTCCCTCATATTTTCAACCGATGGCACACTGCTAGTGAAAGGACCGCTAACATTACCGCATCCAAAACTAACAGACCTTGAAACTACATTTCGGTTGGAACCAGATATATTTGCAACTACTGAGCTTCTAACGCCTGCCTCAAGAGATGGAATTTGCGATGAATTGGTGGAGTAATTTACTTTCGGATGAGGAGCACTCATTGTTTTCGGTGGATCTTGGTTAGGGCTTACGGCGATGAAGGAATTCAATCCGTGCGGGGAGTTACATCTTTTTAACAGTGATGTACTTACCGATGGCTGATGGATGGGTATTTGGGTCTTAGAGATAAAGTTACCGCTTGGTATTAGATTCGACTCTGGAAGATCGATAATTTTCGCGCTTGCGGAACCATCGAATGAATTCGGCGTAGATGTTGACCCCGGAAAACGCACTACAGGTATGGGTTTTGCACCTATTGCTGAAATAATTCCACCCGAAGCTGCTGCAGGTTCGGTCTGGACTAGCATAGATGCTGGAACCGTTGATTGCTCCTTCGACGAGGGTACGACTGATGGCTTAACACTGACAGGTGGTGCGTGTATGGATACACCGACTTCCTGGTCGCTAAGCCACGACCGAACCTTTTCCTTGCTGGCTCGACTCGTCAATCTGGACCTCCGACTAACATCATCCTCTGATTCCGCTTCTGCTAGCAGCATAGCATACTTTTGCTTGATGAAGTTTTCTTCTTCCTCAGCGGTTTCTTTTCTAGCAGCCGCCTGAGCTGCTTCCTCTTGTTGGATTCTACGCCTTTTTGCCTCTTCTTCCTCCTGGATCCTGCGCAATCGTAAAGCTTTCTGTTCCTCCATCATTTGCAAGTTTAGTTCAACTCGCGCTGACTGCTTACTGGCGGAAGAGCGGCTAACTGATGAACGGACGCGACTTCTCGACTCGTCTATATGGGGGCGACACTGGTCACACTGCCAACTGCGGTTCGGATCTGCAATAGAGTCCGTTACTCCCGCACAGCTATAGTGCATCCACGTCTCGCACATATCACAACCGACTAGGTTATCTGCTGTGTCCGGCCTATCGCATCTGGCGCAATGTTTTCCGACAACTTTTCCTTCCATCTTCAGTCAGGAAATCCTCTTCTGACAGGATTATCTTGAAGTTTGTTTCGGACAGGTAAAAGGGTGGCCACGTCTTAAGAGCAGTAGTAACAGCTTCAAGCTGAAATTTATTCTTAATTAAATTACTGACGAAATACAAAGGCATGCAGACTTACATAATCGTGATCCTTTCCAATTTGAGGTCCGAAACTGTCTTACGACTACCGCTGACTACCTGATATTATTTCTGCCCTACCGAATGTATAAATCAGTATCTCTACTATCTCCACTATTTCAAGTTTACTCACTCTAAGCTTCGTTTCACAGTAATTATTGGTGTAATGCTGCACTTAATGCACTGACTCCGTACTATTGCTCCTATCTGTGATAATAGATTTAAGTTACTAATAATATTAGGGAATTTTATTTCAAATTCATCTTACGCTACAGGTTTATCTCACACTGTCTAGTTTAAATTCACTTAGCTTTAGGAACAACTTTAAGGCGTATCATAAACTCAACTTTTAATTTACTAACCAATCAATCAATCCAATTTCTATATCGTTCACTTCACCATTAATGCAATTATGCTCCATGTGACAGTTGGCCACGCTATTTCACTGACGTCTATGCTGTCTGTCCGATTGACGTTTATGTATCGGGCGGTACTGAACTCACACTGACATTACGGTACAGAACTCATTGCACAGTGGTCCCGCAACAGTAACCAATGAGCTACCCAGCCACGTCGATCGGATTTTCTTGAAATTTTCACGGAGTGAAAAAGTACTAATGAGTAATTTGTTTTATTTTTCACTCCACCCATACAATTTTTTGTAACCGATTTTTCCTATGTTTTTGTTGTTTTTACCCAAGTTTTCTTCACAACTCCAGCTTTGTTTTTAAAGTTTTGGGATGTTTGCGAAGTTCCGTCTTCATAATTGCCCAGATTCTTTCAATTGGGGCAAAGTTCCGGTGAATTTTGCGTGTGGCATGTAAAATTGACTCCATACATACATACCAATTCAACATGCCTTCGAGCGTAGCGGCAGGATGCTACTCAGAGTTGATCCTTTGTGCTTCCTTATGAATTACAAGCAACGCTTCTTAAGGCACTCATCCGTGTAAATCGCATCGTGTATTGTTCCGAAAGTGATGAAAGTAGCGCTTATTTCACCACATCTGCAAATCCAGGAAGTTGACGGATGCTGGCCTTGACGTAA
>JAHHFK020004065.1:107500-128766 GCA_024533555.2 Aedes koreicus | reverse complement strand
TGATGTCAAAACTTGACCATTTAGTAGTAGTTTTTAGTATTTCCAAAAAGTTTGAAAAGAATCGGGCTCAAGGAAATTTTTTGGTGACCTATTTTGTGTGTCCAAATTTCATCGAATACAGTCTTTATGTGAAGTTTGTTCTCTGCGTACGACAGAGGCCCCATCAATATTCAGTCATCTTGGGCCAGATCCACCATAGACAACGAGGAGTCGTTTAACTTAGTACAAACAGTATTGTACATGTCAAGTCAAAATCGCATGTAATCTTAAATCGTGTTCTTCATCGCACATGTTTTGTTCAAATAATCGTGAAGAATGCACCTTTTCGACTAACATGCGATGTGCCATTCTATTATCGTAATGTATCAGCAAATGATGAAAACAGAACTATGAAATGTAACCAAATTAGGATAGGAATAATGAAACATTGGAATAATATGGGAACAGTTACCCGGAAAAATTTAGGAAGAGGTTCGTAAGGAATTTTGATAAAGTTCAAGGTTATGTTGACAACAGATCCATTGGAGTTTTGCCATATTCTCAGTGGCTAGAGGATTTTTAATACCAAACCACACGAATTCTAGGAAAAACAAACGGACCTCGTAAGTTCACAGGACTTTCAGTGGATCAATTCAGAATGTTGAGAAAGATCTTTAATGAAACTTGGTGAGTTGTTTCCATATTTAAACAAATTTTAGCCTTGCTTCACTGATCATACAAACTATCTGAAATGAGGCCTTCAGACATGCACTTGATGCTAAATAAGTTTTTCTTATAAAATTTTGAGGCTAGATTCGTTCTCGGGAAGTCTCGAAGATCTATGAGTTTCTTCTAGAAGTGGTATACATTTGATTGAGGAAGTCGGAGTAACTTTATAACGTGTCCGATAAATCTTCCTTACTCTCTTATCCATTGTCTGCACTAACTTTTTCTGTCTTAGCATTTTTGCCACTGTCAAAGATATGTTTTAACAGAAATGTTAGACTTTTAAGCAGACATTCATAAAACTTGCAAAAGTTCATTAAACTTGTGTTTAGACACTCCCTCTTTGCTTTAAATTTCATCATTTTATACTGCAATTGATTCAATTTTATGAAAATGTCTTAACAAATCAGTTTGCGCTAATCCCAGCATCGAAAATAGGCGGATTGTCATATATTAAAACTGATCTGTCAACGCAGAAAATACTACAGGAGACACGAAAATACTATTTGTAGTAACAGTTTGTGCTTAACCTTGCCACCAATGTCCCATTTTCCACGGAAATACCATAACCAGTGTCCTCAAGCGGCAATGAATTAATCCGTCACAATTCCACTTCAGATAGAAAAAAATTACCAAAAGTCATTCAAACAAAAATCTGCACATCATTCCAAAATTGTTTTCATCCTGCGTTTTGGATCCTACAATGTCCCGCTGAACTTTTTTTTTTACCGTATGCTTATACGGCTTGAAATGGCCTGCATTACCATCATCAGTCTTTCTTTTTTTTTTCGAGCGCCACCGAAAAACTTTTTACACCCCGTGTGCCTTGTCCAAAGTTCGAATTCACCTGTCAAATATTCAACCGAATTGTGAATGAAAAGTACATGAGCCGAAAGAAACGTTCGTCGAAGAAAAAAAAAGGAAGCCACCAGTGAGTCTAACAAAAAGTTATTTGCTTGCGCCAACCGCGAGCGCCCGAGCAAAGGATCGTTGGGAAATTTATTTCCAGTGAAAAACTGCACTCTAAACAACGAATAAATATTTGTATGATTGAGGATATACATTGGAATACTTGAAAATAACAGTTCAAATTCTCTTGATTGGAAGATTACTGTTTGGCCAAATTCAAATTTCTCAAGAAAATCTGATTATTATTTTTTAGTGTGTCTACAACGACAAAGGCAAACGTAGCGTGGAAAAGTGCAATTTTGCACCTCACTACTGGATGAGAGAAACTCGATAAAATGATTCAAACGAGAGTCATAAATGCTAATGGAAACTAGTGTGTCGTTTAACCGAGCAATACGGTTGGCAACTGTAATATGAAATTCGACACTTCGGATCACTTGGGTTCGCGTGTGATGATTTTTCTTTTCGGTTTCGGAAGGATATTCAGGATTAGTATTCAAGAGGATTAAACAAACGATTCGCAACAACCAAAAAAGGCAGCTCAAACAATGTGGATCATTTCGCGTCATTTATTTTAAAATTAATTCCATCCCCTAAGTCCAAGCCGGAAGTGATAGCGCATTGCAAAAGCGGCACGCGGATGCAGCAATTTGGGGCTTTTCGGCACCGTCCACAGCCAAAGCAGATTTTCCATGTGCGGAAAAAGAGCCAATGAGTTATCTGTCGAAAGTGAATAGGCGAGTTATTTTTTGTGGCGGGGACAGGAAAGAGCATGAGTATGTGGATGGTGGCGGCATTATCCCGGGGATAATGAAGAAGAGAGAGAGAGAGAACGACGGCTAGTGAGCAACACGAAAGGATGTGTGCAAGAAGGCGTATGAAATTAACGGTCCAATAAATTTCTGGCTTTTTCAAGAATGGGTTTTATCGTTCCGAAGAGGTGGAAAATGGGATACTACATTGTCACACAGATTTTGTTTGTATGGCGGAAGAGGAGAGAGGGTTTTAGAAATTGCGATGTAGGATTTCAGCATGCATATGACGATTGGGTTTTGTTTAAGATTATTTTAGGAAGTGTAACTTTGGAGATGTATGACAATGAGAACGAGAACTTTGAAACTAGAAGTTTTCGTAATGCGTCGCGTACACTACTGTCTGTTTGTAGTAGCACTACAATCTAATAAAACTACAGGCTACATAGAATACATATTACTTAGACTGCAAGCTACTTAGACTACAGTCTACTTAGACATCAATTTCTTTATACGACAGTCTACTTAGACTGCCATCTATTTACACTACAATCTACGTAGACTAGAATCTACTTCGACAAGAGCCTACTTAGACTACAGTCAACTTGAACTACATTCTTCTTAGATTACAGTTTATAAAGACTACAGTCTACTTAGACTAAAGTCTAATCCGAGTACAGTATACTCCGACTACCGTCTACTTAACCTACAGTCTACTTAGACTACAGTCTACTTAGACTACAGACTACTTAGCCTAGAGTCTACTTAGACTAGAGTCTACTTAAACTAGAATCTAATTAGACTACAATCCTCTTAGACTACAGTCTACGTAGACTTCAGTCTACTTACACTATAGTCCACTTAGACTACCGTCTACTTAACTTACAGTCTACTTAGACTACAGTCTATTTAGACTACAGTCTACTTAGACTACAGAATACTGAGACTAGAGTCTACTTAGACTACAGACTACTGAGACTAGAGTCTACTTAGGCTAGAGTCTACTTAGACTAGAGTCTACTTAAACTAGAGTGTACTTAGACTACAATCCTCTTAGACTACCGTCTACTTAACCTACAGTCTACTTAGACTACAGTCTATTTAGACTACAGTCTACTTAGACTACAATCTACTTAGACTAGAGTCTACTTAGACTAGATTCTACTTAAACTAGAGTGTACTTAGACTACCATTTTCTTAGGCTACAGTCTACTTAAACTACAGTCCAATTAGACTACAGTCTACTAACACTACTGTCTATCTAGACTACAGACTACCTAGACTACAGTCTCCTTAGACTACAGTCTACGTAAACTATAGTCTACAGTATACTTCGAATCCAGTCTGCAGTTAGCAAAGTAACGTTAGACTGTCTGCAGTCTGCTTGAATAGCAATTTAATAATTCATATTTGATTTTCGACTTTAGCGTTATGTTCCTATAGGATGGCTTCTCAGTCTTGACAAAGTATAAAAAAAAATGTTATTTCATCCTCTCCAAAATTTCGGCCCATTTGAAACAAACTCGAGGGACAGGGATTTAACAGCAACTTTGAATCCCTCTAGAAACTTCCAAGCGAACCAAAACGTTGCACAAGATGAAATAGCAGTATTTTGATTTTGTCAAGACTGAGTAGTCATCCCTTAGTTATCTAATTATTGAACAAGCTTGAGCTACAATCTACAAAGACTGCGTATACATAGACTGTCGACTATTAATATTCTATTTAAGCTGCATTCCACACAGACAGCAATCTATTTTGCCTTGAGCCTTGCCTTGATTTTACTAAATTGCAGTCTATTTCAACTAGAGTTTACTTTGAGTACAATCTTGCAGACTGAAGTTTACGTTTTCTTCGAATGCAGCATAGACGTCAAGTGATTCAACCTGTTTCTTCCCGAGCAGAACAAAAAAGCATATGAATACCTAATTTTGATCTTGATAACTGGCCTTGGTATTAAAGAGCTCAGATTAAGAGGTAAAATACCTAAGCAAAATACCTAAGAATTGCAAGCAAAATGTCTCTAGAATAACTAAACTTGATATTCCGGATACCTGGGTAAGTATCTGGTCACCTTAGAGGTATTATTTTGGTATTGTCTTACCTCAATTCGGTATTCGCATGACATTGTGGGAACAATTTGATGGTATTATCCTCAGGTATTTTACCTCTTAATCTGAGCTCATAAATACCAAGGCCAGTTATCAAGTTATTCGCTTCTGCTCGGGTTACCAAGAATTCAATTCATTGCTCAACATATTCAATCTTCCGGAAGTCCGTCCAACTTTTTGACTTCACCATCAACGTTGACATCATAGAAGAGAGACGATGGTGGAAACGTGCATCAGACTCAAGGTTGAAGCAAGTAGGATTGGGCTTGACACTATGGCGTTAGAGATAAAATACATGAGGGGAAGAGGCTCACGAGTAGCCAATGTTAGCCTCCTACTACGAGTGTAGATCAACGGTGATGAAATCGAGGCGGTAGACGAATTTGTGTATCTGGGCTGATTGGTGACTGCCGATAACGACACCAGCAGAGAGATGCAAAGGCGAATTATGGATGGCAATCGTGCCTACTTTGCACTCCGAAGGACGCTAAGATCGAACAATGTTTGCCGAACAGCCAAGTTGACCGTCTACAAGACATTAATTAGACCGGTAGTCCTCTACGGCCACGAATCATGGACAATGCTCGTGGAGGACCACCTTGGTGTCTTTGAACGGAAGGTGTTGCGTACGGTCTACAGTGGAGTGCAGATGAAAGACGAAACGTGGAGGAGGCGAATGAACCTCTCATTGTTCACACTGCTAAAATCAATCGACTGCGGTGGGCTGGGCAACGAACCAAATGGCACAAGAAAAAGAGGCGCGCAACGAGCAAGGTGGATCGATCAAGTAGAAGGCCACTTGCGGACCTTTTGCAGACTGCGAAGCTGACGAAGCGCGGCCATGGATCGAATAGAATGGAGACAACTTCTGTATATGGCAGAGGCCACCCCGCCGGCCACCAGCTTAAAAAAATCCGACAATAATTTCCAAGTAAAAGTGCGCACAAGCAGCAGAGAACTTGTTTCTTAAATTTTAATGATCGAGTGGGTAAACTTTTGCCTGTCAAGGGAGCTCCCTCCCCCTTGCCTACCATGCATTGTGGTAGCTAGGTAAAAGTCTATCTGCTCGATCAGATACCGCCTTCCAAACATGCCCTACGCTCAATTTCAACTACTTCTATTCAGTTTCACAACCTGCCGTGCTCTTACGGACCTATCAATACTTTCTCTTCACATCTTTGGTTCTAGCAGAAATTGCTGTCCTCTCCTAGAGTTGCATATTGATAAGAATGATATTTCCAATTTTCAAACGTTATAATTAATTACGTGCTTCGTGCAACAACAAATTGATTAGTTTAGATTAGAACAACATGATTAGTTTAAATGTATTTTAAATTTTATGTTTGAGGCGTTTAATCGACTTAGCGTCCCAGAGGCGACATACCGTTGATTGTGATTCAACCAGAATAACTTAATTCTGTGTTCACTAGGAGTGATTCTATGGGTATCTAAAGGTTAGAATATGTAACATTTTTGAAGAAAATGATGAGAGGAACAGCTTTTATTTCCTCTCTCATAATTTTCAAATCTGGCCTCAATTTTGCGTGTTTTTAAGTGTTAACAATTTCACGTCAGTAAAGCAAGAATAACTGAAGAAACATCATAATTAATATTTTCACAACTGAAAGTAGTTCCATTAACTTTTGAAATATTTCTCGAATAAGGTAAATACCATCGAATTGTAGAACTTGGTGAGACCATTCCAGATAAGTTTTGAAGCTTGTTCATCCTTATTTTTATTTTCAACTACTTCATTTTCGTTGTCAATTCTCTCTACCAAAATAATTACACCGACCATGCGAAAAATGTCCACGAATATCAGCTTCCAAAAACCATCGTGAGATTTAGATGGTGGTCCATTAAAATAAAATCAGTTAAGTAAATATAATTCAGAAGTTATTATCCATTCAGAAAGAGTAACATTAGGGAATTATGCAGGGAGGTGCATACTTTTTTTCATGGATTTTTGTTGAATTTTGGCTTCAATTTATCGTGCCCCAGGTAGTTTCATTAGTCGCCGTGCTTCCAGGATTGGCAATTCCAGGTATCTTAAGGAATATACAAAACAGCGTATTGTTAAACCAAATGACTTCAAAAGTTGTTTGGAGATAATGAAAGAGACAACTTTAAAAAATACAGGCTACAGCCCCATTGGCTAGTTCGAAATGATGACGCAGAAAGAAATGTAAGCCATTTTGATTTTACAATGCAATACTCTTTGAATTCATATATTTTTTAAGACAAGGCTTAACAATTAGGAATTTTTCAATAGTCTGTGGCCCGAAATCAACAATGTCCTTTATTAATATCGATGATATTTCAGATAGATTGATGCAATTTTTTTGAAAATCTTTGAAGAAAAGACTGAGATATTAAAATTCCAAACCGGACCACTTTTTGTGACGGTCGTAATTCGATTTTTTTTAAAATCGTACCCCAGTATAGAAAAAAAAACAATGACGTACTCCTACGTCAAAAAACAATCAAATTTCATCGAATGGCCGAATTTGGTGAGACCATTCCAGCTGTAGAAAATAACCTTTTGTCAAGAACTTCTTCGCTTTCGTTGTAATTGTTTGCAAACTCTACATAGCTTTGACTAAATCAACCAGTTGAATCAGCTTCCGGTGCTATTTGTTCTGTTAGCCTCAGGAACTGGTTGGAATACTAGAAAAACAGAATACTAGAAAAACAAATTATTTTCTAGTACCCTGAAGGTTCTGACATTTGAGGTGCCGGCAACATTGTCCCCCTGGTACTGGTATTCAATATTAGAGATCTCTCGATTTTTTTTTCTTTTTGGTCATAATATTGACTGCAGAACAGTTCAACTATGGTTGACTATAATTCTAAATAATTTCCTTTAAGTCTTAAATAATTGGGTAACCATTAGAACAACTATAATTCCAAAAAAAAAAAAAAAACGGTTGTGGTATGTTGAAAATATTTTCCTCTCATTTTTATGACAATCTGACAGTTTAGTTTTGTGCAATTCTGTAAAAAATACGATTAGATAAAACGTATGAACAGGTTAAACATATGGACGAGACGACACTGATGTTAAAAACGTTTCCACCTCATTCTCATGGTTTGGCTCATTCGCAACGTTGCCACATTTTTTTTTCGGCACAGTACCGGTATTGTTTATTGTTCTTGTAAATGATTCCAAGCGATGCATTAGTTTGAAAAAACCTATTAAAGGCAAAAATAGCCTCATGATGGAGTACGATGTTAGTGAACTTGATATTGTAGTCGATAGAATCCATTATTATACATTATTATTTTTCTCTGACCGGTCGGGCAGCGCATCAGTTAAACATTTGGACGAGACAAATTATCTGCCTGTGTTACGCAATTGCTCTGCAGACGTGGACTTTCAAAGACAAGCTTTTTTTGCAGGATATTTAGACGGTTTGAAAATATATAAATCGACTTTTCGAATTTCAAAAACGGGTAGTGCTCAAAAGTTTCGTCTCCTCAAAAAAGTCCCCATGCAAAATTTGAGCTCAATCGGACTTCGTTAAGTGTTGGACCAAAGCGGTCAAAGTTTGACTTTTTTGAAACATGAAAAATTTCCCAAGGGGGGGGGTACGTGAAAATTCCGAAATCGATTTTTTGTTTTTGATGCCAAATGTCTTAGAAATGCATGAAACGTCGAGATCTGGTGTTATCTCGAAAAAAAAATTTTTGAAAAAAATTGACTTTTTGGGACTTGAAATTTTTTGGAGTTGGAGGAGTGAAATGAATTTGATATGGAGGATTTGAATTCAATTGCTGAGATATCCATGGCAACAGTACTGAAACATGTCTTATATCATCGTTGGCAACTGCTAGCATATTATGTGATATTTCATTAGGGTGGTTCACTTGTTTTGCATTAGGGTGGTCCATTTTATAGAAAAATAAAAAAAATAAGATAATAGTATCAAAACATCTCTTATATAATCGTAAGCCATTATCAATATTAAATATATGATATTTCATTAGGATGGTTCATTTATTTTCCATTAGGGTGGTCCTTTGAGTTGGAAATTAAAAGCAACAAAATATTTCCAGCAAATTTACCAGTCAATATTTTTTGTATAGTTTGAAACCATGATTCTTTTTTGGCATACTACACTTCGTTAAGATATTTTTATTATGTTTTTTTTAATAGTTAACAAAAATGTGCCGTTACCAAAATATGGACAAAAATAAGGAAAAAAAACGATTTTTGATGTACCCAAATTATTACAATAGCTTGATAGGCGACTACGAAGTGCAACAAAAGTTTTTTGTTTATCTTTTCTAAAGAGGTTCTTGGCCTTGGACTGCTTCATTTCCGAGAAACACAAGTAGGTACGTTATAGGGGATCAAAACAAAAGTACGTTACCTGCCGCTTGCTGTGGTATACGCGCTTCGGTAGTGACAACGTCTGCTTCGAATGCTTTTTGTTCTGAAGTGTTATCTACCCAAACAAAATATAAGCTACCCGTAGGCAACGAATACGTCCCAAGCGAGCAGTTTTGAAAGACTGAGTAGGTAATGAAATGGCCACACATTTGGTATATAAGGAATTGTTATTTTTAGTTTTACTCATTCAGTATTTTTATATTTGAACGAGGAACCGCGGTCTAGTCAACAGTTTTTTGTTTTTCAAAATGGAGGATATTCGGCTAGTTGGAAAATACCTACCTTTGTTCCCCGAATCTTCGAATTTGCCTACATACAACGAAGTTTTCCGGAAATTCATGTTTCATTTGCGAGCAGAGAAGCAAAAGACTAAACCAAGTGCACAATTAACAATACAAGCTTTGAAAGTATCATGGAATAAAAAGCATTTGAACCATTTGCTCGACGACAGGACAGTGCAACATAAAATCTTGCGGTACTACGAAACTTGGAAAATCTTGCAGAAGCGCAAGCTAAGAATGTCGGCGAGAGAAATTGAGAAGAGAAAGGATTTCTCTGATTCATTGCAGAACCTTTTCGATATCGGGAAGAGGTATAAACCGAAGAATAAAGTAGAAAGAAAAGCATATCGGTATTTGCAAGAACAACGAGAACTAACTCTTCCAACAACAAGTGAGTCTTTTCCAACGGCAACTATCTCGTGTAGTGATTTTGAGGAGGAAGAAACAGCAGAGGCGACAACAGAGACTAATCCACGAACAAGTGAGCAGGAAGAAGCAAGTCTACAGGAAAGAAAAAATTTAACTGCTAGTGATTTCGAGTCCTCATCTCAAACCCAGAGTGAGTCCGTTCCTTCTATCAGTACTATCGGCGAAGATTTTCAGATACCGGGTAAGTGTAAATTGAATTAATTTCAAATATGTTTTAAAATGTTTTTCGTGGTTAACAAACGATTGATTCTTAAATTTTCTTCTAGGTCCTTCCAAATCGTCTTCAACTTCTAAATCACCATTAAAAAATGTCATTACTGTCGATGTGGCTGCTGCTTTGGACCGCTGCAAAGTGAGTGATCGAAATGCGGTATTTCTAATATCATCTATAGCGAAATCATTGGGGCACGACGTTTCAACATTAGTGTTAAACAAAGAGTCCATTAGGAATTCAAGAAAAGAAATTCGTGTGCAAAAGCAGAACGAGCTGAGAGCAACATTTAAGCCACAGGTTAACTTAACAGTTCATTGGGATTCAAAACTGCTTCCTAGTATATTGTCGTCTAAAGCCACCCCAAAAACTGAACGATTGGCTATAGTTGTATCTGGTGAAGGCATCCGTAAGCTGTTAGCTGTTCCTCCCATCCAAAATTCAACAGGAATAGAACAAGCAGAAGCGGTGTACAATGCAGTTGTCGATTGGGATCTTGAAGACAGGTAATTTCTATTAGTTTCAATATTATTATTGATAATTTTTAAATTATACCGTTATTCCGTGTTTTAGGGTTATGTTTACATCATTTGATACCACTGCGTCAAACACTGGTCGAAAGAAAGGAGCGTGTCAACATCTTGACAAAATGTTTAAAAGACAGCTGATTGGACTTCCCTGTAGACATCACATACACGAGCTGTTAGTTGGCAAGGCATTCAAGGCACTACAATTTGAAACTGCACAATCTCCAAATGTTGAGATTTTTAAGCGGTTTCAGACGGAATGGCACCGTTTAGAAAAGAGCTCATACCATTCTGGTGTTAATGATGTATTCGTTAAATCATCAATAACAGCCAACGAGAGGGTGGATCTCTTGAATTTTTTTGAGCGACAATTAAAAGAACAACATCACCGCGAAGATTATCGCGAAGTTATTCAGCTTACGCTTATATTTTTGGGTGGAAAAATTAAAGAACATTTTAAAATTAGAGCTCCTGGTGCTTTCCATAATGCAAGATGGATGGCAAAAATTATTTATTCACTAAAAATGTTCCTTTACCGACACACTTTTGCGTTACCTAAGGCAACTCAACAACAGTTAGCACGATTTAATGTATTCATTGTAAAAGTATATTTGAAAAACTGGTTTCTGTCTACGTGTGCTGCAATGTCTGCAAACAATGACCTTAATTTGATAAAATCGCTTAAAATCTGCGAAGCTGTTGACGAAGAAGTTGCCAAAGCAGTATATAAAGGGTTCTTGAAACATCTGCAGTATTTGGATAGCAATCTCATCGGATTGTGTTTATTTGATGAAACGTTGGATATCGCAGATAAAAAAAAATATATTGAAGCCTTACATACATCAGGTAATTATTTTGTTCAATTCGATGTACGCAGAATATTATATTTCTAACAATATTTTTATTTTCAGCTAACAAAACAAATGTGTGTGCTAAATCCATAGTCGAATCAAACGACGTTTCAACACTACAGCTGCACTCATTTGTTCAAGGCAGTCAGCATACTAAAAACTTGTTATGTGCTCTAGAGATTCCGGAATCATTGTTGGAAACTGATATTACGCAGTGGAATAGCAAACAAGAATATGAAAATGCCATTAAACGAATTAAAAGCTTGGAAGTAGTAAATGACAATGCAGAACGAGGTATTGCATTAATCAAAACATATAATTCGAAATTGTCAACGGATGAAGATCAGAAACAGTTTATTTTGCACTTAGTTGAAGAACATCGAACAATGTATAAAAGTTCAAAAAAATCAGATGTAATTTAAGAAAATATATGCGATGCAATGTACCAAAAACCTAGCAACATGAATTTTGGAAATATCACAATACCGTTCCCTCCCTTTCGTTAGGTGTCTTTTGTCACAACCATTGAAAAGGTTAGTTATATCTGCAAATACCGTATTAATGAGATAGTTCCCCATCTTAGGGGTCCAACAAACAATTTTAGCTGACTAAACTCTTCTTTCTCATATAAACAGCTGAATAAACGTTTACTCGGTCAAAATTGTTAATTAGGTTGCAGTCGAAGACTTCCCACTCTACAATATTCGGTAAATGTAGGATAAATAACTCTGAAATTTTTAATCTTAGCTTGTAACGACGGTGCAAAACAGAAATAAGAAACTCACTGATGCACAATGCTTAATCTCTAAGATTATTATTAGACGAGGGCACCGATCTGTTTCACCTTAAAGAAGCGTCGCATTGAGAATGTAAGTCTCGCAAAAGTTTCCAAAAGGACCACAAAGAGAGCGTCTCTAGTAAATAATTCTCTTTGGTAGTCCGTACGCTAATCTTACAGTCTGTGGATAGAAATCGGTTGAAATTATTATATTGATGCACTAATTAATGAAAAAGAACGAAAGAAGCGAATTTCTCATTGTAAGATAGGTAATATTGAAAAGTTTTGTGAGAAATCATTAAGCTTTCTGACGTCTATCATCTTTCTCTTTCAAGCACGTAGAAAGAATAGGATTGTTTTCATACGTTTTTTGTTTTTTTTTTTTTCGTATGTAAACAATCTATTCTTTCTACCTGCTTGGAAGAGAAAGATGATAGACGTGAGAAAGCTTAATGGTTTTAACCTATACGAAAAATATTGACTGGTTAAAGCGCTATTCGCATTACAACGGGCCCGACGCGGGGCGAGACCCGCCGGGGTAATATTTTGAAATGATTGCTTGGATTTTGTATGTGACTGTTCTCACTACGCTGATGTGCCGTGCTGGGCGTAGTGAGAATACTCACATAAAAAACCCAAGCAATCATTTCAAAATATTACCCGGGCGGGCCTCGCCCCGCGCCGGGCCCATGTAATGCGAATAGCGTTTAAATTTGCTGGAAATATTTTTTATTGTTCTTAACGACCCTAATGGAAAATAACTGAGCCACCCTAATGAAATATCATATATTTAATATTGATAATGGCTTACGATTATATAAGAGATGTTTTGATACTATTATCTTATTTTTTTATTTTTCTATAAAATGGACCACCCTAATGCAAAACAAGTGAACCACCCTAATGAAATATCACATATAATATGCTAGCAGTTGCCAACGATGATATAAGACATGTTTCAGTACTATTGCCATGGATATCTCAGCAATTGAATTCAAATCCTCCATATCAAATTCATTTCACTCCTCCACCTCAAAAAATTTCTAAGTCCCAAAAAGTCAATTTTTTTCAAAAATTTTTTTTTTGAGATAACACCAGATCTCGACGTTTCATGCATTTCTAAGACATTTGGCATCAAAAACAAAAAATCGATTTCGGAATTTTCACGTACCCCCCCCCTTGGGAAATTTTTCTTGTTTCAAAAATGTCAAACTTTGACCGCTTTGGTCCAACACTTAACGAAGTCCGATTGAGCTCAAATTTTGCATGGGGACTTTTTTTGAGGAGACGAAACTTTTGAGCACTACCCGTTTTTGAAATTCGATGGTCAATTTTTTCCCATACATGCCATTGGCACCCTACTGTGCATCGCAGTCCCCTCGGCGGTACCCCAAGGTTCACATTTAGGACCACTTTTTTTATTTTGTACGCAAACGACATTTCCTACATACTTGAAAAAAATCCAAGTACTTATAAAGGGTGTATTCCATAAAAATGGCACACAGAAAATCTTCTTTAACTTTTGAATCGTATGAGTAAAAAACCTAGAAATTTGAGTAGATCTTATCCACAGTGTATTATTTACATCTGCCAAGTTTCATAGTTATACATTCAGTAGTTCCAGTCATGTCGTCGAAACAAGAAATTCTCCGTGAGAAAATTTTGTGCATTCACAATCAAAATCCAGAAGTTTCTAATCTGGCAGGCGATTTGCGGATGTGGTGAAATAAGTGCTCCCTTCATCACTTCCGGAACAATAAACGGTGCGATTTACACGGAAGAATGCCTTAAGAAGCGTCTGTTGCCATTCATTAAGAAGCACAAAGGATCAACTCTGTTTTGGCCTGATCTAGCATCCTGCCACTACGCTCGAAACGTATTATACCGAGCCAACGGAGTCAATTTTGTGCCAAAGGATATGAACCCACCAAATTCGTCGGAACTTCGTCCAATTGAAAAATTCTGGGCAATTATGAAAACGAAACTTCGCAAACATCTCAAAACTATAAAAACAGAGCTAGAATTGAAGAAAATTTGGGTAAAAACAACAAAAACACTGGGAAAATCGGTTGTACAAAATTTGATGGGTGGAGTGAAAAGGAAGGTGCTGGCATTCGGGATGGGAGACGAAATTGAATAAAACAAATGTTGTAAATCAAAACTCATTAGTAGTTCTTCATTCCCTGAAAATTTCAAGAAAATCCGATAATCAGTTTAATTTTGATGAGTATATATGTGTGTGCCATTTTTATCGAAGCTCTTCATGGAAATAAATAATTCTAGCGACGCAGAAGAATTCCAGAGCAAAATTATTTTTTTCTTAGAAAAATCTTACAGAAAAAATTCTGCATAAAATGGTCCCATCAATCGAATGATGCGCCAGTATAATCTACTTTGCGAAATTATTGGCAGCACTTTGTCTAAATAAAAATTCAAAAAAAAATTTCGTCTAAGAGACAACAGAAATAATACATAGTATGTAAGTAAAAAATTGTAACCATTGTTTGTAGTCTACTTTGCTTGACGGAATAAATAAATTATGAGTTGAGTGCATACAGCCAAGAGCAAAACGTAAACAATAATATTGAAGGCGTTCCCAATTCAATGAGGTGGCTGTTTCTTGCTAAAATATGATGGTGCTTTCAAATTTGCATCATGTTTGGAATACATTCATGTTATTGCAAAACACGTTAAAAACTAAACGATAATTGTAGAAGGAGATGTTTCGCTCATAGCCATGAGGCACCAAGAGTAGACAGTCATGTTTGCTAGAATGAAAGATATGAAGAGAAAGTGTTGAAAGTTCCGTTAGCGTACGGTAGGTTGGAAATGGAATAGAAGTATTGAAAATTGAGCGAAAGGGCATGGGTAAAGTAGTACTCGAACCAAGGACGTTATCATTGCCAAACATCCCACTGCGGGGTAGGTTGAGGCACAAGATACATCTGCCACCTCAACTGATAACGTGTTGGAACTCGCTCATGTTGTTTGTACACACTCTGTTTTGATGCGTACATGGGAGAGGAAAACTCTCTCCTTTTTTGGGTTTGTTTTTGTACACAACGACTGATAATTACTTAGTGTTAATCTTCTCGTCATCTCTAACGTAGAGACCTCGGAGAGAAACCCGGAGAGAAACCCCGCAGTGGGATGTTTGGCAATGATAACGTCCTTGGTTCGAGTACTACTTTACCCATGCCCTTTCGCTCAATTTTCAATACTTCTATTCCATTTCCAACCTACCGTACGCTAACGGAACTTTCAACGCTTTCTCTTCATATCTTTCATTCTAGCAAACATGACTGTCTACTCATGGTGCCTCATGGCGATGAGCGAAACATCTCCTTCTACATCATAATCGTTACTCCACGTTCGGAGAATACAAATATAACAATTAGAGTATGTAAACGATAATTTTCAAATACGCCGATACTGCCGTAATAACTGCTGTAAGCTGATTTTCCTACATTAAACCGTGCCATCCTTCAGGCTGATTGGACACCACTATATACTGCTGTTGATGTCAACGAAGCTGTCGGAATCCTAACTGACACGCTCACTGAACTGTTTCGTCTTCATATTCCCTCACCAAGCCCCAATCAGAGTCCTCTCTGGTCGAATCAAAAACTGAGAACTTTGAAGCGGATACACGCCAGGGCTCTTCGACATTACTCTGAGAACCGGAACCTGATTACCAAGCGAAACCTTCAGACGGCCAGCAACAGATACAGGAACAACAATCGCCTGCTATACTCACGGTATGTTCAGCAAAAGCAATATAATTTGAAGCGTAACCCCAAGCGTTTCTGGTCATTTGTAAACGAAAAACGTAAGGAAAATGGTCTACCGTCTATTATGTCTTATCGTACAGACACATGCGCCTCTCCCACTGAGATATGCAGACTATTTGCGTGCTATTTCTCAAGTGTTTTCAAAGCTGAAATAGCTTCTTCGCAACACATTAGCGCTGCCCTCAATGATGTTCCTGAAGGAGTAGAAATACCCAGATGGATGGAAGGAATCTTTTCTGTTTCCTGTTTTCAAAAAAGGGGATTGCGGAAACGTATTAAACTATCGCGGCATTACATCTTTATGTGCAGGCTCTAAGTTGCTGGAAACTCTAATTAATAAAACACAATTTCATGCTGCCAAAAACCACATTTCGGACAACCAACACGGATTTTTTGCCGGGAGGTCAACGGTCACTAACCCCACACAATTGACTTCATACTGCAAACGAAATATTTATTTATTTATCTTTAGAATTGCCCATGAATTCAGAGATCCATACTGTTTACGTGCGTTGTACTACTCGTTGGTACGATCCGTTCTGGAGTATGCTGCTGTAGTGTAGAGTCCGTATACTGGAATCTGGACATCAAGGATTGCAGCTGTTCAGTCACGGTTTGTTCGTTAGGCGCTGAGGTTTTTGCTATGGCGTAATCCTACCGATCTGCCTCCGTATCAAAATCGCTGCCGGCTTCTTGGAATGGACACGTTGAGCAGAAGACGACAACTGGAAAGAGTTTTATTTGTGCAAAAAGTGCTAACCGGTTGTATAGATTCACCTAGTATCTTGGCTCAACTCAACATTAACGTCATTCCCCGTAATTTGAGACGCACTGATTTTCTTAGGCTAGATTTTAGACGCACCGATTATGGTCGGAATGATCCACTACGTGTAATGTGTTGTACGTTTAACAGTGCGTACAGTTTGTTTGATTTTTGTATTAGCACTAAGAGTTTTAGACAACGATTGCTGAGTTCGAATTTCTTTGTTTAGTTTGTTTAGTTTAAGTTTTATTCATGTAGACCGTGTTGTCAAATGAATATTGCAATATATAATAATAAGCATAACTGTCCCATTTTTATAGGAAATCCCATAGAACATAAGACAATTATGCGAATAACGGCAGTATAGTACTTAAATATAACTTTCTGCCATTTATTTAATTTCCAACTTGTCTTGTTTGTTACATGGGTAAAATTTCTCTTGTTCGCAATATTAAGCCTAAGAATTCACTGGACAAACGTTGCTTGAGGAAAAAAATCGAGTACAGTGTTTCAACAACTTTATTTACTCTTTTTAATAAGGAACGATAGTCAATTTGTTTTATGATCAATAGCTTGAGTATCACAATAAAAATAAAAACTAAAACTCATGTGATAATTAACAGCATTTTCATAATTCTTATTGAACACATATATTATGGCAGCTTACATTCACTTTTTATTCGCAGACATGTTTTATTCATGCCTTCATATTTCTAGATAATCCTAGTTTCTCTCAGTAGTATCTAACCCCTCATCATAGTCGAAAGTTTCAGGTGAACCTTCATTATTCAAAAGTAGCAGATGCGTCAATGATTTTGTCAATTTTTCAACTTCTTCCTGTTCGAACCGATTCCCTTGGACGTGAATTTCAGTGACTCTAGGAATCGCTCTCAGAAAACTTTCCGGTAAAGTTTCCAACCGGTTGTAACTCATATCCAACCCTATCAGGTTCGTGGGAATAATTTCATCTGAGGGTAGAGATATGCTTCCGGCTGATGAAACATTGAGCGAAACAAGATTCTTTAGTTTATGAAGGTGATGCAGATCGAACCCAACCAGCTTGTTGTTCGCAATGTCAAGTGTTTCGAGCTGTGAAAGCTTGAATACATTGCTTACATTGTTAAGATTATTGGAGCCCATGTTGAGAGTTCGCAAATTGTACTTTTCAGAAGAAACTAGATGAAGTGCTGAAATTCGATTGTTCGAAGCATGTAGCGCTAGTAGATTAACAGGAATGAAACAATCAGGAAGGCTGTTTCCCGAGACATCTAAAATTTGAAGGTTTGGTTGGTTGAGAATAAAATCTTTCTGGACAAGGCTCAGTTCATTCCAGGAAACATTTAAAGTTCGCATCGATGGTAGGCTCAAGTCTGATGGTATGGTCCTAAGGCGGTTATTGCTTAAGGAAAGAACTTCCAGTGAAAGAAGGTTATTGAAAGCCTCAGACTGGATTGCTGTAAGATGATTATTGGCAAATGAAAGTTCAATTAACTGTGTTGTTGCCTGGAACCATCTAGGGTTCACAGTATCAAGCTTGTTTCCAGTAAGATCAAGATATTGCAAATCGGTACATGAGTCAAAAAAGTTTGGTGAAAACGATGCCACCAAATTATTTATTACTGACAAACTATGCAATGATTTAACGTCGCGAAGAAAAAGAATTGGAAAATTAATTATTGTCGTATCCGAAATTGTTAACTTCACCAAGTTGGTTAACCCACTGAGAAACGATTCATCCAGAGTATCTTTACTCAAGGAATAAATGTGCAATGCTGTTAGAGCAGTGCGATTCAATGGCAACAAGGCGTCAATACTTGCTTTCAAGGACTCCAGCTGAATTTCTAGTAATTCATCAATCGCGTTCTCGGTATGCGGTATGATTCTGTTGCGATCTAACTCAAGATGTTTCAAACCCTTATTTCTGATCAAAGATCTCAATTCAAAAGTCTTAAGACGATTTTTTGATAGTTTCAATGTTTCTAGAGATGCAACCCTATCGAAAACATGCGATGAAATTTCATCCAAGGAGTTGTTCGTGAAGTCAAGTTCCCTCAAACGACCCAGGTTGTTAAAAGATGACTCAAAAATGTCAAAAATATCGTTATCCTTTAAAATTAAATGTTCAATAGATGGTTGATTATGGAATGAATCTTCGTAGATTCTTCTGAGCTTGTTACCAGCTAGATTTAAATACACGAGTTTTAGTCCTTGAAATGTTTGTTTGTCAATTGTTTCCAGCAAATTACATTCAAGATTTAAAAAAGCAATTGCTGATCCATAGAACGCACCTTCTTCGATTGTCGAAATCTTGTTAAAAGACAAATCAACCGAGTTCAGATGAAACAATCCTGCAAAAGTGTTGCCTCTAATGATTGTAAGAGAGTTACGAGAAGCTGTGATGTGATGCAGTTTAGGGTTAGCTTTGAACAAGGTAATGGGAATCTCGGTTAGTTGATTGTAGTCGAGATACAATTCCGAGAGGTGGATGAGTCCATCAAAGGCATCATCTTCTAAAGAAATAATTTTGTTTCCATACATCATTATCACTGAAATGTTCCCTGCTTTGTTAAAAGTATTAGATCTTACGATATCTATGTGATTATTCTGCAATCTTACATAGCTACCTAGCTTGGCCCATATATTTCTTGGGATTGTATTTATTTGGTTTTGACTCAAGTCTAATTCAATTGAATCACTTTGGACCTTCAATAATGCCGTAGGAACGTTAGCCAAGCAATTACCATTGATGTTCAGTACTCGTAGATTCGTCAAACCATTAAACACTCGTTCGTGAATATGCTTTATCTCATTGCCCTGAAGGTGAATCTCACTCAACTGATTTAGATTATTAAACAATCCCAGAGGAAGGGCCTGTAGGAAATTACCAGACAACACAATAACCTTCAGATTATCGAGTCCTTGAAACGACCCCGGACTGATCCGTTCGATCACATTGTAAGAGACGTCCAATTGCTGCAGCGATTTCAATCCTTGGAAAACGTCGTGTCCCAGAACTCGAAGAAAATTTTCCCTCAATCCAAGCTCCGTCAGGTTCGTCAATAATCGAAAAACTCCTCCATCCAAACGTTCGATTCGGTTATCGCCCAAGCTCAAATACTCCAGCTCGCGAGGAATCCAGAAATGGTTTCGGTTGATCTCTCCGATCACATTACCGTGTAGTTCTAGTTTTCTTAGTTCTGGGCAGTTTTCAAACGCATTTTCGGGCAGTTGTTTTAAATTGTTGAAAGAGAAATTCAAGGTCCGTAGCTGGTTCGTATCAGCGAAAATCCGCTCCGGGAGGTTGGTGATTAAATTGTAAGAAAGGTTAATTTCTTCTAAATCTTCACATTGTTGAAATGAATCAGGATGAAGGGTTTTCACTTGTAATCCCGCTAGGTGCACTGAACGAATTCCATTGAGATTTTTTAACAGTGTCGGTGAAATGAACTCGATGGATGATTCGAGAAATTTGATCGCAGATATGTTGGCCGCTACTGGTGGTTGCAACGAAACGGCACTATCCCTTTCGGAGTTGAGATGAACGGAATGGAAAATACACACATCTTCTGTGCTCGGCACACATTGAATCGGCTGGTCCGCTGTCACGAAGTTTTGCAAACAAAGAACTGTGACCAACGTAACATATCTGAAATTTTAGCTTATTTTATGCACGCACCGACTTCAATCACTAATATAGGTTACTCACGCAGAAAGAGGCAACATCTTTTTAGCGATGCTGCTCGGTTGAAGTCCCACTCAGAACTGTTTGCCGCTACACGTTGAATGGATTAATCAGTCGCGAACAGTTGTTTGTAAACAAAGGCACTCATCAATTGATAAGGATGTGCGTTCTTACGAAACAGAAGCTGATTGATGCTATAACTATAGTTGAAGACTGCTACTACCGTGTTTGAAAGTATTCGACAATCAATTGAAGTGATCAGTTTCAAAAAGATTCAAACTGGATTTAATGAAATCGAAATATTTTCCTCAAAAAAAAAATCCTGAGGCACTGGCAAATGTATCGGTTCAGAAAATTTTGCTTCTATGTATAAATTTTTAATTATTCGTCTGCTTGGTTTAAGTATAAGAGAACAATTTTTTTTTATTACAGTGCTGGAAAATTATTCGATTTTACTACTTATTTTTAAAATACGCACTCTAATGTTTCCATAACATTTTGTACCGCCGTTAATGTATATTATTTGATGCTAAACGCTTATTTGCTTTGAACTGTTTTATTGAATCTTTTTCCGACTGTTTTAATTATTTTAATTGAGGTTCCGCTTAGCAATTGCCACATAAAGATTGGACTCGGAAAAAATGCGACACTTTGTTTTGGGTGTAACGTTTTATAGCGTGGGTAAAAATTAATGAAATTCTGAGTAAAACTAGTTTAAAGTGTTATGTTTATGTGTGCAAAATAATCGCAATCTGTCAAGTAGTTTTCAAGTTGCATTCGAAACAAGAAGAGCTACGCTAGCAAATCTTGGGCGCGGTGATCGATAATGCTGATCATTCGCACAGATGGATCGGCAAAAGGCTTGGATTCCACCATTCCACCGTGTCCCGCGTTGTGAAGATGTTTCAGGAGACGAAGACCATAGAGCGACGCGCTGGAAGCGGCCGAAAACCGAAAACGGAATACCCAGATAAGGCGCGGAAGATAAGGCAGTATTTTATGAATAACCCGATCCTTTCCACCCGAGACGTGGCCAAAAAGGTCAATTTGTCGAAGTGGTTCGTCCAGCAGACCATGAAGCGA
>JAHHFK020004065.1:0-105000 GCA_024533555.2 Aedes koreicus | reverse complement strand
GATCGTTGTTAACAAGCTGTTTAGGTTATCATAAACCTGACTAAAATATAAAATCTATTGGCACCTCTTGGTGCCATAATAAAATCAAATTGATTTCTAGAGGCTTTCACAAATCACAAAACTTTAGTAAAACTTAATGGATGGTTTTGGCAATGTTATTTGGGTATGACACATTTTGTTTGTTTTTCACGGCAGAAAAACGTTTTCTGATATGTTTGACCAAATCTTGCCAGATAGCGTTCAAGACGGGATGACGTATTTTTTACATTGCCTTTTACGAACATTTGTCAGACCAATACAAATTGTTAGAATGTTATTTTTCGACCAAACAAATTATTTAGCAAAGCTGCAGGAGATCGCAGCAAGCCGTGCTTGGAAACTGACGTGTTTTGCTTTTGCTGCGTCGTTTTCGCGAAAAAATCAAACAGTAATTCGTAATTTAACTTGAACTAACAGTGAAATCATAAAATCCCCGCGTGCATTGTGTTAGCCGTAGTAAATACAATCGATTCCCTTTCAAAATGTTTGAGTGTCGGTAGTATATCCCCGTTTTTTTTTTGTTTTTGTGCTTCGCCCCCGCACCCGGAAGAAGAGTTACATCAGCTTAGTTTTGGTTATTAGTGGTAATATTGTGACACTCGGGTATAATTTATTAGTTTAGAGTGTTTTTCCGCTATGTCGCGAGTGAATCGATGATTATTAGCAGTTTTGAAGCTCGAAATAGAGTCGTCTCATTGCGGGGATTTGCATTATTGGCAGTGTGTGGAGTGAAAAAAAAAAAGAAGACGAGTGCAATGTAGAGAACAGCCATTTGCTGGTCAGAAACAGCAAACGAAAACAACACGCATGGACGGGTGAAAAGCTTGCACATAATTTTAGGTGCATTCACCACGGGGTGTACAGAATTTTGTTATGCCGGTTGCATATCTAGCGGGCGGTTTCGCAACGTTAATTTTTGCGCATATTCAATCGCGAGTGCAAAAAATTAATTACGAATCAACGTCGACATTTTTGGAATGAACAAGATAGTGTGATTCAGGAGGCGGACATGGGTGAGATGTATCTGACTATAACTATATAACAATAATCTTATTTTCAAATAATACTAAATACGTGCCTGGTCTGGAAATTCAAAATTTCCAAATCTGGAAGTGTGTTACAGTGCCCTTATCCAAATGATATCGGTAATGTTTACATGCGGGGCTTATTGTATGTGAAAGTAACCTCGGAATGGGCGTGACTCTCCAGACATTCTGAAATGGGTTGCTGGATCTGCAGTAGAGCTATCACTTTCTAGCTCCCGGATTAAAGCTGCTTCCAATGGTCACTTGAATGATTGTTGTAAACAGATTTCTTCCATAATACCATTGCCGGCCGATGGGTGTTAGATTGGACACACACACACACACACACACACACACACACACACACACAAATTATTTAGCAAAGCTGCATGTAAAATAGAGGATGTTGTACTTACCAGTATTGAAGAAGTTTTAATAACTTTTATTACGACAGATGAACGTAAGAAAGTTATGGACAATAATATCAAATTCTGCTGCAATAGTTCGACCCCTCGACAAAACTTTACATCTCATGCATAACCAAATTTTAACAAAAACAATTAAATCTCGATCACTGTTCCGAAAAATTACCTTGCTTGACAAGCGTATCTGAAAGGCGCAATCCTAAACGTGAACTATAGTTGAACCCCTATTCCTCTCCTATATTATCATCCAAACACAAATCAATCACACCATCTGATAGAGCAGACCATTATGTTTCGTAGGTGGACAGCCTAAGGGTCATATCTATCATGCGAAAAAGACAATCAAATTTAATGTGCACATTTCGAGTTATGCCCTGCTGATATGTGCCACCAGCTATTTTCGTACGCTACCGGCTAAAAATAATCAAAACACGGGTCATTTCCGCACAATTTAGCATGTACTACCTAGCACCGCAGTTAAACGACACTTTCGGCTTCACATCGTAATCTCACGCATGCGCCTTCCCTATGGGCTAAATGCGTCGATACAGGTACATATGACTTTCTCCAACGGTCATTTCTGTGATGAATTCTCAACCGACTGCAAGATTTTTCCCTCGCAGACGGTGAAAGTCCTACTAGAAGTGTGTTTATATTTTTGTTTTTCTGTTGGAACAAGTTAAATGTCACGCGGCCCATGGCGGTAATGACCGACGTCACTGTATGAATGTGGGATGTAGAACGCCATCCGGAACATTTGCTCTCTGGTGACAAGATGCAGATCATGCCGGCCGGCACGAGGGCGCATTTGTAAACAGCTGGCACTATGAGTGTTAGTATATGTCGTCGGTTCGGGTTTGCGTTATTTTTGAAAGTGACTCTTCAGCGTTTTGTGTACATTTTGGCTAAATTGAATTTTAGTTCATTGTGAATGCTTGGTCGCACCAGACCGGCAGTTTCAAGCGGATTGTAGGGTTTTAGTTCGTAGGAGAAAACCCGATTACTACCGGGAGAGCAAAATGTGCAAGCTGAGGTAAATGCGCTATATTTGGGAAATTTTCAGAAGCGAGAGAAGTTTAGGAAATTTTTATGTTCATTTTTAGCATTTTGGCTCTGTTGCTCGTATCGGCTTCGGCGCATGCAGATAACGGAGGCACGTACAGCTGTTATTCTGGACGAAAAGAGTGCAAATTGACGAACTTAAAATATGAAACGCGTGACGCCGTGGCAAGCATCACCATTCTGGGAGGAAATGGGCCGTTTTTGGACATTGAGTTTGTAGATTCATCTTTTCCGATCATTCCGCCGTCGCTGTTTCGTGATAACGACAATGTGCGTTCAATATCAGTGAAAGAATGTGAAATTGAAGCCGTAGAACCAAGCACGTTTGACAATGCAAGGGAACTGAAATTCCTTAAGATACAGAAGAATTGGTTGGCAAAACTATTTAATGACATGTTTAAAGAGACCAAGCTAACAAAGGTGAATTTTGGAAACAACCGAATTAAGGAAATTGAAGAATTTACTTTCAGAGGATGTAGAGATCTGGATACGCTGAGGTTGTCTAAAAATAGAGTTAAAGTTCTCCCAGCTAAAATTTTTGCTGGATTGAGTGTGTTAGAAGACTTACACTTGGATCACAACAGGATTGAAGATTTGGACGAGTATTTGTTCCGAGACTTGAAAAATTTGCAGGATTTGGATCTTGAGCACAATTTTATCCAGAATCTTAAGCCAAATACATTCTCGGGCCTATCCAATCTACGAAAGCTAGTTCTGAAAGAGAATGAGTTATCGTCAATTGATCCACAAGCATTTAATCCGCTAAACAACTTGGCTGAACTTGATTTGGAAGAAAACAACCTTAAAGTTTTAGCACCTGAAACATTTGCCAGGCTGACCTACCTCAAAGAGCTAATACTAACCGAGAACTATATAGAAGATTTAAATGATCGCATTTTCAATCAAAATAGTATGCTGCAAACGCTTGTTCTGAACAACAACTCCATAGAGGCACTTCGACCGGCGCTATTTTCAAACCTTCCTAGATTGGAGCAGTTTTCAGTCCAGTTTAACGAACTTGCAAGTCTAGAGGATAATTTGTTCTCGAGCAACCCGAATTTGGACACATTGCACTTTGAAGGAAATGTTATTACCAAGATTTTCCCCCACGCATTCGCCAATCTCAGGCGTCTCGAGATTCTGGACCTCGATGACAACAATTTAGCGTCGATAGATGGAGGCATTTTCAGTGATTTGAGCGGATTGGAAAAGCTGTTCTTGGAAAACAACCTACTTAGAGATTTACGAGCTGGATCTCTCCGAGGAGCTAGCAACTTGAAGAAGCTTCGGCTCAAAGACAACCTGATTAGAAAAGTTGATGAATCCTTTTTCAACGATGTTCCACAGTTGAAAAGCCTCTCACTGGAGGACAACCTCATAGACATTCTGCCTCGAAACTTGTTTTCCAGCCTTGGTAGATTGGAGGAATTATCTTTGAGTGACAACAATCTCGAAGATTTAGAAGATGACGTCTTTCGTGGCATAGCCGGATCATTGCAAGAACTTTATTTGACAAACAACAAGCTGACAACCATTCGCTCATCTACTCTAAATTTGGGCTCGCTGGAATATTTGGAACTTGCCGAGAACTACTTGCAGGATCTTCCCCAAAACGTTTTCGAACACCTGAGGAGGTTGGACTCGTTAGATCTAGATGATAACAAACTGAGCAAATTTCCAGAAGCCATTCGTAGTTTACCCGCCCTAAAAGATTTGGAAATTGCAGGCAATCGGATTGCTCGAATCGATGTACACATTTTGAACTCACTGCAAAATCTCAAGGAGCTGGATTTATCGGACAACCGTCTTCTGGATGTCCCCGCTGATGCTTTCAGCAACCTGAGAAATCTTAAAGAACTATTTTTGGATGAAAACCGAATCAAACGAATTGCGGAGAGCAGTTTCATGCAGAACCGTAACCTGAAGAAGCTTGATCTGAGCAGGAACGAAATCGGAGATTTGAATCAGAAGATGTTTTCCGGCCTGTACAACTTGGAGGAACTTAATTTGAGCGATAACCCAATTACACGCATTGATGAATATGCATTCCGGGATCTTTCCCGATTGGAATCACTATCGCTGAGAAACGCAACCTTGCCGTACATCCAAGGCAGCCCTTTCATGGGGCTATCTGCGCTAGAAAAATTAGACTTGGACTCCAACAAACTGAGGGAACTGAACGACGGAATGTTTCGGGGGTTGGAAAACATAGAAGATCTGTTCGTAAATAGTAATCCCCTGACTGACATCCAAGCTTCTACGTTTCACCAACTTGGAAACCTTCAAGTGCTTAGCATTGGACCTAACGATATCACCAGCTTCGATAAAGACTTGTTCCGATATTCTCTGCGCTTGGAAGAGCTATACATGAATGGAATAGAATTCAGCTCCCTTCCCCGGGGAATCTTTCGACCGACGCGTAAGCTGGAAGTGCTGTCGATTAATGACAACGAAAAACTACAGTTAGTTGACAAAGAATGGTTTAGTGACTTGCCGAACCTCCGTGTTCTCAACCTGGTTAATAACAGTATAAACAACTTTCAACCGGGACTTTTCGATAACCTGGAAGATCTGGAAAATCTCTTTCTATCTGACAATTTGGTGGCATCCTTGGACGTTAAATTGTTTACCAAACTTCTTCAACTGGAGGCTTTAGAACTCGAAGGGATGTCGTTGCGATCTCTACCGGTTGGAATATTCGATAACCTGGTAGATTTGGAGCTACTAGATTTAAGCCGAAATCATTTGAGCTCATTGGATGATCGAGTCTTCTATAATCTCTTCTCATTAGAAGAACTATCACTTTCAGACAATGGAATTAACTCACTAAGCACGGCATTATTCAATGGTTTGCGGAACCTCAACGAAGTAGATTTGAGTAATAACGAGTTAAACTCTATTGATGCCAATTTGTTCCGGGATTGCTTGAACCTTGAAACTCTGAATCTGTCCGGTAACAAATTCGCCGTTTTTGACCTCCCGCGAATGAGTTTTGCTAAGACTTTAGAAGAACTGGATGTATCCCAAAATATGCTTGCATCGTTGGTCATTACAGAAGAATTATACCTGGTGATTGCTGATGACAATCAAATCAGTACGATTGTGATGGATCAATCGCCATCATACAACCTGGCGGTGCTGTCCCTTTCAAACAACCGACTCTCAGACATTTCCCCGATCTTCCGTCTCAATAATCTGATTTCGTTGAACATCTCCCGGAACGAAATTTTACAGTTAGACTTGGGTCAGCTGACGAACTCGTTGGACGAGCTGGAAGTACTGAATGTGTCGCATTGCAAGATATCCACATTTGGAGTACAGGGACTGACCACCCACGAGTCAATGACAGTGCTGGACATTTCAAACAACGAGTTGTCTAGTCTGGATTTTGAAATGCTCAAACATTTCCCGGATGTAGAAACGTTTGTATTCGGTAGTAATCGATTTGATCGAATGGATTTTGATACACTCTTGGATACCTTCAAAGACATGGAGCTGGTAGGAATGCAAGGCACCGATTGGGACTGCGAGTCGTTGGAAAGCGCTGCTCACCTTTTCGAAGATAATGACGTAGATTTTTGGAGGAATGGACATTCGAAATCATGCAGAGGACGAAATATTAATGGAATCTGTTGTAAGTAGGGAACAAAAGGGGTTAGCTTCCTGCGTTAGATTATTGGCTTCTACAAAAGAAAGTAATTTATGGTTTCCACATGATTGATTTCGGATAAGATTTGAATACGGTGAAAAAGAAACCGGTGTTGATAGAAAAGATTGCATATCTAGCCTTAGTTCACACTGTGCGATTGGTTCCACTTTTCATTGTTCTCCAAGAGTGAAGAAAGAAAAACATGAAATCCTATCCAGTAGCTTTGATTTATTGTCGAAAAAATAAACCATTTGTTTGTAGCTCATCAATGAATCACTTGTTTTCGGAAACCCAGTAAGAGCGAGAAAAGAAACAAAATCTTCACACTCTGCAAGCTGCCAACGCCATCCGGAGAGGCAACAGCACCAACAGCGATGGTAATTATGTTCATTATTTTCGTTGTTTGGCCTACCAGCGTTACAAATTTCATTTCGAGGCTCACGGCCAGTTGTGGACCTGCGGAAAGCGTCCGTGGGCTTCGTACTTGAAGGTTTATTCAGCAAAACACCCTAACCGCACTGGCGTGCCGAGAAGTAAGGTTGAAGGGTGTAACTTTGGAATGTGTGCAACATGTTCCATCTTCTGAATGATGCAGTCGTTGGAGAAATTATTTTGAAAATTAGAAAAAATATACAGATTAATCGGGTTAGACGGCAGTATTAAATGCCACTTGTGTTTTGAAACTTGCATCAAGTTTGTCACGCCTCTGTCGCAAATGGGCAAAAGACGTCCCCTTTCATGATTAGCGAGAAAATCGAGCTTCAGGAAAATGTCCCGTCTTCTTTTAAGTCAGCTCATAATAAGATTGTCTTACAAGCGTTAACAATGACACAATATTTCTTTTGCAATTATTTCTCAACGACTCATAACCTCCCTTCTCCCGAAATCACGTACGCCACTGTCGTCGGTTGGAAAAGTATCCTAGGCATCATTGCTGCTGACCACATCAGCGAAACTGCGCGCTTCTCCGGATCTTCTCTCTCATCGCATCCTCATCGTCGCCCGGGCCAGCTCGAAATTCGTACGTAACCAAATTTTTATGAATGAACCAGCCAATTTTGTTCACCGCACACCAACCATTGGGAAAATAATTGAATCTGGTCTACTGCTGTGATTTTGACCTGTCCGCTTGCTCTGCCTCTGGTGGGGAAACACATGTGCCAACACACATCCACGGCCGGCTACACACCCGTGTGTGCCCCATTTGACCGTTTTTGGACTCTCCGTGGTCTGCTGCATCTTTCTCTTTCATTCGCCTAGATATTTGTGTGGACCGTGTGTGTGGATTCCTCGCGTAGCTAAATTCGATCATAATTCATCTATTTATTATACGATTATTAACGGATAATTATGATCATTTTTTAGACGTTCCCTGGCTCCCGTGTATCGCAAAGAATCGATTTTCTCTTTTTTGAGGTGTTTTGGAGTCTTGCCATTGGAGTTCCAGAACATCCTGTTTAAACCCGCGCGTTCACAAGCTGTCTACCAACCCGAGCGCGCGGTGGCGGGGCCAGGTCGGGTCGCTTGCGGGATTCAAGCGTAACGATCTCAAACGGTGGCAGCGGAAGAATTACCAAAGCAATTATCGACTAACTTTTTTTTTGCCTTTACTCCGGTGAACTGACTGCGTGAAGCGAGTAGTTTTGTTTCTCTCAAATTCCCAGATTATGCCAGATCGACCGGGGAGCCCAAGGGGATTTTTCTTCGGAGATAGAGATTTTGTGTTTTGTTGTGAAAGTAATTATCAAAAGCCTGCAGGAAGAATGGGAGAAGAACGACTTGTTGGAGCTTGCTTTTATAGAAATTTTGTGAATCCGGCGTATTTTAGGCAAACGATGATTCTAGTAGGGTATTGTTTTTTATGCTTCTTGACAGAAGGCTCTAAATGAAGATAACTCATCGAATGCATAGCATAACGAAACATCGTTCAAGTACAAACTAGAATATAATGCGCCTTAAGCTTGTCTAAGTTATCTGATCGTTTTATTTTCATAAATTTCTCATGTTTCGTCCTTAGTTTAACAATCTAAGAGGAAGATTGGCGTGCTTGGCTTAAAAAGCAGTATTCGCAAGTTTGTAAACAGTCCTAAAATAAATCCTTAATAAACGTCCTCATTGCAGTTTCAATAAGTCGTTAACCCTTAAACCATGGTTCTGATCATTCACATTGAGTCACTCATAGTCGTTGGCGATAGCTCTTTTTAGCAGCTAAATTTTTAAGCATGATGAATATGAATTTGAAAGAACATACATCTTCAATATGTAAAAACTGGTGAGCCAACCGCACTCGAATGCAGGTGAAATAATGAAAGACTAGGAATGTTTTGAAATCGAGTACATCTCTGAACTTCCACAAGAAATTGGGAAGTTGAAAAAGGGTTGGTTTGGCAGCATCGTTCATTTTGGTAAACGATACGCTGAATTCTAAATACTTGTGGATGTGGACCGGTTTATACCAAAAGTAAGGATACTGTTTGAGCCTCTTTTACTTTACTTAACAATCAGACAAGGGCCGGGGTGGCCTCTGATGTACACTGAAGTTGTCTCCATTCTATTCGGTCCAAGCCTGCATTTTGCCAGCCTTGAAGTCCGCTGGTTGCCTTTTACTTTATCGATCCACCTTGCTCGTTGCACGCTTCTTCTTCTTGTGCTTTTTGACTCGCTTTCGAGAATCATTTTAACTGGGCTGTCGCCGACATTCTTGCGAAATGCTCAGCCCACCGTAGTCGGCCGATTCAAGCGGTGTGTGCGATGGGAAGTTCTCCCAGCAACTGATGCAATTCGTGGTTCATTCATCTTCTCCACGACCGTCTGGCCGGTCAAAAACGGCCCAGACCAAGACGTGGAAGGATTTCGACAACCTTGCCTTTCGTTTTCCACGCTTGCTGCACCTTCCGGTAACGCAAACGCGTCGCATGGCTGGAACCTGGTTGCGCTCGATGCTCTCACCTTTCTCCAGGAGCGCCAGGATCTTGTGTTTGGCGATGACGGACTTCTTCGCTCCCGGGTGAAGCTAGCGGTAATTACAAACTATGGAACGTAATTGCTTGACTGCTTTCGCCAAGGCTGGCGTAAACGAACTGATAAGGCTGTCATTTTTATCTGTATATAGGCTACTTTTAATTATTGACCATTCACCGGTAGACCCACCACCAGGTGTCAGTATAATCTCATGCCTCGGTGTCGGTGAACTTTGTCTTTTTTTATTTTTTTAATGCAAGTGTTATGTTCTGTTCGAGAATGCTGCAACTTGCGGGGTAGGAGTAGAGTAGGAATGCAGTTGGAGATTGACTAGGAGTATTGACTAGTATGTCAATCAGCAACTCATTCAAACCCATCCTTGTTGCTTAATTGGACAATACTATTTCGCTCCCAGCCGAATTCAACGATTACAGAGAAACAGATTTTTAATGAATTCATTTATAACTGTGCTCAAGTAAACCTTAAGTTAATTAAAGTGAAGTTTTGTTAACAACCACGTATTCATTGCTTATACGTGGTTGGTCTCTGTTTTTTTTTTAATTTTCCACATAAGCTTCAGTTGCCGTTGATGAAATATACTTTTAATTTTCTAAAAAAGTACACGCAGAAAACGAATTTTTAATTTCAACAATTTTCTGTGTTGAAATCAGTAGAAAATATGGTTGTTTCCCGGCTAACAATAATTTTTATTGACATCGAAAAAAAATATTTTTGATTTAAAAGGAAATATTCTTTGTTTTTAAAATACGAATATCTCTTGGATCAAAAAAAAAAATTCGTTGAATCAGCGAAAATATCTTTCAGAGAATTATTTTAATTTGTTTAGCCAAAGATTGTTGTCGTTCAATAGATAATATTTTTTTGGCTTTATGAAAACATCTTTGAAGCTAAAATTTTTATTTGTAAAATCAACAAAAGAAATAGTTGGATCAAAGATTTCAATTCATCGAGTCAATATTGTATTCAGTAGACTTCAAAATAGTCCTTGTTTTTTATAGTTGAGTTTTCTATTTCTTGTTTTTTTAAATAAATACACTTTTTATGCTTTATTTTAGGTATTAATTATATTTTCGTAATTACAAATTCCAAAATAAAGATTGTGGTCTACTTTATGTAAATTAATAGTGACTGTTAGTAGCTTTTCAATATCAAACACTACCCTAGATTCGTTCATTTTGATTACTTCAGTAGATTGTAAGTGATCAACAAATTCACGTGAATGAATGCTATAGCATACAAAACAGGCACTTGCAATGGTGGGTCCGAGAGAGAGAGAAGGACCTAAGAAAAAAAAAACAAACAGCTACATTATAAATCAGAAACTCTTATAGCATTTGTCAAACTGTATACAATACATTTGAAAACATACCTGTGCTTTTCTCCAGGCATTCAATTCGTGAATGGATTTTGTTCATTGCGACAAAAGGGAATCTTTAGCAGATCTTCTATTCCACGACGCTCAGTGATGCGAAGAGTTTCGGCAGAGTACTCGTTAGCTGAAAACAACAAAATGAAGTAATTTTTAGGAAAACAAATACTTAACCAAATAACTCACCAATAAAACACTTCAATTACTGTTGCGGACAGTCCAAATCCGTTTAAAATTTCCACGGTCTCGATGGTTTCAGCGGACACCTCTTCTACTAGAACCTGTTCAAATAAAGCTTCCGGACAACTCATTTTCACTGTTGTTCTCGTTACAAAATGGAGCTCACTTTACTGGCCACGCTTGACAACATATACACTGGCAAAAACATCAACAATTAGTTTTGTTAATTTGGTGATATCTTTTAAAACGAACAAATATATTTTATTGTTTATAAAAACATATTGTAGATTCAAAAATATTTACTTTTTTAAACAAAAATATCGAATCGTTGAGTTCTAAACTAATATTTTTTTATTTAACTACATGAGATTTATCTGCGTGTAGACGTGGCATTTTGAAATGTATCAACTGGAAATTGAACTTGAAATAGGCAAAACTGAAGTTATTTTCGATTAATGACTAGTAATGTGTTTCTACAAATGTATAGTATAAGAGTTTAATCTGCTTTTGGTTTTTTTTTTTTTTTTGACGTAGACTACGTCTTACGGCAAAGGTAGGATGTCAATTGAAAATCTAAAAATAAGCGTCTCGAAATATTGTTACAAATCAAACGCATATAACTTGATAAATGCTCAATAGATTTTCAAGATGTTTTCATCAATCGGTTGCAAATTTTCCCGCGTCTCAATTCAATTATCAAACCATAACCTTTAACACTTTTAAACTATTGAAAATAGAGAAAAGAAAATATGATGTGTTATAATTTTGTTTTGCTGGCTAATTTTACTAAATGCACAGTACTTTACTATCACAGATTTCAAATTTAAGCAAGGGAGGGCTCATATGCAGCTCTGAACGATATAAAACGGGTACACCTTCGCAATTCAACTCATTAGCGTCGCAGTACTGGACCTGAGCATTATATGGAGCCATCCAGGATCAGCAGCTGGGAATGGAGGCAACCCCGATGGCATGAAACCTGCAGTGCGGATCGGCAAGGCGCCAGCAGGTGGTGGAACATACCACAGAAGGTGCACTGGTGAGCAAGCTGATTGCTCTGAGGTTGTGGCTAGCAAAGCCTTGGCTAGGCAATAGTTGCTAGGCAGCCATTGAATATGCAGTGGTGTGCTAGGCAGTCGGTTGCCCAAGCCGGTGATGATTTGCAGCCAGCCGGTGGGCGCCACCACGAGGGGCATAATAACATGCTTGAGTGTGTGTGATATGCTTGGTAGTCATCTTTATCTGAAGCGCAACGTGCATGGTGCAGAAATAACCTGCTTTGTGAAAAGAACGAGAAGGTTTCAATTCGAGTGCGGAATATTTCAAATCCGTTCTTTTCGGGACGAAATATCCAATTTGAGAGAGTTTGTTTATTTTGAGTTTATCTAACAACTTACCACATGGCAGACAGCGGTGGCTAAAAAAATTTTAGTTTTCTCATCGTTGCATACTTTGAGCATTGTGCACTATTTACAAATAGCTGCCGGCATGAAAAATATTAAAATCGGTCGTTAATAATTCGATCGTTTCTTGATTGATTTAATTTTGATCTGATATTTTCGCGCTAATCTAGATGTTTTAACGATTGTCATATTATTTACTCACGTATTTAAAATTTTACAAATAAAAGATGAATATATTTCGCGTACATATTCATTAATCGGTGTTGGAAAATTGTATAGAATGTTGCGTTCCTGCAAGTATCAAGAAACTCCCTATTACTGACAACGTTTTGATTCTCGAACATGATATTCCGAAGTAAAATTCTCTGCACATTCCAATTAGTACAGTTATGAACAGTTATTCTGTTGTGTTAACGATTTGCGTTGGATAAGAGTTTTACTTCTAGGAAGAAACAAGTTTTGAGAAACTAAAAGTAGAGAATAAGTACGATGCCTAATCGATTTGATGTCAACCGTATGCGCAAATTTCGGAAGCGCGGTAAAATCGAACAAACAGGAAAGCCTCCAAAACGACCATGTACCGATCCTCGGAGACAGTACCTACGTTGCAATGTTCCGCTACGAAACTAAAGAAACTAATAAAATGGTTTAACGTAGTCTGTGTCAATCGGTCGTGTGTTATACACAACCCCACTGTTTTTTAATTTATTAATTTGTGTTTGTTTTGTTCCAACATATTGGAACAAAATCTCATCGTCGTCCAAATATAACCCCGGCCGAATACAAAAAGGAAGCTCTGAACATATCGCACAAAGTTCTAGTGCTGGCGATAACTAATGAGACGGCAGAATCCCAATTTCGCCAAAAATGTCACCCATTTTAACCTCAGGTAAACGTGGCATTAACGTTGATTCAATAAGGTTTTTGTTTATGCCGTATTTCAACATAATTCATGGTCCACATGCTTGAACAAGATATACAAAGCATTAAAAAAAATTTGCAAACGAATGTTTTTTCTAAGTTCTTCGAAACCTTCCAAACAATCTTTGAGATCAGATCTTGAGGATCTACATGATCAATAAGGCGATTAACGATGTCTTCACCGTACTTATTAGAAGAAAAAGCTCCACAAAACATCATAACACTGTAATAGACATATAACAACATTTCTAGAATACCTACGGTACACCAAATAATCCTTTAATACAGATCTAGATGTTATACATGATCAACAAGGCTATTTACGATGTCTCCACCGTACTTGTGGTTGAAATAACCCCACGAGACATCATAACACTGTAATAGACATTTATAGTATTTCTAGAATACCTAAAGTACTCCAAACTATCCTTGAAATCAAATCTCGATGTTCCACATCATCAACAAAGTAGTTTACGATGTGTTCACTGTATGTATTGGTGAGAAAAACTTCATGAGAAATCATTACACCTTTTTAGACATTTGAAAATATTCTCAGAATATCCATAATATTCTTGAGTTCAGACCACAATATTTTACAATATTATCACGGATATTAACGATGTCTCGACCGTATACATGTATTGTAAAGCTTCATGGAGCGAATAGCGAATTAAATATTCTCTATCTAACTCTTCAGCTTCAAAACAACTAAATCTCGTTTTTCATTATGTACAACATCCAGATCTGAACTCAAGTTTGCACAACAAACTTCCTCTGCAACTCTAAAAGCCTAGTTTTGAATGAAAATTTTATGATTGGGTCATATCCCAAGTAACATTGCGAAAACCATCCTGCTTTATTTAGTTTTATTAAGGTTTTATTAGAGCCACTAAAAATCAATTTGGTTTTATTATGGCATCAAGAGGTGTCAATAGGTTTCATATTTAAGTCAGGTATATGAGAACCTACACAGCTTGTTTACAACGATCTTAAAACCTTGTTTTCTCAAATTCCTTCTACTCCTATCAAAGGTTTTATTTCGACTTTATGAACTCGTAAAATGCTGCTTTGACATGCCGTTTTAGGACTCATTCATATTTACATATTGTGGTCAGTTGAAAAAGCATTTTCAAACCATTTTGCCTCCAGTAAATGCATTAAACGGCAAATTGGCATTGAAGGAAATCACTAAATGACCAAATAGTTTTATAGTAGTCATTGCGAAGATAAATTGTCTTTTTGGTAAAACTGTGATATTATCAGATTGTCATATTGAAATATAAGAAATAAATGAAATGTGGAATATTAAATGCACAAAATTTATATGTCATGCAAATGAACTATAGATCTGTGAACAATAGACCTTTCTTGAGGATTTTTTTTAAGGCTTATCAGATACCTTTTAATCTGCAGAATATACTTGTCTATGGAACCTTTGTTTTTTGAAGCCTGTAACTATTGAAAAACAATAAAAAAAACTGTTAAATAACCATTTCATCCCATATGCGCCCACTGGTGAATATCCATTTGACCCTCTCTTCCCGAACCTGATATTTCTTTTCTGTGGTGAGTTTCATGTTAGCCTGTTAGCTCTTCACTCCAAAGGAGAAATCCCATAAGCAGATGTCAGTGCTAGCGTGAAACATGATAGTTACTCAGTCACTTCACCGGAAAGTCTCGTAACAAATAGCGAATTTCGTTTTTGATTAAGTTCCAACCTAAATCGCGTATCAGAATTGAGTCGGCTTGTAGTGTGTTGAAAGTCAGTGTATATGGAGTTGATTGTAACCCGTATCGGATTGAGGTTCGCACTGACATTAAGTTCGGGTATCGCAGGTTGGAACTAGTTCCAACATAGGTTCAAAAACGACTTCGATAAAAGTGTTATTCTTTGCATAGACAAGAATCCCGTGTATCATCTGCCCAGTCAGCATCGCAATAGCATCCAGCTTTTCTTGATCCATGCTGCCACTAATGGAGATATCCGGCTGGGAATTCAACGCGATGTACAGCAAACCTCCTACCAGTCTTTGGTAAAGGTTGCTTCTTGGTAGTTCCACCGAAATATTTTGCTGATATCCAGGCTCCATCGGAATTTTTGACACTTTGGCTTCCGTGAAATCAAACTGGCTGGCCATTAGTGGATTAAGCTTCATGTATTCCAAGGAACAGCTGGATGTCATCTAGCATCGTGAACTTGAAGCATCCTTGTAAGTCTTACAGATTTTTTTTTTCTTGCGACAGCGGTCTTTTATTAACTAACAGGACTTAAGGCGGTCCTTAACTGAAACAGAGCTGATTATTTGCCAATAAAGAACTTTAAAGTTATAACAATTTATGATGTAGGTATGTATGATATTGGCTACTACCCTTTGTAACACGGAAGCTAAACCCGGAAGCAATGCGCTCTCCTCTCTGTTAGACTTGATCAAGCTTTAATAATCACTGATTATCCTCATCAGGCCATTCTATAAAAGGCCAAAAACGGGTAGGGTGGATCGATAAGCAACATCACTTATACGCATCCACAGGGATATAAAGGATCTCCTTCCAACAACAAGATTGAACAATTGGTCAAAAGAGCGAGCTATTAGGTGCGCAACTAAGTTCCCGCTGTTTAGCAATAGATGGCGCCAGTAGTAAGTGCTGGTCGAATGTTGTACATCTCAAGCGTCATAAACCAAGCTCAGACATATGGTAAACAAACCGCTTTGCCAAATCAGTTATTTTGGTTAAGTGTTATATATTTTGGTTGTCTGATTTCGTGCCAAATAATCGTCATTTGCGGGAAGTGTTGATTTTCTTCTTTCATTCGAAGAATACGGCGACTGAAGCACATCGAGAGCTCCAAAAAGTTTACGGTAATGCTGCTCTGAGTGAAACAGCGTGTCGTGATTGGTTTCGTCGCTTCAAAAACGGTGATTTCAGTGTTGACGATCGTCCGCGTGAAGGAAGGCCAAAAAACTTCGAAGACTCTGAATTGGAGGCATTGCTCGATGAGGATCCGTGTCAAACGCAAGAAGAGCTTGGTTCAGGATTAGGAGTTTCCCGCCAAGCCGTTTCTAAGCGATTGCATGCGTTGGGAATGATTCAAAAGCAAAGAACTTTGGTTCCTTACGATTTGAAGCCAAGAGATGTTGAGCGTCGTTTTTTCGTCTGTGAACAACTGCTCCAGCGGCAAAAAAGGAAGAGTTTTCTACATCGCATTGTGACGGGTGACGAAAAATGGATTCATTACAGTAACCCAAAACGTAAACATTCATGGGGACTGCCCGGGCATGCTTCAACATCGTCGCCTAGGCCGAATATTCACGCTGCGAAGGTTATGCTGTGCGCAGGTAACCAATAAGCATTAGCATAAGCAGTAAATCAACCCGAAATCTGCACTTCAGATGCTGCAAGCATTATATTAGCATTATAACAGCATCTTGAATGCTATCTGTTGTAAAGTTGCATTCCAAATGCTGTTTAAATGCTTATAGCCTGTAATAAGCATTTCAAATGCAAAATAGCATTAATGAAGCATTATCATAGCATTGCAGTAAAACAGCCGTATATTGGGCCAAAAGTGGCATTTATGTTGCATTTAAGGCAACTTAATTGCTTGATAGGCTGCCGTAAAGACGCTTTGAGTCTGCTGATTGGTTACCTGGGTGTATTTGGTGGGACCATGTTGGTGTTATTTACCGGGGAACGGTATCGAACTCAATTGATGCGATTGAGCCGAGCACTGCACGAAAAACGGCCACAATACGAGCACAGACACGAAAAAGTGATTCTTCAGCATGACAACGCTCGACCTCACGTTGCGAAACCCGTGAAAACCTACTTGGAAACGCTCAAATGGGAAGTCCTACCCCACCCGCCATATTCTCCTGATATTGCACCGTCCGATTATTACTTGTTCCGTTCGATGGCACATGGTCTCACTGGTCAGCAATTCCACTCATATGATGACATCTCAAAATGGCTTGATTCTTGGATAGCATCAAAAGACGAGCAGTTCTATCGAAATGGCATTCACGTTCTACCAGAAAGATGGAAAAAAGTCTAGCTAGTGATGGGCAATACTTTGAATAATTCGTTTGTAAACTTTGTTTTCAAAATAAAGTTCTTTTTTCACCAAAAAACAGCGAGAACTTAGTTGCGCACCTAATATATACCATGAGGATGCCCTAATGGGCGGGGAGATGAGCCCACCCTCAATTTTAAAACTGACGGTAGTTGGCATTCCTACTCTCCCCATCTAGAGTGCTTCAATCGCCTTGATGGCGCCTCCGATTTCCCTGTATTAAATAGCATTAAATATTTACACAATAGTGTTTATATTTATATAAGAGAAAAGTACTACGGGTCTTCAAATGGTGAATGACAACTGCGAAGGAAGATGCGACCGACCTCTAGTCCTCACAAGTTCCTACACGCTAAGACAAGAATACGGAAAAGTCGGTAAAAAATACCGAAAACCGTACAAAAGTGCACATACTGAAAATATCGGTGAAATTAGTGTTTTAATACGTTTTATGTGAAAAGGTGCATGGATTTTATTTTTTCATAAAAAGTTTAGTATTGGATTTTTTGTACTTTTCATATAATAAAACGAAATGTGTGAATAAAAGAGGTTTTATTTGTACCATCATAAAAACTTCATCACTTTTTGAAGCTATCGCGTTCAGCAGCTCTTCTGCGGGGATGGCAAAAATGCTCGGCAGATCTGAAATACTCACAATAAACACCGTTAACATGGCAAAGAAGAACATCTATAGTAATTTATTACCTTCAAAAAATTTAGTGACTTCCGCTGGCAAACCAAGTACCTAAACCATCACACGGTAAACTTCACTTTGCTTCTCCATTTTGCAGTTTTTTTTTTCTTCTAGAACGATAAAGCAGCTGATTGTTTTTCGCGCACGGTTTTTTATTTCGTTTTAAGTGCGAAGATGGATAGAATAGGGCAAAGTGAAAACACACTTGAATGACATTTCTCGCTCCATTGAAAATTATGTGCGGACCATATCAGTCTCATTGGAAACGAACCTGTGTATTAAGTGACGGGTGTTAAAAATTATGTGCGGCAAATGAAAATCATACTGGCTCACATGATTTCAATTCGAAGCAAAAATTGACCGATTTAAGTGCCAATTTTAATAATAAAAATTATTGACTTATTTTTAGGGCAGTAATCTAGAATTGAAAATTCAAAACAATTTTTCATTGGAATAAGGTAAATATTTTAATTCTGAAGAAATTTGCGAAGGCGGTTCTGCGTTTGAAACAAACATTCTAATCGACGAATTTTCGTGAATTATAGTTCAGTTTTAAAAACGAATAGGACAATACTGGTAGAAAAACAGTTCCTCTATTGAATTGTGCTATCGGTGTCCTGAATTTAACTATAGCTTGCGAGAAAGCGACGATTGGAATGTTTGTTTACAAACGCAGAACTACCTTCACAAATTTCTCCGGAATTTACATGATCCGCCTATAGTAAATAGTGTTACTCACCCTCCTGATTGGCAATCACAAATCTTTGTCCCTTAAGTTGATTTCTCTATATATTTTAATAAAATACGCAAGTATTTAGCGAGGAGGTGGCACAAGAAGCACAAAACTTCACAATGGCGGAAGTTTTGGTTTTCAGTACTGCGCACACTGATACAATTTTAAATTAGTTTTAGGTAAAAAATTACATAAACATTTGTTAATCCACTTTACTTAAAAAATAAGTAAAATTAAACGTAATGTGTCGGTAAAATTGTACCGAAATTTTCAGTTTTACTTCCAAAATCTAATTTTCGGTAAAATTAAAACCTAAATTTCAGTAATATTATATTAGCGTGTACCTCACGCCTCTACGAGTCATATGATCACAAAAGACTGCCAGCTGAAACACGAAGACGCTGGTTGGCGTAGCCTGGGCAATGTTGTCCTTTAGACAATAGCGAAGTGAGGGGGTGCGACTGAGGATCGTGTAGCTATATTTCAAATTTTATATCCATACCTGTGAATCATATCATAATATTTTCCATTCTCATTTAATTCATAATTTCAGCACGCATTGGAATCAACTTAACAGTCCAGAAACACTTAAGAGCCAGGAGCAACATAACAAGCATTAAACGGTTAATTTGTTTTTCAGTATTTCAGAATAACATTTAATTTAAAATTGAACTTCAACTATTATCTTCATAAAGAATGCCACGTGCTTATAAGTAGTTAAGGATTATATTTATAAATCCGTTGCCGGATCCGTTGCCACACCAATCGACCTTATTCCAAATGGATCACGTTTGCTCGCATTTTCGGTTTCTTTTTCCTAAAGGACCAGCTTAGCTTCCTTGAATTCAGGTTCAATTTTCCACGAATAATCGGACACCAAAACTGGATCATTTCGATTTCTATGGAATTTCGGAACATGGTCAATGCATCGTTCGTCTGTCGTTGATACTCTAGGATTTGAATAACCATCGCGTTGACCTGGTTTATTTCGAGCTGCGTGTCCTGTAGTTGGGTTGTAAGCCGATCGACGTCTTTGGAACTGGAGTGGTATTCTTGTTCAAGAGCACCTGTGTAAAGATTTAAAAATCGTGCTTTTTATAACAGCAAAACAAAAATCTGTAAACAACAGAGTTTTCAGAATGGAATGCACTGACAGAAAAGCACGGTTACCAGAAAAAGTTTTAAATTTCGTGGTGAAAATAATTTTGTTACTTTACAGAGTTGCCAAAACGCCTCATATTTGTTCCATATGGTTATGTTCACCAGAAAATGTGGAACAAATTGGAGCTTTCAAAAATTTGTAACAAAATGAGGAGTGCATAGAAAAAAAAAGTTATTAACGCTAAAGTTATGAGAAGTTCATTACCTTTGAAGAAAAAATATAAAAAATGGAGGTTAGGTCTGACGAGAAAGGTCTGTTTCTTTTAGATGACCTTATTGAATTTCATAAATTTTCAGGAAATTCATGATTAATTTACCGAATATATTTGTTTTATTTTTGTTTTTGTTGTTGTAATTATTTTTCCATTTTTTTTTTTTCACCTTCCCACCCCCAACCTAACTTTTTTCTTGGATTTTATTTACTGCTAAATGAATCAGAATAGCAAAGAATCGTACAAAGCAGAACAACAAAAACCAACTCAATATCACAGTGAAGTTTGACAGCTGTGGCCATTTGGCCGTATGCTGGTTTTCATGGCAGCCAAGAGGTTTTATGAAGGTTCTTGAGTGGTGATAACATCTATCACTAGAACATTTTCAAAATCTTTATGGTCTTGTAAAGGTTTTATTAACTTGTTTTCACAACCGTCTATAGAGTGGGCCACTTTGTACAAATTTTGGCTTTAATGAATCATAGAGGAGGTGTTGATAGACAAAACTGGTTTGAATGTAGTTTTATCAACAAAACCGGGACGAGTGCTATATGGCTGGAATAAAACTTAAATTGTTACTTGGGATATGACTCATCCGTATTGAATCGGTTAAGTCATTATATTATAAAAAAAAATGAAGTATCACATCCGTAAAGCTAATGTGATTAAGCCTTCCAAATAAATGTACTAGTAAAAAAAAGATTAGTAAATGTTGACTGTGGATGAGAATTTTAACATCATTTCTATCGATCTAATCTCATTAGGCCTTAAAAATATTAGACAAAAAATCTCTTTATCGACATGATATAAGCATTCGAATTTGCAAATCCTGAAATTTTCTCCAATTGTGCACTGCCAAATCTTTACCCCATCTTACTCATATTAACTCAACATACTTAAAGAAGCTCAGTTAACGATCTGTTCAAATAAATCATTGCTCGCTACCAACTAGCCTGATAATTATTGATGAAGTTCATAAGACCAAGCTAGAGTCAGCTTTACTACCTGTTTCTGCCTGAAAATTTTTTGGGTGAAAAAATGTCTCAACATTGATTAAACCTTGCTCGCCTACTATATTACGCTATATATGTTTTGTATTGTGAAACCGATTTTATTTGCATTTCTTTCGTAATTGTTTTTATTATTTTTGTTATGTTATCATGCTTTGATGGTCACGGTTTTTCTTGTTTAATTATTGAGCAGAGTTTTAAGCATAAATAAACATGTACCATATAACCATGTACTATAACGTAACGTTCATGATAAAATAAGTTCTTTCTCAGCCTAATTACTTTGAGTATAATACTAGATAGTCCAAATATTTGGCTTGTAAAAACATATGATTATTCTGATTAATACTAACATGCACTTTTGCACTCTTTGAGCGGCCTTGTATTAATTTCACCAGTGTACAACTGCATGCCTTCGAATGACAACGCATGTTGACTGCGCCAGAATAAAATGAAGACAACAGCATCAGCAAAGTGAATGCTGGCTGCTTCACTAAATAAAATGAAGTCATCAAAATCGACACACGATGGTAACAGCAGTTTCAAAGCTGCACAATGAGTCCTTCTTATCCTCTCGTCTCGCCATAAGCGCCACTTGAGAGTTATCTACCTTCATACCCAACCCGAGTACAATGGGTTGATCGAGACTCATTCCATGAAAGTGTCTGCTAAACCAGTCCAACAAAGACTCGGTTCATCGGATTCAACCAACCACCAGCTCCAGACTAGACGCCAGCCAGATGGAAAGGATGGGAACATCAGAATTAAACGTGTGAAAAATCAAAATCAGTGTGTTTACTCCAATGGAGGATGACTTTTTCTTTCTCACCTCTCTTTTCATTACGATTTGATTCCTCTGCCTTTTCAGTTCTTATTTGTAACTTTCCTTCCATGAGCTGCAGCAGCATTTGAGCACAACGAGTTGATCATTCGAGTCAAGGCGAGGGCAAACTCTGGCACTGATGGATCATAGGTTTGGTTCATTTAGGGCCGAGACACAGTCGCCTTGATTTGCATCTTTCTCCAATCCCGAAGGCTATCGGCAAGCCCGGTAGCAGACTCCGTTGATGCTGGAGAATAGGCCATGCCACCGTCAGACAGTCAGTCAGCTCAACAGACAATAATTTCGAACAACCTGCGTGAGAAAATTTTCTCACCACAATTTCAAAATTGATTTAATTAGCGATTTTTATTCTGTACGCTGTGGCTTCTGCTTTGATTTTTCTTTTCTGCTGCTTCATTCGTACAACATACGCGCCCATCTTTTTCTCGTCGAGTTTCGGATGGCTCAAATCTTCCACCAAAGCCCGGTAGCAAACGAAGCCAAGTGTGAGCCAATCCGCAATTGTCATGAATTATTTATTAGCGATTTTCTGCACCAATTCAATCAATTAGGTTGGATCTATTTCGTCTTTTGCCAGCCATATCGGACCAATGCGAGGCTCTTCTACAGCCACAGGCTTGCCTGGCTGGGAGTTTCTTTCTTCGGTCTTGGCCAAGGCGTCTGCATAGGCGTCTGGGTGCCGTGGATCGGTTGGGGCTTTCCGTTGATTTTCAGCCAAAAATAACCGTAAGCAAGCCTCTTTCTCTCCCCTTGGACGCCACACTCTTCGGGGCGCTGCTTCCCACTAACGGAAAATTCAGCCCGAAGCTCAATTAGAGGGAAATCAGTATTTAGGAGAAGGCGCATTTTTCTGTTTCTTCCTGCGTTAGTGATTTGTATTTTTCGAGCTCACATGCTGCTGGATGCTTGGTATTCCGAGTTGCTACTGTTTCTCTGCACTACTGAGGTTCATTCTCGAACATTTTCCCACGAGTGGTGTGCAATTCAAAATTGGAATTGGTTTGATTTTTCGCCTAGATTTTTGAGGGCTCTCATTTAAGTTAGATGTGACCTACCTCGGTATGAGGAAGTGAACTACATATGGTTTTGATGAACCGACCTTGTTAGTGAGCAACGATTGTTCTCACGCATAGCGTATAATCCCAGAAGAGGAGCAATAATTACGGATCCGTTTGGTACCGTGCATAGTTAAAATCAGTCGCCGTTGGAAGTTTGCTGCAGTTGATATTCATTGTTTTTTAGGACTGTAGTAAAACGTTTTGTCGGATTCGCTCCCAGAACATTAATCAACAAATTTTCTCTTTACTGATTAGTCATAAACAATTACTGGTTACTACTACTATCAACCATCGCCAACATCAACACTCTTCCTTGACGGTAGTATTACAACAGCATCTCAAAATTTGGTAGTTTCACCGCTTGAGTGACTTTGTTAACATGTTAGCAACTTTATCTTCTGTGGGGCAGTAAACCTCTTGAATTTTTCCATTGGTCTGCATCTTTCGAATGAAGTGATTTGGTGTCGACTCGATTCGTCCGGCGACTCACGCTATTTGAACTCAGTTGCTTGTCGCAGGACTCGTTGTTTTCAAAGATAAGTATCGGCAGGCTAACTTGTACAGAAAAATCTTCAAGTATCCGCAAAATCCGCTGAACTGACAGCATACAGCAAGCGCGACGTACTCAGCTTCGGTGCTACTCAGCGTCACACAAGTCTGCTTTTTCGAACTGCAATATATTGTACCTCCTCCTAGTTGGAACGAGTATCCGGAAGTCGAAAATTGTGTTCCAAACAAAAGCTGCTTGCTTCAAAGCAAAGAGGTTTTTGCGTAGGTGGCAGACTGCATCATCTTGATCTGAACGTATTCCGGATGGCTGTTACACCGTTTAGGTCTTTTGCAGTTCTCCGTGTTAGTAAACGGTCTTGGCTTCAGCGTGTTTGAGAAGCAATCTTCTTTAGGCAGCAACGGTATCGAGAATCTTGGAACTGCTGTGTTGACTGCTTTCGCCCAATAACGGTATCTGAGTTTCGTACAATTAGTAGACATCTTGCCATTTACACTAGGCTTCGGTTTTCCTTTCTGCAACGCCATTTCGCTGCAGGGTATATGCAGCGGTGTACTGTGGCGTAATTATTTCTGCTCGGTAGAATCGTCATAGTGCTTTGAAATTATATTCACCACCCTGGTCCAAACGTATAACTGAAGGCTGCTTTCCAAATCTGGTTTCCACCATTCGAATATGATGCATAATTCTTTCAGAAGCTCCTGAGTTTCTTTGTAGGAAATAAAGATTGTACTCGAAAAAAATGCAACAGACAAAAATGTTCACCAAAAATTCGTTTTAAGTTGGATATTTCTGAAACTCTCAGGGAATAAATATTAGTTATGTTTTTGCAAAGTTGGTTTATAGACTAGGCTGAATGCCCCGCACCTTGGACTTCACGCTACCCATCAAATTATGTGCAACACTTGCGCCATCTTTCTTACATACTTTCATCCACACTTTCTTCAAATCCTTGTCATTTTTTAACTGTTTTTCGCAGCTTGCCCTTCATAATCGCCTAGAAAGCTTTGTACCACTCCATCGCCGGTTTCACGTAATGGCACGATGCCAGAACCGGAAAAAACAGAGTGTCACCTTCGTGAGACCAGAGGAAGGTCACCAGGCGCTTCTGGAGGAATTCTTCTTTATATGTTTGGCCGTTGATTATGCCAATCATTATGTACGGCTTGCTGAATTCGTCGTACCCAAAGATCGCCTGCCACACCAAGTACTTGGCAAATTTGTCGACCTTCTTCTTCCGGGACTTCTCCGGAACATCCAGACGGGACTTGCCAAAGAAAAACTCCAGGCCGAAGATCTACTTTGCGTCCGCTTTCATGTACGTTGAAGACATGAAGCCCGGCCTGACAGATGAATTGACCTTCTTGGCCACGTCCCGAATCAAATGATTCGGTTGATGGTTGAAGTAATCACTCACCTTCCTTGCGTTCACGGGGTCGGTCGCATTCGCTTTTCTTCCACTGCCAGCTCACCGCTGCTGGCTCGTCTGGGTCTCTTGAACGATTTTACCACACTGGATACGGTCGAATTGTCGATTCCCAACTTTTGCACGATTTACCTGTGAGACTGGCCTGGATTTTCAACGACCGCGCTTATATTTTTTTTGTCGAAGCACTTCTAGCTTGAATTCCCCTTAACAGATTATGACCAGATTTTGCACATGTAAACATTACACTTTAAACTAGTGTTACCCAAAACTTCATCAATTTTTAACCATCAATAAAAAGCAATGCACAAAAAAGTGTTGCATTTTTTTTGCGTATAATCTATTGGTAACGAGATACTTATATTAACCATCTAGTACTAAGAACATCTTAAGGACTTAAAGGCCGCTAGTAAAGGGTGTTTCGATCAAAATTTGGTCAGTAATGTTTTTGAGTCGATCAAAGTTTTTATTAATAAGTCAAATTCTTTTTCTTTTCCAAGTTCAGTTAATACAGAATACAGGAGAAATATTCAGCTAAACTTCCTTTTTACCGAATGCGAATTGCCGGGTCCTTTGTTTAACACCTGCCATAAGATTTTGTACAGTCTCCTTGTCCACTTTATTCGCCGCAGAACGCCAGTTTGTCTTGAACTGTTTCTCGCTCACAACAGTTTTTGAAGTCTTCTTAAGGTTCCGCTTGACGATGGCCCAATATTGTTTGATTGGGCGGAGCTCTGGCATGTTGGGAGGGTACTTGTCCTTGGGCACCACTTGAACGTTGTTGGCAGCATACCACTCCATGGCCTTTTTTCCGTAATGCCAAGATTCCAAATTCGGCCATAATAGAACGGAACAATTGTGTCGCTTCGGGAAAGGCAGTAGACGTTTTTGTAGGCACTCGCTCAGATAAATTTCCTGGTTGACGGTTCCGGTCGCAATGTAAACGTTGCTCTTCAAGTCACAGGTACAGATGGCCTGCCACACCAGATATTTCTTCGTGAACTTTGACAGTTTAATGTACTTGAAAATACCGGCCACCTTTCCCCGTCCGGTTGCCGTATAAAATTCCTGTCCAGGAAGCTGTTTAAAGTCTGCCTTGACGTAAGTTTCATCGTCCTGTACCACGCAATCAAACTTCGTCAGCATCGTCGTGTACAACTTTCGCGATCGTGGTTTGGCCGACGTGTTTTGTTTATCGTCTCGATTTGGAGTCACTACTTTCTTGTAAGTCGACAGTCCAGCTCGTTTTTAAGCTCTATCCACGATTGAAGGCGCCATTCCCAGCTTCTTTGCGACATCTCGAACGGAGAAGTTGAGGTTCCGCTCGAAACAGCGGGCAACTCTTTTTGTCGTCGCTGTAGCCTCTGACTTTTGATATCCCTTCGATCCAGCTTTCCTGGCTATTGACAAACGTTCACCGAACAATTTTAATACGTTGGTAACAGTTGATTTAGCCATATTCAACAATTTCGCCAACTTGGCGTGAGAATAGTTTGGATTTTCGCCATGCTCGTGCAAAATTTTGATGCGTTGCTTCTCTTCCTTCGACGACATTTTCATAACTGAAGTGTCAATCTCAAGTTCAAAATAGAGGCATTATGCTACACGCACACATCTTCAAAATGAGGGGTGTGCAATTTTTTTAATGCACGATGAAAGGAAATGCGTCAAGTTTAAGTCAACCGAATTTTGATCGAAACACTCTTTATTAAAGTCAAACTTTTTCAAGTTGTTTTCGGTACGCGCTATATGGACAGTATCTTGCTCCACTTGGTCAAACCATCTTGCTCGTTGAACTCCTGGTCGTCTTGAATCCACAGGATTCCCATCGAACACCATTTTTATAGGTTAGTTATTCGGTATTCTCGCAAATTTGTCCACCTTACGAATACTGGGTTCTCCAGCATATTGTGGGAGCTCATGGTTCATCCTTTACCTCCAGACTCCGTCTTCCTGCACTCCGCCATAGATGGTTCTTAATACCCACCGCTCAAATACTCCCAGTACTCGCAAGTCCTCAGCAAGCATTGTTCACGTCTCATGCCCATATAGAACAACCGGTTTTATTAGCGTTTTGTACAGGATGCTCTTCGTACGGGAGCCAAGTCTGTTTGACGACTTCCACTGAAAATACGCCTCCTGATCTCACGGCTGTTATCATTGTCCGCAAAAACAAGTGAGCCGAGACAGACGAATCCGTGGACTACCTCGAACTCATCTCCGTCGATCGTTGCACTGCTTGGTGCTGCTCTGCAATCGCCTGAAATGTTCTACCGATAATATCCACGACATCAGCAAATCAGATAAACTGGCTGGATCCGTTAAGAATCGTGCTCCACATGTTGAACGCTGCCCTTCAAGAGCAATGTTGAACAGCAGGCAAGAGATTTCATCACCTTGACGAAATTCCTGCGCGATTAAAATCGATATATCGATCGATAATCCACACGATATCCTCACACAGCACTGAGTTCCATCAGTAGTCTTGATTAGACGGGTCAGCTTCCCCGAAAAGCAGTTATCGTCCATGATCTTCCATGGCTCTTTTCGGTTAACATTAACATATGCGGCTTCGAAGTCGATGAAAAGAAAGATGTTGGCATATTCTCTGGTTAATGATCAGTTCCTTTTAGGTTTTTGCCACGAAATTGTTCGAATAGATCCTCCGCTTCAGGTTCGCCCAGACATTTTTATTAGGGGTTAGTGTTCTTGGGAATGACTGGGATTAGCAAACGCTCCATTTTCCCCAACGACGCAATTTGCCGATGCTAGATCCGACTAGTGCACGACATCGTCCTTCGGGTGGTGTTTCTTAATGAAGGCTGCAACCTCCGGTAATCACTTCGTACTGAACACCTCCCAATTGACCATTAGTCCTGAAACAAAGAAAAGTGACTTTGACATCCCCTTCTCACTAATTGTCGGCCATAATAGGACCCTCATCAGGAACTTCTTGTGAGAGATGTACTTCACGTCGCTGCACACCTCTTGCCAGCTGGATGTGAAATAGCTGGTTCCCTTCCAGTCATAGCCGTCAAGCGCCTGGTACGTCTCGTCATCCATGATCACAACCTCGCTGCACTTTACAAGGAAGACACCCTTGCCAAGAACCTTCAGCCGTTGCTTTTCGGAGGCCACTTGCGTTTCCGACAAGGCCAGTCTCGACTTCCGCTTCCTCATGACGATGTCCATTTCCGTCAAATACTTTTTGACCGTCTGGCAGGTCGTACCGACCTACCGGGCCAAGGCGCGGATGGATTTCACCTTGCCATCTGTCTTACGCTTCAACGCTTGCTGCACCTATCGGTCATGCGAAATTGTCGGATGCCCGGAACGTGGCTTGCACTGGATGCTCGCATATTGCTCTAGGAGCGCCAGGATCATGTGTATGGCAGCACAGTTGTATCCGACCGACACAAAGTGCGGCACAATAATAGTTTTCTTCGCTCCGGGGTGGAGCCAGTGGTTATTACAAACCATCGAACGTTGTTGCTTCACTGTTTCATGGCTGCCGTAAACAAACTGATAATACTGTAATTTTTTTGTATATGGTTTTCTTACATTTATTGACGATTCACCTGTGAACCTACCACCAGGTGGCAGCATAATCGCATAAAAAAATGGTGAACTCTCTTTTTTCTTTTTTTTTATCCTAGTTTTATCCTAGACGGCCTGATAATTTCCCACGAATCTATTTGCTAGCGGCAACAGCCCCTGGAAGATGATTTGGTATAGCACTTTATAAGCGGCATTAAGGACGGTGATCGCACGATAGTTTTCGCAGTCGAATTTATTACACTTCTTGAAGATGGAGCAAAACCTCCATCCTTCCACTCCTCCGGCAGCTGTTCGGTATCCCAAATCCTGGCTATCCTTTGATGCAGGCAATTGGCCAACTTGTCCGGGCCTATCTAGATAAGTTCTGCTCCGATACCATCCCTTCAATCGATTTGTTGCTCTTCAGCTGCTTGATGGACTAGAGTTAGTAAACGTAAGTGAAATGTAAAAAGGGGGAAGTTCTTCCTACCCGATTAAATACTGCCGTTTCAAATGAACAGTAGGTGAACAGTTTGAAGTAACGTAAATAATTAATTTATTAATCTGATGGCTTACGCGTGATATACAATGTTTTACGATGAACGAGCGTAAAATGATTTGTTTACAAATACTGCACGGCCCATGCTACAGAACTAAAGGAAAAGCCTTCAAATAGTCTATCTAAAATGAAAAAAATAATCTACCTCTTTTCATATGTACCACAAATAAACCTTCTTGATCGTAAAAACAAGCAAATATATTCTGACGAGACAAAAAAATGTTAAGCCGAAGGTCATTTTTGTTAACAAGAAGAAATCAGTAAACGTTTTAATTACTAGATCTTATACTAAAAAATCATCACAAATATGTGATCTACCAACTTATATGACCTAAACTAAACAATATTCCAAAGGTATCAAGAATGAAAAGATGATAAACAACATAGACGATGTATAGAAAGGTATGAAAATGAAGATACAGAGTTTATTCGATAATCTTTTAGAACTAAGAGACATTACTTAAATACATTTAGACGTATCTGTGCATATCTTACTTCTAGTGTATAAAGATAACTAAACAAATACTAAAACAGCTCAAAATTTTCTTGCAGTGCATAAATACTTCTCAGAAGCTCCATATTGTCGTAGAATTCCTGATCCACGAATGGATTCCCAGTGACTCCCAACCGGAGCAACGACGTGAAAAAAATTGCAATGAAGTTGTCAAAATGTACAATTCCGTTGTCAGTCAAATCCAGCGTCACCAGTGAATGATGTTGCTTGAACAGTACTCCCGTGAGGTGTTTGACTTCAGATCTCGAAACGTTCAAGTTCTCCAGGTAGGGCATTTTGTTCAATCGACTCAGGTCCAGCTCATGCAGATGGTTGCCGGAGAGATCTAAGCATTTCAGCCGATTGAGTTTGAATATTTTATCTACTCTTGCGAGATTGTTCCCAGATAGGATTAGGGTTTCTAAATTGTGAAAGGAGGACTGTTCCACGAAAACCGTATCAATTTGATTGTCTTGAGCGTACAGCTTAATAAGATTACGTGGAATGTGGATCAGCTGGAGACGATTTCCTTGGATGTCAAGAACTTGGAGGCTTTCTACAAATGCCGTTTTGAAAATTTCAAAAGCATTTAGGGAATTTTCTGCTACGTTTAGGATCTTCAGGTCACGGTTTTGAACGAAGGCATGCTCCTGTAATTCAACCAATTTGTTGTTTTCCAAGTAAAGCTCTGTCAATTCTGGAAGATGGCAAAACAACTGCTCCGGAATATTGGTGAGGCGATTTCCATTGAGCTCGAGTATCTTGAGTTTTGTGTTGTTTTCGAGAAAATCATTTGGGAGGGAAGTGAGCTTGTTTTCCGAGAGGCTCAAGAATTCTAGATCTCTCTGGAGATGAAGGAACAATGATGGAAGTTGAGTTATTGCATTTTTGTCGATTTTAAGCTCTGTTAGAGCAGTCATTGGATGGAAGATTTCACTACGCAGATCAATCAGTTTGTTCTTAGAAAGGTACAGAATCCGTAGATTTTGAAGACCGTTGAAGGCCTTTTCCGATATTTCCGATATATCATTTCCATCAAGGAACATCTCCTCTAGCAATCTGTTGTTCACGAACAAATTATTATCGAGCGACTTCAAGTTGTTATTGAAGATAGAAAGCACTTGCAAATTGATTAATGGATTGAAATAATCAGTTGATAATTCGGTTATACGGTTACTTCCCAAATACAATCGTTTGAGTGCGAGCAAATTTTTAAACGTTCCATTTTTGATAACCGACAGCTTGTTTTTGCTGAGATCTAACATTTCCAACTTTCGTAATCCATGTAGAGATATCGCATTGATAGTGTTAATCTCATTTCCACCAAGCCAAAGCTCCCGCAGCTCATCGCACTGTTGGAAGGTTTTTGCATCGACTTTCGTAATCTTATTTCCTGAAAGATCCAAAATTTGAAGCTTTGTCAAGGATCGGAACGTTTGTTGTGGAATTGTTGACAGTAAATTATTTCGCAAGACGACCTCTTCTAACAGTATGTTGTTTTCAAATAAATCAGCCGGTAACTCTGTGATGCGATTGTCATACAAATGAATAACTTTCAGCAGAAGCAATTCATTGAATGCAGCAGGATGTATCGAATATATGTTATTGTTATGAAGTCCAATTTTTTCCAAGTTGCGCATACGACTAAGCATTAGATCGTCAACCTTCCAGATGCGATTGTTGTGCAGTGCCAGTAACTTTAAATTTGTAAGCTCGTCAAACAATCCTTCTTCGATGTGCTCAAGCTCGTTACCATGAAGGTATAAGCTCTTCAGCCTTGCCATTGCTCGGAATAGGCCATGTGTCAAATTACCGATCCTGTTATTTTCCAGGCTAAGATACTCGAGATTAATCAGTGTTGCGAAGACTTGGACTGGAATCTGCTCCAGAAGATTGTCTCCAAGTCTCAATGTCTGCAAATCACGCTGAGAAACGAATAAATTTTCCGGAACATTTCTCAAGTTGATGTTGGTCAGGTCGAGAAATTTGAGTGATGGCAGAGTCTGCAACTGCGCTGGATGTATCTCTCCGATAGGATTGAAGCTCAAACTGAGCTCTTCTAGTTGTGATAGCTTGTAGAACGCTTGCAGAGAAACTTTCACGATAGCATTATGATCCAGATAGATACTGAGAAGGTTTGCCTGTGATAAGAAAATGTCATTTGTTATTTCTTGCAATTTGTTACGAGACATCGCAAGGGAAGTCACATTTCCGCAAATATCCACGTCGCTCAAATTGTTTCCACCTAGGAAGACATTGACGCTTGTTGAAACAGAAAATTCTAATTTAATGCCAGAATTTAGTAGGTTATTAGACAGGTCCAAACTTCTCAAGTTTTCCAACTTTACCATTGCCTGCTCCGGAAAGTTATTGATGGAATTATCACTAAAACTAACATCCTGTAGGAGTGTATTAAATTCAAACAAATCAACCGGAATTGAGGACAACTGATTGCCATGAGCATTGAACAGTCTTAGATTATTCAGTGGTTTGAGAGTCGTTTGATGTAGCTCTAGCAGCTTGTTATTGGCAATGCTCAAATATTCCAAATTCTCCAATGTACTGAAAACTGAGTCCTGGAAGTAGTCCAAATCATTACCATTCAGGAGCAACACCTTAAGTGTGATCAGTGGCTTGAAAAGTAATCTCGGCAGTATTTCAATATTGTTTTCACTCAAATCAAGCTCTTCTAATTCATGAAGTCCATGGAATGATCTTGTGCTGAAATATTTGATACGATTACTCCTCATCGAGATAAATTTCAACTTTTTGTTGGCCGAAAACACTGCTCCCGGTAGATAGTCAATTCTGTTGAGTGATAAATCCAACCATCGAAGATTGATCAGCTGTTCGAAAGTTCTGCCATAAATCAATTCCAGGCGATTGTTTGAAACGATCAACTCCGTCAGATTGTTCAGCCCCTCAAATGAGCCAGGATACAACACTCGGAAGTTATTGAAGCTTAAATCGAGACGGTGCAGAGATGACAGCTTCCTAAGTACTGGCTTTCCGCGGTCGATCAGTGATACTAACTCATTCCTGCTTACATTCAGCGACAACAGAAGTGGCACGCTTTCGAACGCATAGCCATCGATTACAGATAAAACACTGTCAGTAATACTGATTTCCTTCAAATTGGGAAAGCATCCGAAGATGCCCGGTTCCAAGGTTGTTTGTGACGTTCCCGATACCGTCAGCCAATCTATCGTGGCGTTATCGGCGTCAGAAAACAACAGCTGATCTAGGTTATATCCGTTTTGGTTAATGCAGCCAGATAATGACAGTATCTTATCATCGGCAAAGATGCTCCGCTGAAGTAGCACAATGGTTAAGAACAGCACAGCAGATCTAGAAAAAATCAAAGTTTAAAAAATAACTAATACGATATGACTAATTCGGATCAGCATATTGCTTTCCTTGCCTCAAACGATGCATCTTGAATGATTCCTCAGTGTATTAAGCTAGCAGCTACTAAGTCTGTGTCATTTCGTTTCCGACAACCACACAACTGCGACGTACAAACATGACTGCTAGTGGGTATGTCACACTTCCTCGGCTATTTGAACGAAAGACAGGAACTGATAAGAAGGTGTGATACAATCTAGGTGTGCTATCCTGATAAGATATTGAGATTTCAATAAGCAAGCAAGATGTGCAAACACAGATGAGAAGGTTGTTGTGATATTCGATAATTCTTTAATTTTGTTTGAATATTGAAAAATATGCTGCGAAGTTAGGCGATCACATCAAATTAAATTGGCACGTTGCTTATATTTTCTTCACTTCGCTAAAACTTGTTTTTTATTGCAATTGCATCATAACGTTCTGTTTCTCATTACATGGAATTGTAGCATAATGAACTACTTGTTCTTAAGAAATAACCAGTTGCAACACGTCTCAGTGGCTTAATGTATGACACGTGCAGATAATATTTTCATTTTGTAACTTTTTGCGTAAATTACTATTTTGATTTTATAAGCTCAAAGTGTCGCCTTTTTTGGTCTCATTTTGAAAAATATGTCGCAGCACGCTGTTGATGGTGGTTTTATTGTTGTTATTGTGAACGGTACTCAATTGGCCGAAATATCATAGTGGGACGGCTGATACCAACTGCAGAGTGTAAAAACGAGTGACGCTAATCAACAGCTGATTACCGTCGAAACACATTCACTATAACCGTTCCGCTCACCAGACGCACACGGATTTTTTTGATTTTACTGTGAACAACACGTTCCTTCCCTGAATATCTTGTGATACGAATCATATTGAATGTTACTGTCTTGAGCAAAATGATTCAGTAAGTCAAGGCCTTTTCATTGGCGAACAGTTTAGGATTCTCTCACTACGCGGTGCTAGTGGGCTGATTATTTTCAGGAATATGCTATATCTTGGTATACTGACCGGATAGAATATTTCTGTCTTCCTCAATATTGTTCAGTGGGTTAGAATGGTGACTACAAAAGGTCAAGACGTCCGAAGTGAGAAATTTTTGAACTTCTTTTTATTAAACTAATGGCGCTGAACCACTGAACAACTTTGTCAAAGCCATGAACCTTCCATATGGACAGGATAAAAAGTACATTATGTTTATGATGATGCAAAAAAACGAACTGATTTCATCTACAGATGTAAACTTCTTCAAAAACTGTTCATTTGCTTTACAGCGATATAATTGCGAAAAGCTATTGATGTCTACCACAAAAGTTCGCAAGTATTCCCAGTGGTAAGGAAATCCTATAACAATTCAAATCACAGAATCCCGTATAAGGACATTATCAAAAGACAAGCTAGTATCCGATCCTGCCTGCTACAAAGCCAATGCGGTTACAACACTAATGGAGCCGCCAGCTTGGTTTTGGGCTGACCAAGGATATCCCCAACCAGCGAAATCGAGAAAATTTCCAAACCGAAAAAATCCTGGACCGACCCTAGTCAAACTTTTACTTTCAACCACGACCGAATTGACAAGGAATTCCCCGACAATCAGCCAGACAACCCACTACTATTTCAAGTAATCTTCTCAAGCATCATTTTTACCTGTATTAAGCGCGCGAGGCTCAAACTTTTGTAGACTACTTTCTTCTTTTTTTAACCTACCACAACATGAAAAAAATGTCCATCATCATCACCGTGACGAACAAAATAGTTTGTACTGTTGATAAAAGTGAAAATAAAACGTATGCAGAAAAAAATAGCCAGCTCCTTGTAATCCGTTTGTAAAGAACTTCGTCAAATACAATCTTCATAAAAAACAAAGTTACCATCTTCATAAATGATTGAAAATTTCGCTTACTGTTTAGCATACAGTTTTAACGTGTAAAATACAAAGTCTTTTAAATTCTGAAAGTGTTGGTGGTGCACGTTTAATGAGTCTTGGTATCGAATTTAAAACATTTATTCCTTTAAAGTATACAGGTATACCTCTATTATATGAACATTTTCGATTTTGAAATGCACATAAAATCGAATTGTACATAAAATCGAAGCAATATATTTTTTAAATTATTTCGATAAAAAATGTATAGAATATACAGGTTTAAGTTAAAGTTTTAATATACTTCTCGGAAAATACAGCAAAAAAATGGTTAAACTCATGGATTCTGTTTTTTATTCTATTATAAATCAAAAATAAATACTCTTGATTTTTTTGAGTTTTTCAATCCCTTTCACAAATAATGTAAGGGAATGTGAGGAGTGGGGAAGGTCTAATAAATCTTTCGCTTCATGCAAGAGAAATTGAATTTGTATGGGAAAATTTCATAAGGGAAGGAAAGAGTGATTGAAATTAGACGAAAAAAAATTCTTTCATAATTTGGCGATTCCATTAAAGTTAATGTAGTAAGTCATTTTAACGTTTTCGATCTCATCGGAGTCTCATCCAGTATTCATCAAAACTTTTAGATTTTTTTTTTTTTTCATTTCCTCGTACAGTAAGAAGAAGTATTACAAAGTTTCGGAAGACATAATTTTGAATTTATTTGATTTTTATTTCGGATTTTCATTTGCATACATTTTTATCACTTCTGAATCTCTTAAAAATCAAACGTATGATTTAATACAAATGAAAAGATTCGGATATTCATTCAAAGGCAATTTTCTCAAGATGATTTTCCATTCACTATCTTCGCGAAGATTTTTGCCCTCATGTCACGCAACGAAAACTGCGAATTGAGAGGCCAACCGTTCTCTTCTGCATACAGGATCATTACATCAGTGGAATTCAGTGCCGATTCGTCCGAGACCAGCTGAAAGTCATCTTCCGCATTAGCAGAACCCAAAATATTCATGCTGTCGTCATCTGGTAGGCTGCAATCCATGATGTTGTACGTCGATTCGTCGTCAGCTGTAGGGTTGAGTACTTTTTTCACAATTTCTGAATCTTTGAGGACTTTAAACTCAGCATTTTTCTCATCGATAACGTTCGACGCAGTGATTTTAGCGGATATTTCCAGAGTAATCATTGAGAGAGGCGAATCATCTTCGTCTTCTACTTCCTCCGGGTTGTACAGTAAATTCCAAGATTTTCTAATGGAAGCTTGAGGAACCAGATCCCACGATTGCGCAACCCAAAAGATGGCATCCTTAACATTTATTTTCTTCACGTTGTCATAAAATTCTCCAGGTCGTCCAAGAATCTCCTGCATGGAGATGTACCGTGATTTGACCATTTGGATCACATTCTGATCCATCGGTTGAATCACCGCTGTTGTGTTTGGCGGTAAAAAGACTGCCCAAATAGCGCCGTTTTCCGTTTTGAGCTCATCTGCATTGAAATGTGCAGAGCAATGGTCCAAAACCAAAACTGCTCGCATAGGTAAACCGTTTTCCGCCAAATACTTTCTGACTTTCGGTACAAAATGCTCAAAAAAACAGATTTTGAACAGTACGCAGGTCATACATGCATTTTTGGATGCGGCATAGAAAACTGGAAGCTCTTTCAAATTTTTCAATGCACGAGGGCTAAGATATTTCCCGATAATCATCAGCGGCAATTTCAAAGAACCGTCCATGTTCGCACACGGCATAAACGTCAGACCTTCTTTGTTCACCTTACTTTCCAGGTATTTCCTCCTCTTGTCAACTATGTATGTGGGCGTGCTTTTGGAAAAGACCCTTTCGTCCGCGTTGAGATCTGACGTGGCAGCAAATCATTAGAACGCATCTCCGCCGCAAACTTTTGAACAAATTGGTCAACGATAGCGAGTCAAAATTTGGTCAATATCAACTTGACGTATTTCTTTCTTTTGATAAATTTGGCGACATTTATCATGCATTTAAAAAACCTGAACACCCCTCATTTTGAAGGTGTGTGTGTGTAGAATGTTGCTCCTATTTTGATTTTGGAATTCACTCTTCAGTTGTCAAAATGCCGTCCAAGCAAGAAGAGCAGCGTATCAAAATTTTGCTCGCGCATCGCGAAAATCCGAGCTACTCGCACGCAAAGTTGGCAAAATCGCTAAAAGTTGCCAAATCAACCGTTACAAATGTAATTAAAGTGTTTGGGGAACGTTTGTCGACAGCCAGGAAGTCTGGATCGGGGGGAAATCGAAAACCGGAAGCCGCTGAGACGACAAAGAGAGTTGCCGGTAGTTTCAAGCGAAACCCTAACCTATCTCTCCGAGATGCCGCAAATAAGCTGGGTGTTTCGTCTACAACCGTGCATCGAGCCAAAAAACGAGCCGGACTATCGACTTACAAGAAGGTAGTGACTCCAAATCGCGATGATAAACAAAATACGACGGCCAAAGCGCGATCCCGGAGGCTGTACATGACGATGCTGACGAAGTTTGACTGCGTGGTAATGGACGACGAAACCTACGTCAAAGCCGACTACAAGCAGCTTCCGGGACAGGAGTTTTATACGGCAAAAGGAAGGGAAAAGGTAGCAGATATTTTCAAGCACACGAAACTGTCAAAGTTCGCAAAGAAATATCTGGTTTGGCAAGCCATCTGTACCTGTGGCTTTAAAAGCAGCATTTTCATAGCTTCCGGGACTGTCAACCAAGAAATTTACGTGAAAGAGTGTTTGAATAAACGTCTGCTGCCTTTCCTGAAGAAACACGGTTGTTCCGTACTGTTTTGGCCGGATTTGGCATCTTGCCATTACGGTAAAAAGGCCATGGAGTGGTACGCCGCCAACAACGTGCAGGTGGTTCCCAAGGACAAGAACCCTCCCAACACGCCAGAGCTCCGCCCAATTGAGAAATACTGGGCTATTGTCAAGCGGAACCTAAAGAAGACCAAAAAAAAACTGCTAAGGACGAGCAGCAGTTCAAGGCCGGAAGGGACCCCCTAAAAAAAGAAACCCCAAAAAAATTTTTTTAATTTTTTTAAAATAAAAAAAAAAAAAAAAAAAAAAAATTAATTTTTTAAATAAAAAATTTCACCCATTTACACACGTTTTCCCTTGACCAAATTTTGACCGTATCACCCTTTACTACCGTTCAATAATGCCCTCCGCTCGTTTTCAAACTTGATCTTTCAATTTTCAAAGCCTGCCGTTGCCCTATACGGAACTATCAATACACTTTCTCTTCATGTCTATTTTGTTCTAGCAATAAATTACCGTCCACTCCTAGCGCTTCGCATGGAGATGATAAATTATCTATTTCTGACAAACTTCATCAAAGATCGTTACTTCCGCGCTTGGGAGAATACAAAAACAACAATCAATGTGAATAATTTGTAGTTTATTCCTAATTTTGTGATAATTTGGTGATTGGTAATCAAATATTTTCTCGAATTCATTGTCTACGAGTGTTTCATAGTTATGCTCAAATAGAAAATACTCGACTGCAGTGTGAAATGCTTCATTTCTCCTTATTGGCGATAATGATTCATTTACATAAAAGTTTTCGTAAATGTTTGTCAACAGCAAATCCAAGTAGCAATTCAACAGAGGGCGTTCGTTTCCGTTTGGGATAAACAGGATACGGGACTGAACTTCAATGTGGAACAGGTTTTGTCATAGCAGCCACTTGTGGATACTCAACTGTTTTGTGACGTCCTTGTTGCTTAACTTTTGTTAAGCAGAAATAACAATCCGTTGCCAATCCGTTGCATGACAGAACGGTCAACGCCATATGGTGGGCATATCAAAGGACAAATACCGACTGAGAGATAACAAATAAGTGAGTTAGTAAGTAAGACATTAACACTTATTAAAATTAGCTGATTTAAGATAATGTCGATCAGAAAAGTACTAAGTACTACGATGCTGTACATCGTTTATATGAAAGTTACTCAAGAAATCCATTTAAATTGCGCCTGACATCCACCTAGCCCAGCACGTTTTGCACGAACTACATAACACTTTTGAAATCCACAGTTCGTCAATGTCTCCAGGATCAATTTTAAAATAATGCCTATATGCAGTTTGCAACGAAGCAGACAAATTTACCGGTTTTGTAAAAATATAGTTGCCACAGGCATAACAACAATTTTGTGGATCATTTTTACACTTGAATTTACGATTTGTCGTACACATCGTTAAGCAATGTTGAAGAAAGAAACTGTCAAATTGAGTTGATTGCGTTAGGTTCTCGCCGAGCGGTCTCACAAACACTAGCGCAAAGTACATTGTTGAAATTATCCCATTTTATTTTGCGTGACAGCTGGCAGAGGTTGAAAACAAACTAAAGGTAATGTTACTAGTGTTTCTATATTCATGTATGTGAGAATCTATGTTTGCATAAATCTGTGGATGTTTGTGTGTGCGTACTATGAGTGTTAAATATCTAATCTTTTCAATATCATATATAAATAAGAAGAATTCAATTTCCATGATTTCACACAAATACTCATAACTTTTTCAAGCGATTTCATCAATTAAAAACTCGTTTTCTTCTGTGTTAATGAGCTTTAAGATCCAATTATGGTATAAATTTTGGAATTGTGTTATGTTATTGAATCATTTTTTTAATTAGGACATAATGTTTGAGTGAACGATAGAAAATTTATATAGCTTAATTTTCATTAAAAAAAATGATTTAAAATTGGTGCAATAGATCCAAAGGTATTGACAATTTAGTAAATGTACTTTTGTCCAAAATCCAAGAAATCAATTTTTTTGTATATCTCAAAACCGGCTCTACTTTATTTTTTTCTGATCATGGCATTGAATTCAGCGCATGATTTTGCATTGGTAATGATCATCACCTTATCGAGTTAAAAATTGCTGTAAACTAGTGTTATCATCAATTTGTCATTGCAATGTTGTCGAATAGCCTTAATATCTAGGGCTTTCAACGAGTGGTGCTTTTCGATTCCTTCACGGTTTTGTGTTAACAAAGCAAAAGGTACAGGCAGAAAGGTGCGTTTTATGAAGATTCTCTTTCGAAGAGTTGGAGATCAATTATCTCGCACCTTAAGTAATCAAACAAACAAAATAAGAAAAACAACCAATCATAAACAAATCGCAAAAGGAAAGAAATTTAATGGGGCCCAATAAACTGAGGTAAGAAATTCATTCATAATTTTCTCCCGAAGAAGAAGAAGACAAAGAAGAATAAACATTTGATCCAATTCTCAAGCTGTTCTGTTGTTTGTTTATCTTATAAAGAGTTGTAAAAGAGTTAATTTTAAATGCGCGCAATATTGGGTGAAGGCTTGATGGATTGTGAATTCCTCTTCCTGAACGTTTCGCCAACTGTTGTAAAACTTCAATTACATCGGGTACTCCAATAATTGACAACAGAGGAACATGCTTTTGGACTAGAAAGTTTGTTTCGGTGATGTGAAACATGTACTTGTGAAGAACAAAAGCAATCCAAAGCATTTCAGTAATGCATTTCAACCCCCAAAACATCTTAAATCTAAAGAACTAAATAAAAACTACTCAAGCCCACTGCTAGAATCACAGAAAAAAAAGTATTTGCTTAATGGATTTAGCCAGACGGAATAAGATGTGGTAAAAAGTTGAAGATGATGATGATTACGATGCTGTTGCTTCTGGGTTGAGACACTGCTCTCTTCCCTCACCAACGCCGTCGCCACCCCCGTTATTGTCCGGTGCGTTCGACTGGTTGGCTAACTTGGGTCGGTTTGGCTCGGGTCGGGGATTGTACAGAACTCTCCATCATCCATTATATAATGGCGGAAGGAAATGGGATGTACTTTGGTATTTTAACTTTTTCGTCTACCCTTCTCCTGACCTCGCCAGCCACCTCAGTCCTAGTGTTTTACAACTCAAAGATTTTCTTTCGTTTTCTCCACACGGTTGCCCTCTCGTTTGTGAAACGAAAACATTAGGAAATAAAAATTATGGAACGGGAGAAAGAACCTGATGAAAATAAAACAAGGTTCAATGGGTTATGCCACTCGAAGAATTATAAAATGCTTCATTTTGGTGCCTGCTTTGAGGAAGACAGAAAAGTATTCATTTTGCAAGAAATAACAAGGTGTAACGAATTGGTCATCGTTTGTGGGGGAGGCATGTTTTTTTTTTCGCATCAAAATATTGCAATCTTCCTATAAATTAGATTTGCTCTGACTAGAGCGCCATGTACTCGGAAAACAACGCAACACTATGTCTGACGTCAATCAAATCATTTTGATCTCAACCGTGTTTAAACGATTGTTTTGGCTAGTCATTGGCTTTATGCGAAAGAGTTCAACAACTTAGATCATATTTGGATTAAGCAGGTCAACAGTGTTAGATACTGTTTGGAGAAAGACTTAATGCCAGTAGCACTAACGCCACTTATCGGCGAATCATCATCTCTGTCGTACCACTATCTCGCGTCCATCATCGAATCAAAGAGACTCCATTAGGACGACCAGCTCCTTCATCTCTGTTTCTCTAACAGTTCCCAGCATTCGATCAGCCATAGATTGCTTCCTTTGTTAGACCAAAAAACCTGTCGAGTCACGAGTAGGGACCCTGCGTCGGAAAACCAAAAATCTTTCCAGCTTCTGTCAATTAGCACACTAGATTCATCCCCTTCTTCGAACATGACACAATCGTCAACCCGTTTTGGAGCATCACTTGAGATGGTCATCCCGGGAGTTGAAAGTGTATGCATTTTTGACTGTAGAGCGGTCTGATTTCAAGGTTAATTTATTATCGCCATCATTATCAGGGTTTCCACTTCATACTCTCTCTCTCTCTCTCTCTCTCTCTCTCTCTCTCTCTCTCTCTCTCTCTCTCTCTCTCTCTCTCTCTCTCTCTCTCTCTTTCTCACTGTCTCTCCTCGTCATCAGTTGATGGCCACAACGGCATGAATGGAACCGTGAATGGAACGCAGTGAGGACCCAGCTGAAGATTCACAACCTGAATGAATTTGTATCGCTCGATCGGACGACAACTCGCGACCAGGTACCTTAATGGATTTGAGTTTTTTTTTTCAAGGGACCCGATTCGGAAAGGGGCCTCCATTCCATTTACATCCGTGCCATGGTGGCGACGACGGTGACGACGATGATGACGATGACGTTTGTCGCGCCACACGGTCAAAACAAGATTGTCCGACCGAGCGAATGGCTATTCGTCCACTCCACTCAGAGAGTCTCCTAGGGAGCTTTTAGTCATTCGCTGCCATCGACCAGTCAGTGTCTACAAAGTAGGGAGTGATTTTGCTGTTTTTGATTTCCTACTCATCCTCCTCCCGATGCTCCTTTAACCATTCTTGCCCCTGGTCGCAACCGCAGCGGCGCAATCATCCCCCGAGAAGCGCCTCAGGCTCTCTTTGACCATTGCCGCCCGCTTCTTCAGCATCTAAGATTCAATTATCTCGTGCAAATGGTTTTAAAAGCATGTGATTTTGTTCCACCGAGTCGGACTTTTTTCTTACTATCGAGATCTTACCGTTTGAAACAACTCCAACACAACGGGCAGCTTCCTAAGGCTGTGTATTCAGATGCTGCTGAAGTTCTGTGATTGTGAATGGACGGTTGAGAATGTTTCAGGGAATGAAATCAAGCTTGATTAGTTTACACAAAGGAGTAATGCGATAAGAGTTTTGAATTAAAGTTGCTTTGGTACCTGTCACAATTCAAAAGATAGGTACCACAAAACGGGATAACATTGTTCAGCAGGGATTGATCGTTTTGGGCTGCATTTTAATATGAGAAGTAGAAATTTTCTGTGAAAGATATCAACGGGATTTGATCCAATGACTCCAATGAATGATTTCTAATGACAAAAATATAGATTTCACTGCAAAATTAGAATTTTATTTACCAGGCGTTCAGTAGCATTTAAATTGAACGTCAAAACAAGCGGTAGATTCGCTGCAGTTTTTGTTTGTCAGATTAAGATCCCATTAGCTGCATTATTTGAATAAGGATTGTATCGAAAACAAACTGGAAACGCTTATGATGCGCTCACACATTCACACTAGCAAAATGGTTCATGATATCATAAAAAACGTGTATTTTCATGTTATGAATATACACCATGAATAAAAGTCATGAAATCATGAATCAGCTTGTTGTCCAACGTAACGCCACGTAATGTTTTTGATTTTTGATGGCGAAAAGGTGCAACTTGATTACATTCATGAAAACATGATTATTGGCACCTGTTATTTATGATTCCAATTTTAGTAACGAAAACGGGCAGGTTGATTCATGAAATCATGAAGTATTTCATTTGGAACTACAAAAAAAAATCATGAAAACATGAACATTATTCATGATTTCACATAGGTACCATGAAGCGAGTTCATGGTAACATGAGACATATTTATGAATATGAGAAAAAACGGATTCTTTCAGGTATTTAAAAAAGATTCTTTGAGGTATTTGATAAGTAAATTCATTCAATAGTTTCTGGTTTTGCTTCATTTCATGTATGTTAAGGAAATGGCATGTAAACAAAGGAAATGAGGAAAAATATTAGCAATCAATCAACCAATCAATCGACTTTAGCAAATCTCGTGTACTTTTTGAACTTTCGGTAAACAGTGTCGTTTTCGAGATGCCGCGAATCGAAATTATCGTTGAATTTCAAGTGGTGGACACAATTGCGAAACATTTCGGAATTCATCACGACAGCATAAAATCTAACATAAAAAAGTTTGGGGAACACTACTCGTTCAATGAGCTGCCAGGAAGTAAAAGAAAACCAGGTCCAGCTGACCCAAATTTGGATCGCAAGGCAGTCAACCTCATCCTTCGGAACAGATCGATGTCGATTCGTGATTTGGCCAGAACGGCTGCTACCTCCATCGGAGTGGTGCAAAGAATCAAGAACCGCAACAACCTGAAGACTTATTAGAAGCAGAAAATAGCAAAACAAAGGGCTGAGCAAAAATCCAGGGCAAAAACCAGAGCCAGAAAGATATACAGCCCCCTTTTGCAACGACCGTCTGCCTGCGTTTTGATGGATGAGGAACAATATGTGAAAGAGTACTCCAGAACACTTCCAGGACCGTAATTTTACACCGAGGTGATCGGCGATGATGTGAGCTTCTCCAACAAGTCGTTCGCGGTGGAAAAATTTAGCCAGAAGGTTTTCGTATGGCAGGCAGTTTGTTCTTGCGTATCCAAGTCATCGATTTTCTACACGTTCTACGTAATGGGCGTCAACTCACTACGCCAAAACCACAGTACAATGGAGGCAAGAAAATGGAGTAAAATTCGTTGAGAAAGACATCAATCCTCCCAATTGGCCACAGCTTCGTCCAATTGAACACTACTGGGCTATCATCAAGCAAAACTTCAAGAAGAGTGGTAAGGAGTACAAAACCATGGAAGAGTGAGAAGATCTACGGCATGCAAAAAAAAGCGCCAAAAAAACACCCCAAAAAACCACAAAAAAAACAAAATCAAAAAAAAAAAAAAAAAAAAAAAAAAAAAAAATTAAAAAAAAATTTTTATTTAAAAAAAAAAATAAATTTTTTTTTTTTTTTTTTTTTTTGTGTTTTTTTTTTTTTTAATAGAAAAATGTATTTGTGTGTTGTTTTCGAAACAAACCTTAATCCCACTAAAATATTCCCAATACAAAAAAAAAAAAAAAATATTTTAAAATGTTCCGAGATTTTGAACACAATTGAACGCATTTAAGCGTATTAATGCATTTCACCATTTTTTTTCATAGTAAATGTAAAAATTGCTCTTCGTTGAGAATTAAGGCGAATCAGATTTTTATTTCGGCAGTCGAGTAGGTCGCACGCATTTTCAATTCCGTCCGTACAATTTTAACGCGGGTTCTAGCTGTTTATTTGTTTCTTCTACCGTGCATAAACATCGTCGCGTAAGCCATTTTTTTTTGTCGTCTCCAGTAGTGAACCAAGTCTTGCGCGCGTAAAAATGCCGTGTGTAGTAAATAACTGTGTCAGTGAGGATGACCGACTAATCTTCCATTGCTATGGAGCTTGCGGAAAAGAATTCCACGCAGCCTGTGCTGGAACTAGGAGAAATTACGAACAACACATTCGTGCGTTCATGTTGCCGCTGTGCGACGGCTGCCAAAAAGAGTTCACGAGTTTAATTGAACTCAGAAAACTACTTCAACGCCAGCGCACTTTGTCTGGCGACATCGAGGCTGCAAATGATAAAATTTGCGCTTTCATCAATAGCTTCAATGTACGGGAAGCTTTTGATAGCCTCGAAACTAACTTGACCGAGCTGAGGGGCGAGCTAAAGACAAACGACGGCACCGTGGCACAATTATTTAACGATGTGTCATCGGTTTTACGCGACAAATGTAACCCGGACACATTTGATTCAAGTGTACAACGGGCTTGTGCAACGCTCGCCAGCAAAATTACGCTCGATGTTGAACATGGCTTTTCAAAACTGGAAGACCAAATCAAGGCGATGCATGTAAGCCTTATTGAAGTTGCTGCAAAAGAAGTTCCTAGTTTTCCTGCTTCTGAAATCATAGAAGAAATGAAACATTTGTCGAGTATTGTTTCTGATTTGCAGCCTCCAGCAACGAATACTTTGAGTGATGAAATCACTCTTGCTGATGAGTTGGCCGAAGATCTAGCATTTGCTAGATCCCAGCACGATGAGCTCTTAGAAGAAAGTTCTGGCTGGCGACTACTGGGTAATAAAAAAGTGTGGAGAGCAGATTGGGCAGATTATGATTTACGTAAACTTCATCGTCGACAACAGGAAAAAGCTGCTCATAAATCCCGAAACCGTCGGAAGCGTAGGAAGCGTGATTACAATATAAATGGATACCACCTCAACCACATTAACAAAACCAATAACGACAACAATCAGAACATCCTTCCGTCATGCAGTTATGTCAATAACTACAACAACAACAACCACAACATCAACAACAACGGCTATAACAACAAAAACAACAACAACAACAACAACAAAACAACAACAACAACAACAACAACAACAACAACAACAACAACAACAACAACAACAACAACAACAACAACAACAACAACAACAACAACAACAACAACAACAACAACAACAACAACAACAACAACAACAACAACAACAACAACAACAACAACAACAACAACAACAATAACACCAACAACCATAGAAGTCATCAAACAGTTACTAGCTTTCTACCACCCGATAAGGAGTTACTTGCAGCTGCAAAGGCGGCTTTCTCTCAACCTCAGATTGACCAGCGTGGCATCAGGTTTCAACGTGGCGAAACACTGAATCCATACCCGGTGGATCACCAATTCCCGCAAACAAAACCAACTTCTACTCCCGATTGGATACTCAGCCCCGCCCTGCGAAGCTCTTTTTCGCAGCATTGTACGTCCTGTTCCTGTGAGCGTCCGTGTTTTCGCTCGACCTGACGCACTCTACAGAGGTAGACTATGACGAACCGGATGTGACTGGTAATGTATCTATAGTTTTAAACGATGACGTGCTTCCATCAATTCCCTCAGAATCACCTTCTACTGAAATTCTGGTGTATTGTCAGAATTTCAATCGCATGAAAAGTGCATCAAAAATGAATGTTATACATAAAAATATTTTGTGTTCCAATTTTTCGGTTATCTTGGGTACCGAAACAAGCTGGAATGATAGCATACAAAGTGAAGAAATTTTTGGCAGTGATTATAATGTTTTTAGAGATGACCGGGACTTACTTTTAACGCACAGAAAGTCTGGTGGAGGAGTTCTCATAGCAGTTTCTTCAAATTTTAGCTCGGAACTTCTGGTTTCATCAAAATTTAAAGAATTTGAGCATGTATGGGTGAAAACACATATTGCTGGTGAAACTCACATTTTCGCAACAGTGTATTTTCCACCAGACCAAGCTTGTAAGTCAACATACGAAATCTTTTTTCAAACAGCTGAAGAAATTGTAACTCAATTTCCCCCTGAATATAAAATTCATATATATGGCGATTTCAATCAGCGCAATGCAGATTTTATTCCTGACTCAGTAAATGAGAGTATTTTACTTCCTGTCGTTGGTGATAATGAAACGTTACAATTTATTTTTGAAAAACTTGCATTTTTAGGGCTTTACCAAATTAACCACGTGAAAAACCAGCAAAATTGCTACTTAGATTTTTTATTAACAAATACACATGAAGATTTCTGCGTGAGTGAATCTCTTTACCCCTTATGGAAAAATGAAGCGTTTCACACGGCAATCGAGTTTTCTGTGTTTGTGCATAGAATACATAATCCCAATGAATGTGTTTACGAGAATGTCTTTGATTACAACAAAGCAAACTATTACAATATTAAGCATAAATTGAGTAGGGCCAACTGGCAACAGGTCTTAAAAAGTCAGAAAAATGTTGAAAGTGCAGTAGAAATATTTTATAAAATGTTACTGGCAACAATTCAGGAAGAAGTTCCTCTGACGAGAAGACGACGAAACTATGCTTCTAAAAATCCCATTTGGTTTAACAAGCAAATTACTAATTTGAAGAATCGGAAACAAAAGGCTCACAAAATTTACAAAAATTACAATAATCAAGCTAATTTGAATATCTTTGACCAACTTAATTTAGCTATTTCCTCTGCACTATCTGAGTATAACTCAAAAACTGAAAATGAGATTAAGTCATGTCCGAAAAATTTCTTCAGTTACGTTAAAACCAAGGTTAAATCGTGCAACTTTCCAACAACTATGACTTTGGACGAAAAAGTAGGAGATAACTCAGAAGATATTTGTAATCTATTTGCAAAATATTTTCAAGAGACCTACACAACATTTAAGGACAATGATCGCGATTTTGAATATTTCTCATACTTTCCTGACTATCCAGGTAATATTGGTGTCAGTAACATTGTTGTACAAGACATTCTCTCAGGTCTAAAACAATTAGACGCTAATAAAGGCGCAGGACCTGATGGAATTCCACCAGCATTCATAAAAAACCTAGCAACTGAACTCACAACTCCTCTTTTCTGGCTGTTCAATATGTCACTGGATAGTGGTGAATTTCCGAAAGAATGGAAAAAGTCTTTCCTAATACCAATTTATAAATCTGGCAAAAAATCCGATATTCGAAATTATCGTGGCATTGCCATAATATCATGCATTCCAAAACTTTTCGAATCGATCATAAACAAAAATGTTTTTAGCCAAATTAAAAATAGAATTACTAACGCACAACATGGCTTTTTCAAAGGCCGCTCAGCTGCTACGAATTTACTAGAATTCGTCAATTACTCATTAAATGCAATGGATAAAGGTAATCACGTAATGGCTCTTTACACCGACTTCAGTAAAGCGTTTGATAGACTAGACATTCCAATGTTGATTTTCAAGCTTGAAAAAATGGGAATTGAGATGAGACTGCTCAATTGGATCAAATCGTATTTAACTGATCGTCAGCAAATTGTAAAGTTCAATAATAAAAAGTCAAACCCAATTCAAGTCACGTCAGGGGTTCCTCAAGGCTCACACTTAGGACCTCTTCTTTTTATTCTATACATTAATGACATATCTCTTATCTTAAAAGATCTCAATGTTCTTATATATGCTGATGACATAAAATTGTACCTAGAAATTAAGAACGATAATGAAACTATTGTATTTCGCAATGAGATACAAGTTTTTCATACATGGTGCTGTAAAAGTCTATTGAAACTAAATGTTAAAAAATGTAATCTCATAACGTTTAGCAGAAAACATAGCACGCCAAATGTTCAAGTTTTATTAGGAATAGAAAATGTACAAAAATGCGATAAAATAAGAGATTTAGGTATTATTCTAGACTCAAAACTAACGTTTGTGGATCATTATAACACGATAGTTCATAAAGCAGGCAATATGCTTAATTTTATAAAACGTTTCGGATACCACTTTTTAGATCCATATACAATAAAAACGCTTTATGTTGCTTATGTGCGGTCAATATTAGAATATTGTAGTATTGTTTGGTCCCCTTATATGAAAAAACATGAAGAACGAATAGAGTCAATCCAAAAACAGTTCTTATTATATGCACTGCGAAAGCTAGGATGGACAACATTACCTCTCCCAGCATATGAAGCACGTTGTATGCTGATCAATATTGAAACTTTGAAAGAACGTCGAGATTATGCAAAGGTATTGTTTGTTAATGATTTGGTATCACAACGTATTGACTCAACTGATCTTTTGTCAAAGCTAAATTTATATGCCCCCACTAGACAATTACGTAATCGTGACCTATTCGCAGTAGATCGTCATCGTACAAATTATGCTAAATTTGGACCGCTGAACCGCATGATGATTGTATATAATCAGCATTGTGAAATGATTGACTTTAATACAGCTAGGACAAAATTGAAAAAATATTTTAACACTCTGCGAAGCAATAGAACATAGGCATTTAATTTTAGTTTAAGGATGTATCTGTAGTATAAGGATTATATGTAACAACACGGTCTACTATTGTTTGACGTCTAATAAATAAATAAAAAAAATCAAAAATAACAACCAACTATCCTCGAAACACAAAACATACCATACAACGCAATAGGTTCTTTCTCTCTATTAATATATTTAAATAAATCACACAAAAAAAAAAACCACAAAAAAAAAAACTTTTTAAAAAAAAAAAAAAAAAAAAAGAAAGGTTTTTTAAAACAAAAAATTTCAAAAAAAAAAAAAAAAAAAAAAAAAACAATGCCCCCCCCTTTTACCGAAAAATTTAAAAAAAAAAAAAAAAACCGGCGGGTCCTATGAACCAGCGAAAAAAACAATGCGGTTTGTTTCCCACCCCCCCCCACCCCTCACACCAACCACACCCCACCCTCCCCTGGCACCTATTAGATTAAATTTAAACTAATAATCCTTCCTATCCCCACCATTTGCAAAGAGGTGGCCAGGAAAGTTCTCGATTATTGAAGAGTGTATCACTAAAATCGATAGAATTTACGATCAATCCCGAAATACTGCTTCTATCGATGGATGTCTACAGCACTCCTACAACCATCTAGGGCTTGTGCGACATACGAATTCCTGTAACATAACGTTTGCATTAAAAAAATGGACGCTAAGACAGATAATTCCTTTTGATAAATTTCCCATGAAAGGTAATTATTTAAGCTTACTTGCAAAAAAATTCTACGCCCTTGCAAGCGGCCTTCCGGCAGTTAACCGGAACATTCGCCGTGGCGGGCGAAAACATGCGTGTATGCATGTTTTTGAGTTCTTTCTTCGTTTTATTTATCAATTCCTCCTCAGTTTTCGCGACAAAATTGTTGGAGTGGATATTATGCTTCAGGTTGGCCCAGAAATTCTCGATGGGACGCAGCTGGGGGACGTTGGGTGGGTTCACCGACTTGGGTTCCACATTTATATTCAGCGTATGGCTCCATCTCCTCCAACGATCGCTTCGATTAGTGGGCCGACGCCAAAACACCGCGTCTTCGCCCTTATGGTATTTCTTGATGAACGACGCCACTTCCGGCAGGCATTTCGTACCATATCCAGGGTGAGTTAGGTCTCGTCGTCCATCACCACCGCCACCTCGCGATTCACCGGGAAAATCGAGTTGGCCATCTTATTCAGCCGCTGCCGCTGCGTCATTGCCTGCAGCTCCGAAACTAGTGGACGCGACTTCCGCTTCCTGAAATGTATGTTCATGTTTGCCAGGTACTTTTTCACTGTTTGGCCGGTTGAACCGACTACCCGGCCAAGCGGACGCAGCCATGTAGCCACTTTTCCCTCGGTCTTCCTCTTCAGCATCCTTTGGAGCTTCTTGTCCCTCAGGGTCGTCGGCCGTCCGGGCTTTCTTTCGATGCTCTGATTGTTGTCTAATAGTGCCAAGATGTTGTAGTTGCCGGAACGGGCGTATCCGGCGTCCACAAAGTGCCGCACGATGTCCGTTTTCGACGTGGCGGGGTGCCGTTCTTTGAACGCGCATACTTTTGAACGGAGTTGCTTCACTGTTGCCATCACTGATAGAGCTGTCAAATTTTGTATGCTGACTCATGGGTTACTATGATTGATGCTGCATGGGTAGTTTTGTCAGTGCGGGTGAAGGTAAACCCATGAAAAATCGGCAATTTTATTCCATTTTTTAAATGCAAACGTTATTCAATGCTATGCTATGTTCTTAGGAGGGAAGGGGGGTGTAGCTAATCAAATCTTCCAATCCGCTTCTTAGTATCTTTCCATGTGGTGCCTCACCGATTGGCTGTCGATCTGCCAAATATGGAATACATCTGCAGTGAGTTATCGAAGGACCAAGTCTTCCCCGGTTGGTACAAAATAGATGAGCTTGAAGCATAAAGTTGAAGGCATGAAATGCTTCTAGAAACTCCAATGTCATCAAAATCTCTCAATCAAAACTTTAGGTGTTAGTTCCAATAGTAAAATAGTTTGAAGAATGTAATTGTACATAAAGAATGTGTTCTAACAATGAAAACCCTAACTTTGTGAGTAGCCTTTGTGAGTTTTCTGATATGCTCGTGAGTGTGCAGTAAATAGTATGTACGGTCTTTAATAGCAACGAGTATCAAACTAACATTCGTTCCCTTCCCTAATTGATCTATAACTGAGGCCACCAGTTTGGTAGATGTATTAGTTCAATGGTAATATTGAAAATAAAAATAACAAACCTCGACCAGGAGACGACAACCAGTAGTTGCACATTAAGAATGATTCACAACATCCAAGTGATATTTTGTTGGTTTTCTGGGCAACTTCAGCTGACTTCGATTAATCATGGAGTAGCAAACTACGGGCACAATGAAAATTAAATTTTGTTTTTATTACGAAATCGATGGTGGGATTAACGAATTTATTCGTTGTTTTCTGCAACGAAACTAATTTGTACAATTTAAGAAGCTTCTTGCGTATTGGCACATACGCAAATGTCAAAAGTACAAAGCGTTTGTTAACACAGAAAAAACTTTCGTGCATTGTATGAAAACAATATGTTGATGCAAATAAAAAGAAACATCTCTCTGGTGGTTGCATGAATGAGTGATATATCTACACCCAAAAGTTAAAATAGTGGCAAAAAATGCAATTGCAGTTTTTGCAATCATATCTTGAGAAATCGGCATGATTCAGAAAAGGCAATTTCGCCCATCATGAGCCACAAAGCGTTTTATGGTATAAAGGGATATAACTAAAAAATGAGAAAAGAGAGATTTTGTTAATCAATGCTCTCTGTCTCCCCAACATAATCGTATCTTACGCGAGCGGATTGTACAGTTCTATCAAACGAACATAAATCACTGGAAAAAGTTCACTGTGAACCATTTTAAAACCGAGAATATTCCAGTTTCAGCCATCTATCGTATCCTGGCATCCTCAGGAACAACTCGTAGGAGTGGTAGTGGGAGACCGGCTAAAATAATGGACAAGAAAGGACTTAGACTGCTACATAGCAATTTTAACCACAAGGATTCGATTAGTCAATCTGATGCAGCAAAAAAATTCAAGACTACTTCAAGGCCTTACATCTGCAAGACGTTGAAGAAGATAGGAATAGTCTGCCACAAGAAATCAAGAGCACCGGAATACACAGAGCAACAGATATCAACCGTAAAATCCCAATGCCGCTGGATGACCCAAAATTACGCCGGAAAATGTTTCGTTTTGGATGATGAAAGCTAATTCCCTCTCTCAAAAACCCACATCCCAGGAAGCGATCGATATTATTCTGATAACATCTGATAAGTTTAAGCATAAGTTTGAGCAGAAGGTGATGCTTTATATTGCCATATCTGAGAGAGGAATTCCCAAACCATGATTCAAGCCCACTGATTTGGCTATTAATCAAGAAGTGTACCAAAATTAATGTTTGAAGAAAATATTGATACCATTTCTTCAAACATATCATGCAGATGGAAATTACGTGTTTTGGCCGGATAAAGCGTCGTCGCATTAGGCGAGAAAAACACAAGCCTTCTTGGAAAGCCAAAACATCCAGTATGTAACAAGAAACCGCAATCCAACAAATTTGCCCCAGTGTCGCCCGATTGAAGATTTCAACGAATATTTAAGTTCGCTGGTGTACAAAAATAACTGGAGAGCCAAAGACTGTAAACAACTGATTAATAGAATCAAAATATGCATTCGCCAAATCGGTATAAAAGCTGTACAACGCTCCTGTTCAAACATCAGGACAAAGCATCGTCGAACAGCTGATGACGGACCGAATTCAAATGTTATTTTTTTTTTTTTTTTTCAACTAAAGAGACGTGCCTTCAAAATAAATCAATCAATTTTCCTTTCTATAAACAAGTCTTTTTGTTATGCTCCTTAAAGAAAATTCTCATTTTTTAGTTATACCCGTTAAATGAAGCCATGCAAGCAGTTGGCAGCACACAGATTACTCGAAACAAACAATATTCAAAACTTGAACAACCCTCTTGTTGTAGGTGTATGCGTACGGAATGTTGACTCTATTTTGTTTCTATTCACTTGTCAAAATGGCGTCGAAGCAAGAAGAGCAGCGTATCAAAATTTTGCACGCGCATAAGCAAAATCTAAATTATTCCCACGCCAACTTGACAAAATCACTTAATATTGCCAAACCGTGACGAATGTTATAAAAGTATTCAGAAAACGCCTGCAGACTGCCAAAAGCCGAGATCAGGAGGAAACCGAAACTAGGAAGCCGCAGCGACCGGAAGAATAGTGGCCAGCATTTTTAAACGCAATCTCTACCTTTCCATCAGAGATTTCGGAAACAAATTCGGAAAGTCCCACACAACAGTGCAAAGAGCAAAGAAATGAGCCAAAATGTCAACATATAAGGGTATAATGACACCAAATCGAGATGATAAGCAAAACACAACAGCCAAAGGAAGAGCGCGTAAGTTGTACACGAGTTTGTTGACCAAGTTTGATTGCGATGAAACGATGAAACATACGTCAAGGCTGATTTTAAGCAGCTCCCAGGTCACGAGTTTTATACGACTACCGAAAAAGAAAAGGATCAGAATAAGTTTAAGCAGAAAAAAATGTCAAAGTTTCCGAAAAAATACTTGGTTTAGCAGGCAATTGACACCTGTGGGTTAGAAAGCGAAAGTTTCGTGACAACTGGCACTGTCAACCAAGATATTTATGTAAAGGAATGCTTGCAGAAACGCTTATTGCCTTTTTTTGAAAATACATAGACCTCGCTTCTTGACACTACGGAAAATGGCTCAGGAATGGTATGCCGCAAAAGTGTGCACACAAGGAGAAAACCCTTGACAACTCGCCGGAACTGTGCCCAATTGAAAAATATTGGGCAATCGTAAAGAGAAACCTCAAGAGAACTATAAAAACATTGGAACAGGTGGATATAACAGCGATACAAAACATGATGGGAGGTGTGAAACGTGAAGCCCGACAGTTCGTATTTGGAAAATCGGAAGCCTAATCAAATAATTTTTCTGTGTTTTGTAGATGATGAACTTCAAAAAGAAATAAAGATTTATATAGTCAACTAATCAGTGTGCACATAAGCATTTTTGACCAATTTTTGACCATCCCACCCTTAACACTGCACAACCTCACGCACACATTGAATTATTCAAAGCGAATTGATGTGTTTTTTTTTTGCCCACGACCAATGTTGCATTTTTTCTCCAAGTTGCGATCCATTACGAGAAACAAAGTCATGCGAAATTGCATGCAAAAAGCTTGCTTCAGCATTAGGAGTTACCCGTCAAGCAATTTCCAAGTAATTGCATGCGTTAGGAACGGTTCAGAAGCAAGGAACTTGGGTTCCTTATGAGTTGAAGCCAAGAAACGTTGAGCGACGTTTTTTAGCTTGTGAATATCTGCTCCAGCGGCAAAAAAGGAAGAGTTTTCTTCATCGCATCGTGACAGGTGATGAAAAATGGATACATTACAGCAACCCAAAGATGAACAAATCTTGGGCACTACCCGGTAATGCTTCTACGTCGTCGGTTCGGCCACAATATATTGCGCCGTCCGATTATTACTATTGCTAATAGTTGGTCTAGCTGATCAGCAGTTCCACTCATATCAAAAAATTAAAAATGGCTTGATTCGTGGATAGCCTCATAAGAGCTTTGCCAGAAAGATGCGAAAAAAAATGTGTCTAGCGATGAGCAATACTTTGAATAATTCATTGGTAACGATTTTTTTATAATTAAAGTTAAAAAAACAGCAAGAATTCATTTGTGCACCCAATAGCAAAAGTTTAAAAAATGTATTCCATGCTTTAATAAAGGGTGTACCGTTTAAAGTCCGCACACACTAAAATTGCTCAAACTTTTGATCCGTCGGGTAAAACTAATTGAAATTTTGCTTAGACATAGTTTAATGTGTATTGATTACCTTCTGTGAGTTGATTTTATCAGGTGCGCAAACATTTTCAAAAATGACGACGAAAGAACAGTGCGTGCGCGAAAAAGTTTTGCACGAGTACTTTGAGAATAAGGATCTGTCGCATCGTACCATCGGAAAAAAGTTAGGAATCGCGAATTCCACGGTGTCTGGTGACTGTTGATTAGAAGCAAAGATCCGAAAAAAAAATCCGTCAGGTCAACGAGAACGATCACAAACGCGTGGTTGGAGTTTTTAAACGGAAACCAATCGCCTCAATTCGAGATTTCGCTAAAAAGTTGCATGTGAGCAAGACTTTCGTGCAGAATACCAAAACTCGAGCTGGACTACGTACGTTTAAGGTTCAGAAGTCTCCAAACAGTGACGAGAAATAGAATACGGTCGCAAAAAGCCGTGCCCGGAAGTTTTACAACCAGAATTTAACGAAACCACACTGCTGCGTAATGGATGACGAGACATATGTGAGGGCGGACTTCAACCAGATTCCAGGAAACCTGTATGTGACTGCCAAGGGTAAGTGTGATGTTCCCGAGAACCTCCGGACACAGAAGATGTCGAAGTTCACCAAGAAGTTCATAATATGGCAAGCGATTTGAACCTGCGGAAAGCGGAGTACACCTTTCGTTACCGCAAGCACCATAAATGGACAGCTGAACAGCGGCTTCTCCCTTTCCTGAAGGCTCACGACGGTCCGACGATCTTCTGGCCAGATTTGGCATCATGCCACTACACGAAGGACGTGCTAGAGTGGTATAAGGCGAATTATGTCGATTTCGTGTCGAATGATCTGAACCACTCGGGAACTGCGCCCAATAAAAATATACTGGGCCATTATGGCACCTTCTAAAACGACCTAAAGTGGGATGCAGAATAAATGAAGAAAGCATGGGTTAATATGCAAAAAACTGTCGATTCTGAAGCCATGCAGAACCTTATGGCTGGGGTTAAGGTCAAGGTTCACGAATTCGGATATAAAGACGAACTAAATTAAATGAAGGATGCCAAAACTAATTTTAATTGTTTCTTTTTACACCCTGAAAATAATTGGTGATAATCGGATAAACACTCGAATTTTGAGAATGAATTTTGTGTGTGCGAATTTTAAACGGCGGCGTAAAAAGTTAAGCCTTATAAACAGTGAAAAAAATCTATCCTAATACAAAAATATTACATCACAAAGCATGGGATTTGCGGACACCAGTTCTTAGCGTGAAAGATATGTAGCTTCTTTGCTACGCCAACTCATAAAAGCCTATTGTTTAGTTTCTATGATTCGCTTCTCGTAGATAGTGAAACCATAATCTTATACAACAAATCCATCGTTATAAAAAAAAAACACGTTTTGCAAAACATGGTAATGTTATTTCAACAGTATTAACGTAGAACTACGTTTCTCTGTTCTATACCGGGTGTTATTTTAAGATTTTGAAAAATGAGAGCGTTACGCTAAAGTAAAAAAAAAATAAACGCTAATAACTCTCGTTCAACTGAACATAATAACTTTATTCATAATCGATTCGTTTGGAAATGTTCACAATTTTTTAGCATTAAAATTTAAATAATGTGCTTTTAAAATAAGTAGTTCAACTATATACTTTAAATTACTTGCTTTTGCTCCCACACAAATCTTAATATCAGACAATTGAGAGGTGGTAAGTGCTCTCAAAAACGCGGAGCGAAACAGGTAATTGTTATCTTTTTTGTTCCCTGAAATGAATAAACTATATTATATGATCACATCACTTATCAAGGTGAATCCTGATCCATCGAGCCGTACCCTACTAACATAGAAAAACCTCCATCCTGTGACCTTTGTGGGGATGCAGAGGTAAACACGGTCCCTAAACAGCAAAGGTTACACTAACTTTCCTTCCCTATTCCCACCTGATTGCAAGGACGTGGCCGGCGCCGTTATTGATTATTAAAGAAATTGAGTCACTGAAACGTGTACAGTGAGAATGGTCGGTTGCTCCCAGCCCCCATTCAGTTGATTCATTGTGCAATTTCACTGATTCTGATCAATCACGGAGTAGCAACCATTGATACGTGCAGGCAGTCAAGCTAAGCTAAGCTACATCTTAATATGAACAAGTTGAAAATTTGGTTTTCCCTATCACGGTCCTCAAAAAAGGGTAGCAATGCTTTAAAATTGTCTTCTTCTTTTCATTACGTTTCATTCACCAATGAATAATGCGATAGTGTTTGAATTTATAAGCGGGCCTGTCCCCTTTCATGAATTTTGCTTCCTAGTGCATTTGCGTGACTCTTTTATTTCCCGACTTTGCTACTCAACGCTAATATATACCACAGAGGACGAAGTGAAACGATTTCATTGTAAGACATCAGCTCTCAACTGATGGTTTGACCGACTTTGCGTTCCATTAGTAGACATATCCCAGCCGGTTGGCCGAAGAGCCATTGCGAGAACCAATCTAGATACTGTGATGAAATTTCTGACCACGGAAATCCTCAAATCAAAACCTTGCTTCTATCAATTTTATTTTGAGCTTGCTGCAGTGCAGCAAGACTAAACTAAGAAAATGGCGGCTGTTTGTTGCATTTTTGCTGAGAATTGTGTTTCTAAAATCGCGAGGTGGCAATGTATGACATAGGATTCTGAAGTAATTCTTCTCAAATAGTATTTATTTTACCACGAAAGCAACGCATGAATATGAGTACACGCTATAACTTTATTTTTCACCAAACTTACATTATTTTTGTACCAATTTGCACTACCAAATAATTAAAAATACCTCAAAACCGCGAGAGAAACTTTTATTGTTAGCTGTTTAAACTGCTTATTTATTGATTATTCTCTTTTTTCCTTCTGCCCAAAGTAATAACCATTTTAACGTAAGTTATGACTAATCAACATTAGGGCAGTATGAAGGATCAATAGAAAGCTGAACAAATGTTACTTTCCACTAAAACACAACTGTCCGTTGAACTACAGGTCTACTAATTATCCCAAATGAGTAGCCTAAGGCTTGCGTCATTAAATATCTGGACGCTCTGATTATTTTACAGCACTGGATCTGGAATGTTTTGACAGCAATTTGTTTTGAAATGTTTCCTATTTCAGTGTTGAAAAGTTCGTCATGATTCATTTTGTATCAGAGAAGTTAAAACTAATATTGGACACCTACTTCGAATATCCGAGGTGGTTAGGTTAAAAAATCGTAAAGTCGTTGAAATTGGTTGAATCGACCGTGTGCAGCGTCCTCAAACATTTCCATGAGCGGCATACTGTCGATCGGCAGGATCGTAGCAAGCGTCGTAGTGAAACTAAGGATCGGAAGATGCATTTGAAGGTGTTGAGAACGATTGAGGCAAACCTAGGGCTGTCGGTTTATGATATCGCCAAGAAATTCGATGCCAGCCAAAGCACCGTCAGAAGAGTTCTTCTGCGAGAAGGGTTTCGGTCTTTTCGGACCAATAAGCAAACAAACACGACACTGAAGCAGAATCTAGGGGCCAAATGACGTGCCCAGAAGTTGTACAATCTTACGATACAAATTATGCAATCTAATGGACGAGGAAACGTCCGGAGCTTCCGGAGAAAAAATTTATAAAGCCACTGGTCGAGGTGATGCCTCCAGAAAGTTCAAATTCGTTTTAGCCGATAAGCTCGCAAGAAAGCTTATGATTTGGCAAGGTGTTTGCAGCTGCGCATAAAAATCCCAGGTTTTTTTGACAAACGATACTATGGATTCCATACCAGGAGGAATGCATGACAAAACGTATTCTTCCGTACATTAAAGCTCACAATGGGCCTGTAAATGTTTGGCCTGATTTTTGTGTGTGGATTGGTGCAGTACTACAGTGGTATCAAGACAATGTGGTGGATTTCTTTAAAAAGGACATCAATCCACCCAACTGTCTTCAATTCCGCCTAACTGAAATATAACTGAAAGTGGAAAGGTGACTGGAGATGCAACAGAGACGAAGAGATGGAGGAACAAGCTGCCCGCTCAGGTTACCCAATAGAGCGTCCAAAATATGCCGAGTGGTATTCGAAGAAAAGTTCGAAATTTCAACAAAACTACATCGGAATAATGTTTTCGATATGTTTCCTCTAAAGTGCAATTAATATGACGGTCATTTATTAAAAATTGGTTACTCAACATTTTTATTTCATTAAAATGCTTCCGAGGTAGATCCGTTTTTTTTTTTTGCGAGCGTAAACCGTAACTAGTAATTAAGCGCCTAACTAGCATTAGAGTGTAGACTTTATCATTGAATTGCATTGATTTTTCTAAAATGATAGTCTTCCAGACTCAGCTGACACGACTCTGTAAGTTTATCAACATCACTACCACAATGTAATGTTAATTTCGGTGCCCTGAGATCAACTCATGGTGGTGGCCTCAACGACATGAAAAAGAGACGAGAAAATCAATTCAATCAAAAACATATTTTTGAGTTGCGTCTGTTTCTGTTTCGGAACACTTAATTTCACATGAAATATTTGTTTCTTGACGTAAATCAAATTCAAATTACTTTCAAATAAATAAGAGGCAACAATTTTTTTTCCAAATCATCACTGTGATAGAACAGTTTTTTCGCTCAAAATTTCAATAACCATGAAAATGAATCATTGTCTAATACGCGCCAACGGGAATACAGTGATAAATCTTCATTATCACTCTCAATATAGATCAAAAACTGGGTTTGATTTTTTTGATAATGATCATGGTAGCTTTCCTCTTAATGTGGGGTGGTAATTTCTTCTCTTCCCGTATGATTTATGGAATTGTGTCAATTTAATTAGAATAAACTGATCCTCTGTAGGACATTCCATCAATATTCACTCTCATTCATTATATGTCTCGAACTTTACAACAGCTTCATAATTCCTGCATAAAATCAACAAATAAATCTCTGAATGGACCAAACAAATGATGCGGATTAACTCAGCGATAAAATCATCATTATTCCGGAAATACACTCATGTGGCAGCAGTAAGAAAAACTCAAAGAACACGAAAAGAGTAGAAGGAAAACCAAGAAAAAACGGTTGCCCCTTCCCCTTTCTCGACCAGTAAAGCGGAATTCTCGGGAGTATTTTATGCATTATCATTTGGTTTAAACTTGAATCAAAATATGTAGACTTTTGCTCATCATCATATTTAATTGATTGGAAGAAAACTTCTCTGCCTTTCGCAGACGAGTTCTGCATGGTGATCGACAATATTTGTGTTTGCGTTCGATCCGTACTACCGCATCGCCGCTTGAAATGATCTCTGATTCGAGTTAGTGTTATCAGTTTACGTAGCTTGAAAACCACTGGTTGATAACAAAAAACGTTCTTCGTCCCCACAATATGTGATCCGCTGAGCAGAGACAATTTCTATCAACCGAATATCTGACTCGCAATATCGGGTCTTCGCTAGGTTCGATGGTACCCGGCAAGCATTTTCAGCTCTTTTCAAGGACAAGGCAAACTCATTTTTCTTCCCTCAGCAGAATTCTTGCCAGGGGGAGAACAAGTTATCTTTCGTTTTCCTCAGACTTTAAGAAGACCAGTGGCGCTGCAGGCGGAGAAGGAAATTGGAATTAAGACCTTACCGGAAGAGAAATGTTTTCGATTCCAAATGAAACAAAAAAATCGAAAATTTCTGGCAAGAGCCGGTCATGGAAGCGCAACACATTACAGCTTTTAGATTCGACAGAACGCGAGTGGGGATGCTGCTGGCTGTCTGACCGAGGTGAGGCAGAGGCTGCATCCGAAGGGGAGAGACCGCAAAAGTATGAACTTGAAAAAATTGAGAAAATTGACTTTTAATTGAACTCAGCTGAGAATTACGTGTTCATGGAATCGATGGGTTTTACTCGGTGAACGATGGATTTTGGACGAAAGGAAAATACAACGAATCGGAAGAAGGTTTTCCGCTTCCGTAGCATCAACTAAATATTTTTTTTTAGTATAATGCTAGGGTAGGCTTAATGCTTTATACGAGCTCAAATAGTTTTATATTTGTATTTCTTTTCTTTTTTATTTTGCTTTCCTTGTACAGTGGGGGCATGAGCAGTGATGAGTACGGTGTTGCAAGTTCGCCAGGTCGAGGCATAATTTTAGCAGGCAATTACGAAATAGACCAAACGTGTGCTCGGTGCACCCAGTTAAAAAAAAGGTTAATATTATGTTGAAGGCAAGCAGATCAGGAAGCAAGAGATGAAATGGATCAACTATTTAGTGGAGTATTTCATCCAATAGGCTTTATTGGACTAATGAATCCGATTTGCGAAAATCATAATCGTTCTTCTATTCAACTGTGTGGAATTGTATGTTTGTACGATTCTGACTATTTTTCACCACACATCTTGAAACTTGGACAAAGGTTGATAGGATTCTGAGCATTTGGCTGAATGTGACCGATCATGATCTCGTTGTTTTGTGCTCATGTTATCTAATGCTTTATTTTAATCTTTTGGTCAAAGTGTCCGAATATTGGTAGACTGAAGGCACATTTTTTGTGTGTTTGGCCTTTAGTGAGTGACAATTACAATAATTCAACCTGGGAAATTGTTGTCCATTCACAGAAAACATTCATCTTATTTTAGAAAAGAAAAAGATTTTAGCTTCTGAGTGGGAGTTCAAGAAGTTCACATGATAAATTATACTAAATAATTTAGTATAGCATCCAATGTAGACAAATTTTCAAATATAAAAGTGAAAGTACACTCAATAGCAAGAAAAAGCAGAGCAAAATTTTCCTTCCAAAAAACGTCATATTCAACCTCCTGTAAATTTGTCAATTATCGATATTTTCGGGTGACACCTTATTGATAGACGGTTGATCAAGGCTGGAAATCTCGATCAGGTTACGACAGGGGTAAGTGGCGGGACCATCATCAACTCGGCCAAATCAGAAGGTTGAGTACTTATGTGATGACTGTCCCGAGGATTATCCTGGATTTCACAAAATCCGGAATCATGAAGCTGACTGTAAATGAAAAATTATTACTTTTAATCATGAATAAAACATGAAAATCGTACAAACTTTATGGAGCTTCCGGCCCAAGCCAGATTAGGGAAACTTCTGAAGACTTAAGGTGTTACAGTCTTATTCAGCACTCTCTTTCCATTTTTAAAGTCAAAATCTGTATCGAGGAATCATTATCATTATCAGCTTTCGTAATGGAATTCAGCCAAACAATCCGCCGTTTTAAATCTTTAGGAAATCAATTCAAAAAATACTCCTGTTGCTCACCATACTGGTACTTGTATGCGTGAAAATCAGTGCTACATGTTGATACAAAGCATTTAATAGTTGTTGTTATGTGGCAAACCCCGACGTTGACAATGAACTTTACAAACCGAACAAACTTATAAACATTAATTTAGTTTAAATCGTTTAAAACAGTTAAACTGCTTGGAACGCAATGTTATTAAAACCATCAAAACAAACATTTGTGACATTTGTGATGTTTGAAATGTTGGCTTCGAAAACATGGCGGCACGTCAGCTACTTGCATAAAATGTAACAAGGCCTAATATATATTCCTTTAGTACAAAAACAAATATGTTCGGACTAGGGTTTGGTGGTAGATCTGATACTCTGTAACGCACCACGAAAAGGTAATCTACCAGCGCTACGGGTTATTGGGGAACTTACTTTTACAGATAAAAATCTGGCAGAGCGAGTCGTTGTTCTCCAAAAATAAATCAACCACGTTGTGTGTTGTTATCTTCACTCAGCATGGAGAAACTGTGTTGCTAGTAAACAACAATTCAATGAGCTTTTTGTTTAGATTGCGATCAGTTTCAGCTAGACAACTATTTCCATAAGCATCGGATCGCTTTGCGATCTTCGAAAAAAAGCTGACTTGAAAAAAAATCCCAGTGAGTGACTAGATTGATTTATTGAAGGACAATGGGTCAGTTTGCCAGATTTTTATCAGTAAAAAAGTATGTTGAATTAAAACCACGGGTGCTAAACAATAGTTTCACCGATCGAGCTGAAATTTTGCGCAGTTAATATTGGGCCCAAAAGGCTTCCGAAAATCATAAGGGAACCAGAATTTAAATCTTGTCCCAGGCTACGTCATACGGTTGATATCAAGAGCAAAACATTGGAATCAGGATAACTGTCCTCACAGCTGAAAACTTCGAAGTTTATTGGTTTATTCGGTCCAACCTGGAAATCAGCATTTACGAGGAGACCTTTGCTCTGTATGAGAAAAACTTTCAACTTGCCTGGAACTACGTGCCAACTTCTGCTGCACCTCAACACTTTTCATCTCCAGATGTAACCCTGCCGTTCCATACACTGCTTCAGCAATGTCTTAAATAGTAGGCACTTGTGCGGGAGCGTTTCCGAAATCTACCAGTACAAGTGTTCGTTGCTGTCGGGTCAGGTAAAAAAGGACTCACCTGTACAATCGTCGATGAAACTCACAACTCCTCAAATCCAATCAGAACACATGATCTCGATTTCGGATCCCACTTACGTCACTTCTGCTTAGGTACTGTACCATCGCCTTTGTTCCAAACATCCTTCAGAGTTTCTGTTCGCTCCATACCACTTCCGCCCAAAAAGACAAGGTGCAGTTGATTCGGCCAGATTTAATGATTTCTAGGCGTGCGATTCGTAGCACATAAAGTGTGACTGCAGGATTCTCTGTCCCTTGAATTTGAAAACGAGTCACCTCCGTGTAAGGCCACTCGTCTGTTAAGAAATCTCCAACTCAGCGCAGGTTTCTGATATTTAATTCATATTTTCAGATTTTAACGTTGAGACGGTTGATCAAGGCTGGAAACCTCGATCAGGTCTCGACACAAGTCACCACAGCAGTTCCGCAAGGTTCGATCCTGGGCCCGGTGTTCTGGAATACGAAGTGTTGCGACTTACGTTCCCTAATGGTGTAAATATTTTCGCTTTCGCGGACGACAACACCCTAGAGGTCTATGGTGAATCCATAGAAGAGGTGGAGTGAACAGCCAAACACTCCATTGGAATAGTGGAGGGATGGATGCGTTCCAGAAATCAGGAACCAATGGTCGGTGGACCCATCGAATGATTCCGGAGCTATCCTGATAGCTTGGTCGCCGTCACGGTGAAGTAAACTTCCACTTGACACAGATCCTATCATGCCATGGTTGCTTCAGACAGCACCTGCAGAAGTACACCCAAAATATAAGGCAAGATTGTAATGCAATTTTGCATGATTTTGTTTCATTTCCCGTAATGGCTCGTAACATGGAGAAAAAATGCAACATTGGTCGTGGTAAAAAAGCAACACAACAATTCGATTAAAGTCGTGCCCTACTGCCTTTTTAATAACGTTAAAACAATATTAAAATCTGGCAATTTTCCATCATCCATGCACCTAGATGAACGCATCGGCATCGATTCGGAAGAAATATGCAATCTTTTTGCAACATTTTTCCAGGAAATTTATACCACCTGTTCCGAAAATGACCGAGACTTCTTTGAATTTATTCCGGATTTTCCTTGCAATATAGGTGTCAATAAAGTCACGGTACACGACATCCTGCAAGCCCTTAAAAATCTAGATGCCTTGAAAAGTGCAGGACCTGACAATATTCCACCTGTATTCCTGAAGAGCTTAGCTATGGAACTTACAACTCCATTGTTTTGGCTCTTTAAAATATCGCTTGAAACTGGAATATTCCCGAAAACATGGAAAAGCTCTTTTCAGGTGCCTATCTTTAAATCTGGTAAAAAATCCGACGTACGTAATTACCGTGGTATTACCACCATCTCTTGCATTCCTAATCTATTCGAAGCAATAATCAATGAAAAATTATATATCCTGATGAAGAATAGAAATTCAAATATGCAACACGGGTTCTATAAAGGTCGCTCACTTATTAGAATTCATTAACTATTCATTAATTGCAAAAAATTGAAGATGGCAACCACGTAGAAGATCTTTACACAGACTTAAGCAAAGCATTTGATCGCATTGATATTCCATTGCTACTCTTCAAATTGCAGAAAATTGGCATAGAGCATGAACATCTTATATGGCTTGAATCCCATCTTACAAACCGCCAGCAAATAATAAAATTCATTGGAAAGAAATCCCATCCCATTCAAGTCACTTCAGGAGTTCCACAAGGCTCCCATCTTGGCCCTCTCTTATTCTTACTAAACGTAAACGACATTTCCTTCAGCCTGAAAACAACAAAAGTGCTTATTAGTGCACTAGACATGAAACTAGTTCTAGAAATAAGAAACCAGGAACACATTAATATATTCCAGAATGAAATACACATATTCTATACATGGTGTTCGAAAAGCTAACTGCAACTAAATATCAAAAAATGTAATTTAATATCATTCAGCAGAAAACAAAATACGCCAAATATATCAATCTCATTAGGAAATTAAGATGTTGGAAAATGTGAAAGAGTAAGGGATCTAGGTGTAATCTTGGATTCTAAACTTAAGTTCAATGATCATTATACTACCATTATTCATAGAGCAAACAATATCCTTGGTTTCATAAAACGCATTGGCTTCCATTTTGAAGATCCCTACACAATATAAACATTATATGTAGCTTATCTTGGGTCCATTCTGGAATACTGTAGCATTGTCTGGTCTCCATTTCATAGCACGCAAATTAACCGAATAGAGGCAGTAGAGAAGCAATTTTTATTATATGCTCTTCGGAAACTAGGACGGACAACCCAAGTAACATTACCAAAACCATCAACCATTTTTATTAAAATTTTATGAAAACCGCTAGAAATCAATTTGATTTTATTATGACACCAGGATGGGCCAAGAGGTTTCATATTTTAGTCAGGTTTATGAGAACCTACACAGAACGTTTCCAACGATCTTAAAACCTTGTTTTTTCAATTTCCTTTTACTCTTATCAAAAATTTTATTTCGATTCTATGAACTCGTCCAATGCTGTTTTGAAATGCCGTTTTTGAACTCATTCATATTATCTTGTAATGGTCAGATGAAAAATCATTTTAAAACAATTTTGCCTCCAGTAAATGCAATAAACAGCAAATTGGCATTGATGGAAGTCACCAATTGACCAAATAGTTTTAAAGTAGTCACTAGCTGACCCCGGTGCGAGCGCTGCTACGTTTGCAACTAAATGAAGGTAAATTTAATAGAATTGGCACGTTTATGGTTGTTTTCCGGAATGAGTTTTTTCTTGACTAAGCAAGGGTTCAAACTTCTACAGCACATGTTTCTTACCCGAGAAAAACATGTTTTGTGTTTTAGTAACCTGGATAATTCTTATGTTTGGTAGAAATTTGTGTTTCACATGTATGGGAGCCCTCCCTTTGTAGACGGGGGTGGTTTCTTAAACCACCATACAATCATTGCCTTTAAAGCCTTTGTTTTTCACTTGTATGGGAGCCCCTTTACAGAAAGAGGAGGGGTTTCAAGTCACCTTAGAAACATCCACATGCCAAATTTTGTTCCAGTTACTTGATAAGTTCTTGAGTTATTCAAAAATGTGTGTTTCATTTGTATATGAGCCCTCCTTTCAGAAAGGAGAGGGGTCTAGAGTCACCTTAGAAACATTTCTTGCCTTCAAAAACCTCCACCTGCCAAATGTGGTTCCGTTTACTTGATTAGTTCTCGAGTTATGCAGAAATTTGTGTTGCATTTATATGGAACCCTCTCCCCCTTCCAGATGGCATAGGAGTCTCAAACTACCATAGAAACAACTACCATAGAAACATACCAAGAAATAATTGAATTTCCTCCAGAAACCTCCACATGCCAAATTTGGTTCCATATGCTTGATTAGTTCTCGAGTTATGCAGAAACTTGTGTTTCATTTGAATGGGAGCCTCCTCCCCCTACCAGAGAGAGGAGGGGTCTCAAACTACCGTAGAAATATTTATTGCCGTCAAAATCCCCACATGCCAAATTTTATTCCATTTTCATTATTAGTTCTCGAGCTATGCAGAAATTTCAATTTCAATTGTGTGAGAGCCCCCCCTTCTAGAGAGGAGAGGGTTCTCGAACCACCATAGAAACATTTCTTGCTTCCAGAAAACTCTACATGTAAAATTTTGTTCCATTTACTTGATTAGTTCTTGAGTTATGCAGGAACTTCTGTTTAATTTGTATGGGAGCCTTCCCTTCTAGAGAGAGGAGGGGTTTTAAATCACCATGGAAACATTTCTTGCTTCTAAAAACTCTCACATGCTAAATTTGGTTTCCTTTGCATTATTAGTTCTCGAGTTATGCAGAAATATGTGTTTCATTTATATGGGAGTCCTCCCTTTCAGAGAAGGGAGGGGTCTCTAGCTATCTTAAGAACCTTCCTCGGTCCCAAAAACTGCTCCATACAAAATTTCACGCCCATCGGTTCTGTAGTCTCCGAGTCTATAAGGTTCAGACAGACAGACATAAATTCATGTTTATGTTATGTTTATGAAATTTATGTTGATTGCATTAAACAGCAAATTGGGATTGATGGAAGTCACCAATTGACCAAATAGTTTTATAGTAGTTGTAGATTTTTCGAAGTGGGAATTATTTATGCTTGGATTTTTGAGCGAAAGAACGACACTTTATTTTAGCTCCACTGAATATACGCGACGATACTCCGTGCGATGCGAAAAGACTGTTTATTTGATACTGACTGAATAATCTAATCTATTGCTATCGGGTTTATATGGATCAGCAGGAAGATGGGTAAAGCGATAATGGGTGATAACGATCGGCTACATGATCGGAAGCTGCGAAGGTCTGATAATGGACTATATGAGAGAAGGTGAGATGACTACTGATAACACAATTCGAGCAGTTCCGATCGTCCATAAATTACGTCAAGACTGAACATTAAGAAGATAAATTGGCTTTTTGGCAAAACTGTGATTTTTTCCAACCGCCATATTGGATCACCAAGAAATAATTGAAATGTGGAAAACTAAATGCACCAAATTTTAACTGTAATGCAAATGAACTGTAGATCGGAGGCCAATTTCGGCATTCTTTTAAATAACCTTATTGAATTCCAATTTTTTTTTCAGAAATTTATGATTAATTTATCGGATATATTTGTTTTGATTTTGTTCTTGTTGTTGTAAACTCGCATAATTTCCGAGGTGCATTAATTTTCGGCTCTTATTTTGCCAATATTCACTATAAAATTAAATGCGCATATGACGCAAGAGGCGAACCAGCTCATTGCTGAAAGTCTCTATAATAGAGTAACAAAAAAAAATGTGCATATGATTTGAAGCATGATACGCTGTAAAAAAACTCCATTTGTTTTGGATATTTTTCCATCAAACAAAACTTCCCGCGACACCAGAATTTTTTTTTATATGTTAACGGGTGTTCAATAAAAATGAGAACTTTTTCAGTCATATAGCAAAAAAGAATTTTTTTTCAACGAATTCAGTATTTTTTTATTCAAAATATAATGTTTATTCTTCAAAAAAACGTCAATGAATATTGGAGAAGGGGCCCTGGTCAGCCGTACGACGCAACTTAGTCGCGATGCTCTCACAAGAGCGCTGGACGGCACTGACGTCCATCTTCCGGATACAATTCCGGATCCTCATGGTCAACTGCTTCGTATCCTTGGCCCGCCAATTATTTTTGTACATTAGAGCACTGAGGAAGCCGAAAAAATCCTCAATGGGACGGCTCTGGGGCAAGTTGGTCGGGTTCTTTTCTTTCGGCACGTACGGTATCTTTTTCTGCTCAAGATACTCCAGCGTCTTCTTGGCGTAGTGAGAAGACGCCTTGTCCGGCCAGAAGACGTACTTCCCATCCGCATGATGCTCCTTTAAGAACGGCAGAAGAATTTTCTCAACACACTCCTCCTGGTACACTTGGCCAGACCGCTCGGCTTGAATCACGGCTTTGAAATTCCTCTGTCCGATATGGATATGGATATGAACTTATTTTTCAAATTTTTGCTTAACCTTATATTTTACTTTGGGAGATGTGGGCGACTTGTCGCTGGAATAGTAGCTGTCATTTCCTGGAATGTGGGTCGTCGAGAACGGAAAGTAACTTTCGTCGTCCCGCGGTACTTCTTCGTCATCCACCGGCACTGCGATTTCTCGGTCGCTATCTGCTCGTCCGTGTACTCGGGGGACCAAGTCTTCTTCCGAAAGATGATGTCCTTTATCTTGAGGATTCCATGAATCAAGGTATGGGAGCAGTGATATTTTCGGCCGGCGTCACGCAAACTTGTTCCGTCCTTGTTGTCGAACAGCTTTTTCAACGCTTCCTTTTTCTTGTTCGTCATTATCTTCGCCGGACGGCCGCTACCGGCCTTCCGCTCCACGCTCAGGAATGCCGGTAAACTGTACACGATGACCATGCGTTTCGTAAAACCGTACAACACGCTCACGGAGTGGTTGCTGTTTCGACGCCATCTTCGATTGAACTGACAGCACCCGAGCGAAAAGAAACATGTCACCCATTTCTAAGGAGTCCAGAGAGCAATTCTCTTGGAGAGAAAAAAAAATGTACGCTTTTTACTTTAATTACAGAAAGGTATTGAAATCATTCTCATATTTTATTGAACACCCGTTATTTTCCATTAAATGAATCAGAAGAGCAGAGAATCGAACAAAACCGAGCAATAAAAACCAACCACAATATCACAGTGAATTTTGCCAGCGGTAGCCGTTTGGCCGTATGCTGGTTTTCATGGCAGCCAATAGGTTTTATGGACGTTCTCAAGTGGTCATAACATCTTTCACTAGAACATTTTCAATATCTTTATGGTCTTATAAAGGTTTTATGAACTTGTTTTCACAACCATCTATAGAGTGGGCCACTTTGTACAAATTTCGGAAGAAGCATAGAGGATGTGTTGGTAGACAAACCAGTTTTGAATGTAGTTTTGTCAGCAAAACCGGGAGGAGTGCTATACGGCTGGAATAAAACTAAAATTGTTAGTTGGGAACGTACCCTCTTCCATCTTACGAAGCGCGCTGCGTGCTTATCAATATTCAAACATTGCAACAGCGTCGCTTATTTGCAAAGGTTTCATTTGTTAACGACATAGTTTCACAGCGAATAGATTCAGTTGAATTTTTTTCAAAATTAAACTTCTATATACCTTCACGGCAACTAGGGAACCGGAATTTATTCATACTTGATAATTATCGAACAAACTATGCCAATCATGGCCCTCAAAAACAAACTATGGCCACTTATAATCAGCATAAGTGAAACTATAGACTTAACCATGTCACGGCAAAACCTAAAAAAAATATTTAATGCAAATCAAAACAACATCTACTAAAATATATTATAAATATTTAAAAAATATATACGATACAATAACAATAAATTACCCACGCGGGGGCGACCCCAGCGTAGAGGTTAACATCCATACCTCTCACGCCAAAGTCACGAGTTCGAATCTCACCCCCGGACAAGTTACGAAAATGCCCAAAAAGGTATTCGAGTAACTACGACGGGAGATGAACAAACCCAGGGCTGAAAATCTCGATAATCAAGGAACAAAAAAAAAATACCTACCTATCGGCTATGAATCAATAGATGTTACGGTTTTAAAAACGAAGAACTACCACATAGTAGGAATTTATTTATTAATAATATGGGATCTTCTTTTCCTTGTCACCTGACAGGTATAAAATAACAAACACCAACACACGCATTGTCGTACAAACACGATTAACACTAAGCATACTGCGATGTTTCTTTCAAGCCGAGCAATCGACACTGAATCTGAAAGTCGCAGATGAAATGCTAACATTGGAGTAGGATAACAAAGTATATGATTTTCCTATTGGAACTTAAAAGAAATTTGCTACGAATATAGTTTAAAAAAGTGTTTCAGTGTTTTATTTTTTATTTTTTAAAGTGATCAAGGGAAGTGTTAATTAAGATTTTCCTACTTTCTCAATTATTGTAATATTGCTACAAGTGGTGGTAAATGGACTGTATTTTGATAACATAAGTGAGCGACGTAAATCTAAATCGCAACATTTTTTAAACCATCAACTAATGGCAGCAAAAATGTTTCGTCGCCTGTAGAAAACAGCACAAGAATGCCATGACATTTTCTCCCATAACAGTTCACTTTTATGTGGTCGCAATGAAAAATGTAAAATGTTGTGGAAATAATATCAAAATACATTTACCACCACTGGTGCGGATTTCAACAGTTTGCAGCTGGCAACTGTTTTGCGAAAAATGTAACATTAATAAAATGAAAATGAAACGAATCGAACACGCTGAATGAAGATTTTGTTTTTTAAAATTAGTTTCAATGTCCAAGTTACTAAGCAATTGAGTTGAAGTTTCAAATTATTCATTTAGTCAATTTACTATGAAGCCACAAACTCTCATAAATTTAGTTTTAATTAATATTTTGTTGTTGCTAGTCACAATCAATTATAATCCAATAAAATGAAAGAATGTGTTGACACAATGATTATCAAATACCATCATTGCCATTATTCCTCCTTGTTAACAAAACTGCTTTCATTTAACTACCTCCTTCGTTGCATTCCAGTGAAGATCCAACTTCAAAAGCAATAAATCAAACGGCTTTTCGACTATCGAAGGCACACGTCTCTCAGCAAGTGGTGAATTCTTCAAGTGGCGCTAAGTCTCTTGTGAAACAAACCCTAAACGGATGACAAATGAAGATCGGATGACAATGTAGAAAATTTTAATGTGTGCTACTGCTGACTAAATCGACACTTTCTGGAAGCAAGCATAGGAGAGGTAGGTCCAATAAATTTTCACGGCTAACGATTGATCTTTCTACACCTTTCGACTGCCATGAGCGCATGCCCGAGCCGGGATGAGTTTCAGGAATCAAGCAAGTTATAAATCAATCAATTTTAATTCTGTTTTGACAAATGGAGATTAGGCTTCGTCAGTTCAGATTTCGATTATCATGGACACACTTTTTCCGTATTTGATTCCGAAACGTTAATATGTGCATTCCCCGGTTGGTCGAAAGATAACGTCAAAGCGACCGCCATCACACATCATCGGGATCAGAAGCTGGGCTCAGGTTTCATTCGAACCGAAGTCGAAAATTGATTAGCGGGAAACAAATTAGCCGATGATGATGTCTTAAATTTCTTCATGTTCTAATTCTGTGGATTCTAGACCACTGTGTGGAGGGTTAGGTGATGATGTTTTTTTTTTCAACGGTAATTGATCGCATATTAATGACCGGATGATAGTTTTTCTGGAAAACCTAATTTGGCGAATTGAGATCGACGCGACTGAGATTCTGTTCCGACCTCGGTGTTGTCGGGAATAAAAACATGTTGGTTGTTAATGAGCCGGAGCTGTACGAAATTGGATCGGTTTAATGAATGAATAAATTTTATTCGCGGTAAGGCCACATCAAGGGCACTATCCTGGGCCCAGAACCAATTGATAAACGATCTTTTAATGATCGCATATATTTTTCAGGTTATTATACAAGCATGGTTTGATGTTCAAACATTTTGTAAATGAAGGGAGGAGTGGAAAAAAACTGATTTGCTGATTGTGATGGAATTGAAGAAACTTTGCCTAAGCTTGGCTGTCATAACTTGTGGATTGTTAATTCACATTGATCGACAGCCCTTCTGGAGAAACGTGAAGCCTGTCAAGTGAAGCCGACTGCGTTGGAGATGCTGGCCGAAGTGGATGAACGATGAATACAAATGTCAATCGGAGACGTGTTTGCCACCGGGTTGTGCGATGTAAATTTACTGTGCAGCTAAATGAGTCGGGCAACACCTCACGATATGGAATTGTAAGCGCGTTGTTTGCCAGGTAGGGATTGGCTAGTAAATTAATCCGTTCGGAAAATCATCACGATAACTGCAAAATGAGATTTGGAGGCAATCATATTTTGAAATTTGTTTTTAGTTGTTACAAGTCGCAATACATTTTTTTTAATGATTCATACTAACATTAAAGTAGAATAACTTAGAGAATGATTTAGTTTTCATACCTTGAAGTATAATTGTAAAGTTTTGCCAAAATTAATAATTAGTAAAATAAGTACAGCATATTTTGACAGGTAACATATATAGACCGTACTTAAAATGATCAGCTAAGGACGTGTAAAATTGTAAACGCATAAACAACGTATCATCGTTCGATGAATGAAGGAACTGATGCGTTTTTTTAGTAATTCATAAGGTTGAAAGCTTGTTTTAAATGCTAGGAACATTTTTCAATACGGCAAATGTAACAATGACAGACACTCTCCTTTCTCGTTCGTTAACAGAAATTACAGATCGAAAGACAACAGTGCTGGCTTGAATATTACGAAAACAGTAAGGTCTGTATCTGCAATAATCTGAACACCAAACATCTATAGTAAAACACGCATGAATTTTAAATCTAAGTATTAATTTGATATGTATAGGATATCACTTACAAATTCCCACGATCAAACCATCGTTGTTCTGCATTGATATATAAAGTCTCGAACATTACGCTTCATTCTAGCCATAAGAGTTTAAAGAGATTTCATAGTAACCTTCCGGCGGCTCTAGTGCAGATTTGTTGAAAATGTTTGGCATTTTGAATTTCCTGCTTCTCTCCGAAAAGCGCCCGTTTCATCATAGGCGTAACTTAGAACTATTGGCAGGGTTGGAATGTTTTGGTACGATATTACTTTTATTGGAATCATACTACTCAATCACGGTTTTAGTATAGTGACACAATGCCAAACATAGGGGGTTTCATCACGGCTCATATCTAAAGGCAGCAATCGTTTTTGCAGGCACTTCTTTTGGTAAATTTTCTGGATAATTGTGCCGGTGGTGATGAAAGATTTACTTTGTCTGCCATTCGAACAAATTGCTTGAAAGACAAGGTATTTTTAGGAAATGTTGACAGCCGTTTAGCCCTGCTGCTTTTTCTGCCCATCACTCTTGGCTAAAATGTTTTGAAATTTTTAGTATTTTAATTGTTTTGAAAATGTATGAATATGCTTATTCAATCTTTAAAACGAAAAACGTAAAGGCGATAAAGTAACTATAGCAGGTGAAAATAAAAGAGAAAGTCTCTCAATGTTAGAATCACCCTACTGAAAATATATCAAATTTTATCAATATAGCGAGCAAACAATTTCCACTTTTTACAACAGACAAAATGTTTATTTAGGGTAGGTGCACTAGCTATGATCAAAGTTTCCTGTTTTATTCATGCCTCAGAAAAACATGAAAATATAAATTTTCATGTAATTTGCCTGATTTTTTCTTGTATCAAGACTGTCAAAATATAAATTAAGAATCGTCAAAATATGGCCAAAATATGGCAAAAGCTGGCGCGTTTTCTCTAATATATATCTTTTTTTTAATTTTTCCATCATGGCTAATTTCTAAACAGGGTAAGAGTGGATTTTTTGGAAGGCTTCCTACTATGGCCACTTCTCAGAAAAACGTTTATACAATAACGTTTGTGCATTTGGCGGGAGAAACGAATTTTAACCCCCCATCACGCATCTTCACATTGAGATCTCAAAACATTAAGAAACTTGAAATACTGTCAAAACTTGTCCAGAGTTAGAGCATGGCCTATAAAAGTGTGTTTTCTTTAGTTCAAGTTTGGCAAATTGGTTTTTTAACGTCAGATCACGTTTCTAAAGGTTGTCTTCCAAAAAATGCAACACTTTATTTCGTGTATAACTTGTTATTGCATGGGCAAAAATTGATGAAATTTTTGATAAAACTAATATATCTAGGGTTTTTTTTCATTAGGGCGAATCTACAATTGAGAGATTCTCTCCGGGTTCGCTCTCTTTCATTCATTACAGCGCCATTATAAAACTTTCGAGGCATTCTTTAGTACAGATCGAAACGCAACAGTGCTGGCTAGCATACTCTACAAATAATTGAATGAAAAACGTAAAGGGGATTGATTTATGAATGAAAGAGAGCGAGCCCGGAGAGAGTCTCTCAATTGTAGATTCGCCCTTATGAAAAAAAAACCCCTAGATATAATGTACTGAACCTAATCAAATCTTATCTCACCCTAACGCAACCAATTCTTGAAAGCATCTTGGAAAATGACGACTTCTTGAATGCATCATTTTTCTTGACACCGGCCAGGCCAACTGCGTAGCATGTGCCGCAGAGAGGAATCCAAGAAAAAGAGCGATTCCAGAAAGAGTGTCTGAAATCGCTCTACTACTTCGAATCAAGGGAAGGAAGAGAGCGTGGACCTCCCGTACCAAACGCTTCCATATAGAGTTGAATATTGTGATAATTTGTATTTTATCGTTGGGAGCATACATGCTAAAAAACATTAATTTATGCTTCTTTTGCCTGTGGGTGGTCTGGCAATAATTTGCCAAGATTATAGCGCCTTATCTTGCTCACTGAAATTGAGATTGAAATTTAAAATTTACAGAATCATACATTTAGTTGTATGTTAAATAATAGTTTAATAATACAATATAAACAACAATCCACACTACTTCATCCAAAACAACGATTGTGGGAGCTGATAAAAATAAGCGTCCGCAGATGCATTTTGCGCCTTCTGGCAACTTTGCTTCTAATGATTTCCAAGCTCATCGATTTAGCACCACCTGGGGGGGGGGGGGGGGGGCGGGTTTGATACTAATGTATTATGTACTAAAGTACTAAAACTAAAGTAAAATGAATACATTTCGTCACAATCTGTCAAGCGGTTATCGAGACGGCTTCCAAACAAGAAGTGCTTCGACAATAAATTATGGGCGCAGTTGTGAAAAATTCTGGCCAGTTCCACAGGTGGATCGCGAAACAGTTGGGAAGCAAAGATTCGACCGTGTCCCGTGTGGTTAAATCATTCAAAGAGACCCAGTTGACCCAGCGGCGAGCTGGTGGCAGAAGAAAAGCGTAGACGACCGACCCCGTAAATGTAAGGAAGGTGAGGGATAACTTCAAGCGTAATCCGAACCATTCGATTCGGAACGTGGCCAAGAAGGTCAAGTCTTCCGTCTGAATCGTCCAGCAGACAATGGAGCGGGCCTGACTTTATGTCTTCAAGGTAAGGAAGGTACCTAACCGAACCGAAAAACAGAATACGGTGGCCAAATCCCGCACCAGGAAGCTTTACCGCGAGTGGTTAGTGCACCCGAAAAGCATCGTAATGGACGACGAGACGTACATTAAAGCAGAGCTAAGCAGATCCCCGGCCTGGAGTTTTTCGTCAGCAAGTCCCGCCTGAATGTTCTGGAAAAATTCCAGGAGAAAACGGTCGACAAATTTCCCAAGAAGTACTTGGAGTGGCAGGCGATCTGTAGGTGCGGCAAATTCAGCGAGCCGTACATAACGACCACCACATATACAGCCACCATCAACGGCCAAATATATAAAGAAGAATGCCCCCAGAAGCGTCTGCTGCCCTCCTTCCGGTCCCACGAAGGTGACACTCTGTTTTGGCTGGATCTGGCATCGTGCCATTTCGCGAAACCGGTGATGGAGTGGTACGAAGCCAACGATGTTGTTTTTGTGCCGAAGGAGACAAATCCGCCAAAATCGCCAGAACTTCGCTCAAAAGAAAAATTCTGGGTGATTATCAAGGGCAAGCTCCGGAAAAAAGAGAAGGTCATCAAAAACGACAAGGATTTGAAGAAAGCGTGATGCAAATGTGTAAGAAAGATGGCGTAAGTGTTGCACAGGATTTGATGGGTAGCGTTAAGTCAAAGGTGCCGTCATTAAGCCTAGAAGAAAAGGTTGAATAAACCAACTTTGCAAAAACATAGCTAAGGTGTGTTTCGAAAATTCCCTGCGAATTTCAAAAATATCCGTTTTAAAATGAACTTTTGGTTATCACTTTTGTCTGTTGCATTTTTTTTTTTTTTTTCGTGTACGATCTTTATTTTGTACACCGGATGTCATTTAAAATTTTGACAAATAAGAGTGTTACGGTTTTGCTCCCATACATATCTAAATATGAACAGGTTGAAAATTTGGTATTGCCTTTCAGGGTACTAAAAAAAACAGTAGTAAATGGTTCAAAATTGTTTTCTTCTTTTAAAAGCGCGTCCGGAATAACAAAATTTATCTTCAAACGAACGTCATGAGTTTTAACAGAAACCCAAACAAATCTGTTTCTAAACCTTTATTTTCCTCAATTATGTTCCTTTACACTTTTGCAATGATAGATTTAAATCTCTCCCTCACGCCCAAACTTCGGATCTTTGACTCCTGCCATCAAGGTTTGGACAAGCTTCTCTCCTCTAGTTTTGTAAGCTTTTTTCCACTTCTGCTTGTAGTTTTGAACCGATTTTGACTCACCTCCTATTTTCCGACAATCAGCCTTCATTATTGCCCAAAATTTATCGATCGGTCAGAGCTCTGGACAGTTTGGAGGATTGATGGCACGAGGTTCCACAATGACATTATTTTCCTCTTACAATTTTTTCGTTACTGTTGAGTAGTGGCAAGATGCCAAATCGGGCCAAAATAGGATGTTTTGAGAATGCTGCTTTAGAAGTGGCAATAGGCGCCTTTGAAGGCCCTCTTTGATGAAGATTTCACTGTTAATATTCCAGGTTGAGATGAATGGTTGGCTGATTTAAACTCGTGTACTGATGATTTGCCAAAAGAGTTATATTTATATTGTTTATATTTCAAGTGTAATTTAATAATTATTTCATATCGAAAATGCATTATGTGTGATTTCCCAAGCAACACACAATCTTTAAAAATGGTTGCAGCAACTTGATTGTAACTTGAATAAGTCATGTTGCCTCAATTTCAATGAAACATGTGTGTTACTAGGGTTGCATACAAGCAAGCGGCCGAAAAGATATACATTACTTTTTGTCGATTTATAGAGTATGCTGTGGTTGATATGATAATAATATGTTGTTGATTTTATTAACCATCGGGATTAACCTTTCAACAGGGCTTATATTTCCATTGATTTGAAAGAAATTATTTTATTTTGAAAACAGATTCGAGAAAGATTTTCATTTGAAAAGATAAAATTATGATAATAAATCAATCGGCATAATGAAACATCCACAAATAACATCTTATTTGAAGAGGGGGGAAATTGTGATGTACCGTGTATTAAGTCCTTGTTATGAAGGACCGTTCAGACCGGTCAAATTATGCTACACACTTAGAAATTATGAATTTTACACGAGACGTAATTCATGTTTGTAAAAAGCCGGGTAACGTAAACAAAGATTTCGTGTAAAGTTATGTCTCCTGAAACTGACACATTCGCAAGTCGACGAAAGATGTGTTTGATTGAATTTATTTTCTCATCTCTTTCAATTCATTCTTATATGACAAAGGACGCTTGCATATGTCGGTCTCAGGGGACAGAAATTTACACGACATTTTGGTAGTGAGCATTGCCAGCCAGAAACGCTAAAAACTATATTGATTTTGTCTCGACAGTTTCCGATTTCAATGAAATTTTGTCCATATGTAAGCTTCTACCCAAGAAAACATTTTTCATAAAAAATCCTAAAATTTCCTTGACTAATTTTCTATAAGGGCTTATGTAAAATATGAATTTAATTTTTTCAAAAAATCATAACATGCAAACGATTATTCTGATCAAAATATCGTCTGAAAAGAAGTTGTAGTTCATTAAATGTTCTTCAAGAAAAAAATACACTGAAAATAAAAAAAATGTAAATTTATGCTAAAAAAACATTAATCATTGATTTTTTTTTAATTCGAAGCAACCCCTCCCCTTCGAATTTTCTAAAAACAAAATTTGAAAAAACTTGAAGTTATATTCTAGAATCTGGTGAAGAGTTTAAGACGGTCACTTCTTTAATTTTTTATATTTTTGTTTTTAAATTATGATAAATTTTTGGTATTTTGTGAAATCGCGTATTTTCTAATATTTTACCAAAAATAGACTCTACGTATTTATTTTGATAAAAAAGCATGGAGAAGCATATTTTCGTAAGCCCAGCTGTTCTGAAATTATTGCGAATTTTATTAAAAGGATATTTTGTTGTAACAATATTTTCAACCATTTTCAAATGTTAGTCGCGATGTCTACAAAACAATGTATGTTACATGATAGATTATTGAATAAGAAACAAATCTTTCTCAGACATCGACGCTGCCAGCCTTACCCTTTTCTGTTTAGACACAACGGAAGCGATACAAACTGATGCTATAAAAAATAAACAACCAAAACTTTCTTTTTTTTTTTTTTCAAAAACAATAAATAAAACAGAATTTTTTAACCCCCCCCTCGAAAAGACAACACCCCAATAAATTTTTATTTACACCCGTGTCTGGAACAAATGTCGTATAGGTACATTTCAATACAATGGAGCCTGCCATTTGAAATGAAGATAGGTACAAAGTCAACAAATTGCTACACACTCAACTTGCCTCGGCAAAATCTCCAACAGCCGATCAACTCAGCAGTTACGTTTGCTGATATTTCTGTAAAATTTTTGTTTATAAGCTGATTTTCGGCAAAATTTTCATTTGTTAGCTGATTCTCGGTAATTTATTTGCTGACTCTCAGTAAACTGAAATGCCGAAATATTCGGCTGTTGGATTCTCGGCGAAAAAAAACGAAGTGTGTATATATTGGGAAGTTCTTCACATCATCAATTGAGTTTATCTTTCATAGCTTTTCAAGTTAAACAAGTAAGTTTATTTTCGAACATGGATATACTTTCGGAGTACTTTCAAGTGTTGTAAACCTCTACCCAAATCGAAGAAGTGTGGTTTAGAGACAAGAAACTTGACAGATGATGTTATTGAAAAATTAAGATCTTTAGGTTGTAAGATACCATTAGATAATTCGATGCAAATCTGCAATAAGTGTCGTCCCATAGTTTATCGTCCCCAACAAAAACCACCACCTTCGAATGAGAAGAAAGTGCCTTCTACCAGTGGTATGTAATCAACGAAACCTGTAGATATGGACAGTGAATCCATAGTCAATACCATCCCACCCGTTACGTCTCTAGCTTCATCGATTTCAGCAGAGTCTATTATTAATAAAATAAGTTTGTCATATAACATCGAGACATTCAACAATGGCATCATGGGAATTCATGTATCGCCGATTTCAACGAAGAAAAAGATAAGTGCTTCCTACCCCCAGCAAAAAACCAAGGAAATTAGGGATACAGTTGAGCGTCATATATTTGACGTTTTGCGAGATGTGGACCAAACAAATCTCAACGCCAACGGCTAAGGACTACGAGGTAATAATGAACCAGTTAAAGGAAAAATTTGCCGATCCTTAATGCGCTCGCGATCAACAATTTCAAATTTTGTCCATATTGCCAAAGTCTTGGACTACGCAAAGAATCGTGGATGAATTCAAAGTCAGCAGATATACTGCAACACCGGTAAGGTTTATGAACATCTTTGAATATTATTTCATGTCATGTAGGAAAAAATAATCAAAAAACTATTTTTTTTATTTCTTTCCCTGCAGGTAAAGGATTTAGTCGCCGAAGATGGAATATTATGTAAACCCCCTTTCAAATTAGGACATGGACTGAATGCAGATTTAGTACGTAAATTTGTTCAATTCTACGGAGATGACGATATCAGCAGAGTTATGCCGGGCCAAAGCGATTATGTCTCTGTAGTGACGAGTGGTGTACGCCAGATAAAACAAAAACGTCTCTTGACGATGTCACTCAAAGAGTCATACTTGCATTTTAATGAAACCCATAACGATGTTCAACAAAACTTTAGCTCATTTGCAGCCTTACGGCCAAAGCATTGTAAACTTCTTAGTAAATCAGGATCCCATAACGTTTGTGTTTGTACGATTTCCGATCTTATGCTCAGCAGCTTAAAAATAAATCGCATTTTATGTGATCGCACTATCTATATGAAACAAATTCTGTGCGATGCACAATTTAGAACAGACATTTGCCATCTTCGCGCGTGTATAAATTGTTACAATACGGATGAATACAAAGAGGTCGAAAAGGAATTCGATCCGATTTTTAATAAAGCAAAACCAATTCCTGGAACTCAAAAATATCATTCTTACATTCCAGTTTCAAATAACCAAATTACAGTTAAGGTATTTTCTAATTCTAATGATGAATCCAAAATATTTAATGTATTCAAATGATCTGATATGTAATAAATTTAATGAAGATTGAAAAAAAAACAACATTGTATGAAATACTGCCTCTTCTCTCCCTAAACAAAACTAAAGGCTGGACTCGGAAAAAATGAGACACACAAAAATGATCACCAAAAATTCATTTTAAATCGGATACTTCTCAAATCTTCAGGGATAAAATAACTATATATTAGCTATGTTTTGGCATAATTTATTTATTGAATTTCCTCCCCCAAGCTGAATGCTCGTACATTTCTCTTAACACTGCTCATGAGATCTTGGGCGAGGATTTGTCCATCTTCCTTACACAATTTCTCCCAGTTTTTCTTCAAAGCTTCATCGGGTTTGAATGTTTTTCCGCTTTTCTTCAACTTCTTCTTCATTATCGCCCAAAACTTTTCGATCGGACGAAGTTCTGGTGTATTTGGCGGGTTCGCCTCCTTCGGGACCACATTAACGCCCTTCGCTTCGTACCAATCCCTTACAGACTTGGAGGTCCGGCCAGAACAGCGTAGGACCACGGCAAGAGCGGAGGAAGGGCAGCAAGCGCTTCTGCAAGCATTCCTCTCGATAAATCTGCCCGTTTATGGTGCCGGTTGTAACGAACGGCTTGCTGTACCGTCCGCACTCGCAGATCGCCTTCCACAACAGGTACTTCTTCGCGAATTTGTCCATCTTTCTCTTCCGGAACTTTTCCGGAACCTCCATGCGGGACGTACCGACAAAAAACTCGAGGCCGGGGATTTGTTTGGTGTCCGCCATGATATATGTCTCGTCGTCCATGACGAGACAGCCTGACTTGACCAGCCACTCACGGTACAGCTTCCGCGCACGCAATTTGACCACCGTGTTTTGCTTGTCAGTCCGGTTTGGCGCCTTCCTGACCTTAAAAACACGTAGCCCAGCCCGCTTCATGGTCTGCTGGACGAATCACTTCGACGAATTGACCTTTTTGGCCACGTCTCGGGTGGAAAGGTTCGGGTTATTCTTAAAGTACTGCCTTATCTTCCGCGCCTTCTCTGGGCGTTCCGTTTTCGGTTTTCGGCCGCTTCCAGCGCGTCGCTCGATGGTCTTCGTCTCCTGGAACATCTTCACAATGCGGGACACGGTGGAATGGTGGATTCCAAGCCTTTTGCCGATCCATCTGTACGACTGACCAGGATTATCAATCACCAGGCCCAAGATTTGCTGGCGTAGCTCTTCTTGTTTCGAATGCATCTTGAAAACTACTTGACAGATCGCGATAATTTTCCACACACTAACATAACACTCTAAACTAGTATTACCCAAAATTTCATTAATTTGTACCCACGCGATAAAAAGTTACACCCAAAACAAAGTGTCGCATTTTTTCCGAGTCCAATCTTTATCCGAAACACACACATATCTAAAAGCATCAACTTGATTCTTTTCCATCGCGTCCAAGTCTGACTAGTCTGACTGCCACCGTGTCTGAGAAAAAAATGCCTGTTTTTTAATAATCTATTATGAAAAATACATCTTGTTGTGGACATCACGACTAACAATCAAAACGGGCCAAACAAAATTGCAAAAACTTAAATTTCTGTTTTTAAAATTCCCAATAACTTGAGAACGGCTAGGCTTACGAAAAAAAATTTTGTATGCTTTTTAATCAAAAATAATGCACAAAGTATATTTTTGGTATGATTTAATAAAAAAAATTATAATTTTTAACATTTTCAATAAATTGATAAATATTTAAAACCAAAAACTAAAAAAAATTATAGTAATGACTAACTTAAACTCTTCACCAGCTTTAAAAACATAACTTCAGCTTTTTTATTTAAAAAAATAAGAAGGATCGAGAGGGGGGTCCTTTGAGAAAATCAACGTTTTATGTTTTTTAAGCATGAATTTACGATTTTTTTTAAGTACGCTTTATTACCTACATCTTTTTCAAAGACGACATTTTGATCAGATGAGCCGTTTGCAAAAAAAAAATATTTTGAAAAAATAAGATCCACATTTTAAATACGCCCTTATAGAAAATTAGTCCAGGATAGTTTTCATTTTTTTATGGAACACGTAATTTTGGGTAAAAACCAACATATGGACAAAATTTCATTCAGATCGGAGAGAGTAGGGTCCAACCGTTTTGCTATTCTGGCTGGAAATGCTCTAGTGTGTACGTGATTTGTGGATTGTCTCTAAAAAATATTTGGGCCAACCATCAATGACGTGATTTATTTTTATTTTTTTTTCTATACTGCCTTCCCCTTGTGTGATTTTAAGGAGTAAACCTGAATATCGTTTTATGAAGCGAAAAAAAAACATAAAATTTCTTTACCCATAAACCCCAGCGACATTAATGGATGAACCCTTTGTTTGGAATGCACTCTAAACATGCATAAAATTGCACCAAAGTGGTCAAAATTTTTTATGACGGCTGATTTCAAAATGGCACAAGTTTGCACAGGATTTTCTTTCGTAACTTGTTAGTATACATCCAGAACTTGATTCAGAGGTGCTAAGATATGCGGTAAAAACAAGTCGCTTATCAACAAATTCAAAATTTCCATTTTTTTTCTCTTTAAAATTTTTCTATATATTTTTTCTGAATACCAACCTATTTTGCCATTATTATTGAAAGTCCGTTCTGTTATATTTTCAATGGTGCATAAGGAACTAGGCATTATCGCAAGAAACGGGCAAAATTTAATATGAGATAGAGCGTATTTTTGTTAACATAAAGTACGTTTTCCAGCTGATTTCCAACTTTGACATCTGATATCTCAGAAATCAAAAGCTAGAGGCTTGAAACCTAATTTGTTTTCTTAATTGAAATGTTTACTTTTGACAAATTAAAAATAAAATTGGTGTATGTCAGTTTTCCGATTTTGGCCGCTTGATATCTTATAGTAAAATGGCGTCGACAGAAGAAAAGGTTCGAAAACCAATTGTGTGCTGTCGCAATGAAAATCCAGATCTCTGGATAAGGAAACTTCCCAACAACTTTGGTTTTCCTGCAAGCACTGTTCATAGCGTTGTAAAATCTGTCTATAGTCTTTTGAAAAGAGCAAGGAAGACGAGAAGCAGTAAAAATATGGGTTTGAGAAATCACCAGAACGATGTGCATACTTCGACAAGAAATTATGTCATTCGAACTTAACTTCTCATTAACTTCTATCGAAAAAACTACTCATGAATGCTTATAATGACGATGATGGATTACTTGCACCTTAAGGATAAACAGTCCACGGAACCGTTTCACTTTAAGCTACCATTTCGAGGACCTTGTCCATTTCATCATTCAGCTTCTGGCTACCTATCTATAGATAGCGATCGTGTCGATCCCAATCCAAATCTTCCATTATAATGACACAGCTTCTGGTCGTGGAGTGGCTGAATACGACTCATTTCTTTTCCTATGGTGTCCATATGAGCACGCGGGAAGTGTTCAAGTATGATGGATGCCACCACTAGAAGCACCTGGTTGTATGGTAGTGATTGAGATATTATTTTATATCTGTGTACATAAATTTGTTGGAAACGCAATGGACTAGCTACTGGCTGACGGCGACGACGACGATGAAAAACCTGTGACGAGTGCTTGAAATAAAACGATGTCTCTAGCAATGCGACCCGTCCGTAACTTTGACGGCCGTTGATTGGCGAACCGTGCGCTGTTTACGGAGATAGGTGCCGACGAGACACGAGATGAAGGTAGGATGCCCTGAGGTTATCGTTTCTACAACTGTCAGAGCAGTAGCAATGATATGCACAAAAGTGCTTTGTTTCTTCTGTTGGCCCATCAGGTATATCTGCTGTGAACCTCGATGCCGATGGTGTCCGTATTTTTGTTGGCTTTGAAGAGGTTTGGGGGACGATACGAGTGAAACGTGTAGAGGCAAAAAAAAAAAGATCTGCCTCACAAGTGAGATCAGTCAAAGTGGTTAAGTGTAAAAGTCATAAAGGCGTACCAGCCACGAGAAGAGAGGCAACGATACACACAGACAGTTCTTCGGTACTTTACCTTCGAATCACATAATTATTTCTACAAATCATGCCTACAATAGGAGAAACACATAGAGAAACTGGCAATAATAGCCGGGAATAACAATAATAAACATATTTTTCCAGTCCGGGCTCGTTGGCTCTGGTTACATGGCCGGTTGTTGTGACTGCATGATGCTGCTGTTGTTGCTGCTGCTGGAAGTACGGCGGGGTGCAGTCACGAGGTTATCTACTGAGGCCCCAACTTACGAGCCAGTCGCCCTCCGGGTTTGCTGACTTAGACAAGGCGTTCGACTGAGTGCCTACATTTATTTGGGGCTGTGCGAATGTTAAAAAAATAAATGCACACGCAGATGTGGGTTGCATGTCTATAATTGATATTGATGCCAATTGTGGTTGAATGGCTCTCGTTTGTTGAGCTGATAAGGTAAATTCTATGGTAGTACAATGTCGAATGTTTTATTGTACGAAGATTAAATGGTAGTTTTGGGCGATGAAGCAATTTTAACCTTTTTTTTTAGATAAAATGTTTATTCTTTGTGTAATGCTTTAACAGACATATATTCCACTTCAATTAATTATAGCACAGTGGTCCAGAATGCGAATTTAGCTGGAAAGATACGTTTTCAGCCTAAGTTTGAAGTTTTGGAGCAAAATTGTCTTCTACAAAGTTGTTTCTAATAATAAGGCCCTTCTTTTGGTATGAATGAAAACTAGGGTGGTCCTTGTTTTCAGAGAAATCGAAAATCTAACTTTTTTATTTGCAGAAATAAAGGCATATATTCTTCAAAAAAGTTGTAGATGAGAAAATTTTAAGCAACTTTGGTTGAACAAATTTTTCTGTAGCTTTTGAAATGACCGAATTAGAGCAATTTTTCCTACGTAGCTTAGGGTGTCCCTATAAAAATCAGTTATTTTGCTCTAACTTTTTTATTTCAAATTTTTCAGCAAAGCTGTGTTGCCATTGATTCTAGAACAATAAAAGATACAACTTTTGATGTACTGAAATCGTCGCTATCGTATGTCAAACAAAAGTTATTATGGTTTTTTTGTAAAAAATAGGACTTTTTCAAATGTTGATCTCTCTGGTTGGGGCAGACAGAAAAAATATTTCTCAACTGCATTTGGAAGGTTTTATATTATTGCATATTATATTTGAAAACTGGAGATAGGTTATTTTTTTTTTTAAATTGAGTAAAACACATTTGAAAAGGGCGTAATTTTATGAGAAAATCGTAAATAACTCGCTAACGGTAAAAGATATCGGCAAGATTTATAGGTCAAAAGTTACATCTTTTTAAGTTCTAAAAACCATCTGGAGACAACTTTGTTGGCAAATTTGAAATAAAAAAGTTAGAGCAAAAAACTTGTTTTTTTTTTAGGGACACCCTAAGTTATTTAGGGAAAATTGTAATTTTTTTTAAAAATACAAAAAATTTTTTTTGTTAAAATTTTTCCAAAAAAATTAAATATTTTTTTCACCAAAAAAAACAATAAGTTTTATATATCAACAAACATAAGAACCAACAAACAATACTTGATGTACACACTTAGATTTTTTTACAGAAATCTGTTAAATTTTACCGAATTCTCAACAGCTGAACTGTTGAACTCTGTAAAATTTCACCGAAATCCGTTAAATCGGATTACCGAACGTTCAGCTGTTGAGAATTCGGTAAAATTTTACTGATTTCTGTAAAAAAAAATCTAAGTGTGTACTCAATTAGGCGCTTCGCAGTATGATCAATTAGATCCTGAAGCACAACACTTGCCTCAGACGGTTTTATGCGAATACCTATTGTAATTATAGGATTTATTATGATGTCAAACATTGCCAAAGCTTTTTTGCTTCTACTATAGTGTTGTACGACGGGTATAGATTAATACTGCTCCATGGTAGTAATTCGTACGTCCATGTATTGTGCCTTGCTGAAATCATTTCGGCATATGAAGCCGATTGCTTTTTCGGGAGACATTAATACAGCGGTATCATGACTGGTTTCAGATGTAAATGAGTCTGCAAGATCTGATTCTGGATTTTTCGCAATTTTTTCAAATACCTTTCCAGAATTACGACGACCTTCTGCCCTTGCAATCCCAATTCTTCGGTGTTAAATTTTGATTTTATTTCCCGCAGGCGGTTCTGCTGAGTTCTTCTGCAGCTGTTGGAGAATGGTTTTAGCTTCCTTTTCCGTGAAGTTTTTGGAGAATTCACTGCAAAAGTCACATTTCCGCGCAGCCAATTATCACTCTGATTTGCAGCAGCTACCGATTAAATTCACCGTGTGATTTCATCAACAAGTTCTAACTAGAGTAACTGTGTTTCTTTCCAAACACTAACTACGAAACAGCACTTCTAACTGAAAACCGTTAAGCTACTATGATCAAACAGCAAAAAAAATCCAATAGTGAAATTACTCATAAATAATATCGGAAGTAGAGACCTTCATCAGGACAGTTTTCCTTAGATAACTTAGGGTGTCCCTACAAAAAAAAAAAAGTTTTTTGCTCTAACTTTTTTATTTCAAATTTGCCAACAAAGTTGTCTCCAGATGGTTTTTAGAACTTAAAAAGATGTAACTTTTGACCTATAAATCTTGCCGATATCTTTTACCGTTAGCGAGTTATTTACGATTTTCTCATAAAATTACGCCCTTTTCAAATGTGTTTTACTCAATTTAAAAAAATAACCTATCTCCAGTTTTCAAATATAATATGCAATAATATAAAACCTTCCAAATGCAGTTGAGAAATATTTTTTTTGTCTGCCCCAATCAGAGAGATCAACATTTGAAAAAGTCCTATTTTTTTACAAAAACCATAATAACTTTTGTTTGACATACGATAGCGACGATTTTCAGTACATCAAAAGTTGTATCTTTTATTGTTCTAGAATCAACAGCAACACAGCTTTTGCTAATATATAAAAAAAAAAAAAAAAAAAAAAAAAAAAACAATTTTTTAGAAGAACCCCGGGAGACCCCCCAGGGAAAAAAAAAAAAAGAAAAAAAAAAATAAAAAAAAAAAAAAAAAAAAAAAAAAGCATAAAGCCTTGACAGGAAACTGTACGTTTGCACCACCAAGTTTCACATTTTTTGAGCCGAGAACGTAAAATTCGATCATAGGCAATTCAAAAGTATGGGTAACTCTGCCTAATATGCTAAGGTCGATTACATTTTCTATTTTAACTCTTTAAATAATTGAGCTACAAACGACATTCAAACGGTTGTACTCTTACTTAGATATTCTGATTAAGATATAGGTTACTATGCACCATCGAAATGTTGAAAAACTTTCTTTTTTTGGGGCAAAAAACATTCGAGGGATATAGATGTTACAATGTCGGCCTCTAAGCTCCTTGTTGGGTCTATTCATGGATGCAACTTCGTCCCAGGCTCCAAATGTCGCACTAAGAACAATTTTCGTAAGGTGGTCTTCCATTACTTTTGAGACTTTTCATTGTTGGCATTATTCCTTTCATTAGACACAAAGTTTCACAAATCTTATTTAATAAAAAACTACTTCAAAACACTGAAATGAGTTTTTCTCATAATCCACCGACCGCACAACTTTCAAAACAATTTATTTCACATAATACAGGTTTGCTTGCTAAGATGTTCAATTAGATATTTTATTCAGAAAATGTACAGCCGCATACTCACAAACTCCCATTGCATATTCAACAATTCCAACATTTAACTATCTTATGTATATAATTGGCCTAAGTTAGGAACAAAGAAAATAATTTTCAATAAAATTGGGCCTATGGCTTTGTTGGAAAATCACTGTTTATGTTTTCGTAAGAATACTTAATTTGCAACTAGTGACTATTTTCTCCAGAACTAGGAGAAATTATACTAAATGTCGATCAAATTTGGTCAAATTTAGGACATTTGAAAATCATAAAGAAAATGTGTTAGCTGAAGAAGTGGAATCATGACGGCCAGAAAATTAGGTAAATTGTATATTTCAACCAATTACATCAGAATAAAGTTACGAAAAAGTTTTTAATCACTTAAATTTGTCGATTATCGCTAAACTAATGACATATTTGGTACATAGGCCGAATGAATGGGTTAGGCTAACATTACATCCCGTAACACTTCTGATCAAGAACCGCATTGAACGTTCTTTTGACAATGTCCTCGTCCAGCAAAAGAGATGAACTGGCTGGATTTATTGAAAATCGAACCGTTACAACCGAAACTCGATGCACAAATCTGCACGTTTCGTAGCACCTTCCGGCACAATATTTAACAGGCGAACAACCCTAGCAAAGGAAAATAACAAGCTGATATAGAATAACAAGTTCTGTTATCCCAGTTATCGGTTTGATTTCCGATGTTATTGGATAATAAATTTAGTTATCACCATTGGCAAATTTTGTTATCATATGTTATCATTTTGAACACACTATTTTTTTATGAACGTTATAAGTTGAATTGTAACACTACAAATATTTCCAGTATATTTGAACAAGAAATTTTGCTTTTAATCAAAATATTTTTTTCAGTTATTAGTATGAGAATTTGATTCCAAATTGATAACATAATTTGAAACTATTTCATTAAATTTGCTTACAATACAGGATTTGTTATCAAGTTGTTCGCAGTGATAACAAAATAAGTTATTATTATGATATTCAACGAGTATTTTTTTGTTATTCATTCTGTTATTTTGGCTGTTTATTCAGCCTCAATGATAACAAATTCAGTGATCAAAAAATGATAACCTGGTATTAGAACTTGTTATCAATTTGGTATAATCCTTTGCTCGGGGAGCACATAAACTTATTTCTTGCTTTTTTTTTCCCCACGCGATAAATTGGTTTTTCTATTTATACATAAAAAATCACACAAGAAGGGGATAAAAACATTCCCACCCCACCCAGGGCGGCCAGGCCGTCCAAAAAATAACCAAAATTGAACACGTGAACAACTATTATTTGGTTAATAATGTCTCAATTGCTTCGGATTTAATCGGTCATCCATATAGCAACATGATTTTGTTGATTTTATCGCTGAATTTATGACATATTTGGTACATAGGCCGAAGGAAGGAGCTAGGCTAACATAACATCCCGTTACTCTACTATATATTGCTTTTGCTGCATTGTAATGTAAAATATGTAATTTGAAGCGTAGCCCCAAGCGTTTCTGGTCATTTGTAAACGAGAAGCTTAAGGAAAATGGTCTACCGTCTGTTATGTCTTATGGTGCAGACACAGGTGCCTCTTGCGCTGAGATATGCAGACTATTTGCGTGAAATTTTTCAAGCGTCTTCAAACCAAAACATTGTTTCTCCGCAACACATTAGCGCTGCCCTTAATAATGTTCTGGAGGAAGTACTAGACATACAGAATATAGTCTTTTCTGAAGTAGACATCAATGATGCTATCTATAATGTTCGTGTCAGCCAGGACCGGATGGTATTCGGATCTGTTCGGCATGCAATGAGCAAGGTGGATCGTTCAAGAATTGAGCCACTAGCACAAGTTAGCTGAAGAAAGCAAAATCCTAACTACCCGAGCAGGAACGAATAACTTGATAACTGGCCTTGGTATTTAAGAGCCGAGATTAAGAGGTAAAATCCCTGAGAATAATACCATACAATTGTTCCCACAATGTTATGCGAATACCAAATTGAGGTAAGACAATACCGAAATATGCCCAAGACAGCAATGGAAGAGACGTAGTCGATGCAGTAAGTGACGGAGATGTGCCACCCCCGACGATAGGTGAAGTTAAGGATGCCATCAAAGCAGCTGAAGAACAACAAATCGGTTGGAAGGGATGGAATCGAAGCAGAACTTATCAAGATGGGCCCGGACCAGTTGGCCAATTGCCTGCATCGACTGATAGTCAGGATTTGGGATACCGAACAGCTACCGGAGGAGTGGAAGGATGGGTTATCTACCCAATCTATAAGAAAGGCGACAAGCTGGACTGTGAAAACTATCGTGCGATCACTGTCCTTAATGCCGCCTATAAAGTATTATCCCAAATCATATTCCAGCGACTGTCGCCACTAGCAAATAGATTTGTGGGAAGTTATCAGGCCAGCTGCATCGAAGGACGGTCTACAATGGACCAAATCTTCACTTTGCGGCAGATCCTCCAAAAGTGCCGTGAATATAGAATCCCAACGCATCATCTATTCATCGACTTCAAAGCCGCATATGATACAATTAACCGAAATGAGCTATGGAAGATCATGGACGAGAACAGCTTCCCGGGGAAGCTGACCCGACTTATCAAGGCTACGATGGATGGAACCCAATGCTGTGTGAGGATATCGGGTGGATTATCGGGTTCATTCGAATCCCGCAGGGGGTTTCGTCAAGGTGATGGTCTCTCTTGCCTCCTGTTCAACATTGCTCTTGAAGGTGTTATGCGACGAGCGGCGTTTGACATGCGAGGCACGATTTTCAACAGATCCGGTCAATTTATCTGCTTTGCCGATGACGTGGATATTGTCGGCAGAACATTTGAGGCGGTGGCAGAGCACTACACCAGGCTAAAGCGCGAAGCAGAGAAGATTGGGTTGAAGATCAATACGTCCAAAACGAAGTACATGCTGGCAGGCGGAACCGAGCACGACAGAACCCGACTGGGCAGCAGTGTAACGATCGACGGCGATGAGTTCGAGGTAGTCGATGAATTTGTCTATCTCGGCTCACTGGTTACTGCGGACAACGATAACAGCCGTGAGATCCGGAGGTGGATTATCAGTGGAATTCGTGCCTACTATGGGCTACACAAGCAACTACGGTCAAACAGACTTAGCTCCCGTACGAAGTGCATCGTGTACAAAAGGCTAATAAGACCGGTTGTTCTCTATCGACATGAGACGTGGACAATGCTTGAAGAGGACCTCCGAGCACTCGGAGTTTTTGAGCGACGGGTGTTAAGAACCATCTTTGGTGGTGTACAGGAGGATGGACTATGGAGGCGAAGGATGAACCATGAGCTCGCGCAACTCGCCGGCGAACCCAGTATTCATAAGGTGGCAAAAGCTGGAAGGATACGTTGGGCAGAACATGTTGCGAGAATGCCGGGCAACTATCCTGCAAAAATGGTGTTCGACGGGAATCCGGTTGGCACAAGACGACGTAGGGCGCAACGAGCAAGATGGTCAGACCAGGTGGAGCAAGATCTAGGGGGTACAAGGTGCCCAAGGGATTGGAGAGGGGCAGCCACGAATCGGGCCTTATGGAGGGATATTGTGTATCAGGCTATGTTATAGTATTGTGACGTTATGCCATGTAAATAATAAAAATAAAATACCTCAATAGTACCTCTCAGGTATTCCCAGGTATCCGAAATAACAAGTTTTGTTATTCCAGAGATATTTTGCTTGCAATTCTTAGGTATTTTGCTTAGGTATTTTTCCTCTTAATCTGGGCTCTTTAATACCAAGACCAGTTATCAAGATCAGGTATTCATATGTTGTTGTCTCCTGCTCGGGTAGTAAAGGTCTCTAGATATAGCATACTTAAAATGGAGGCTCATATGCACACTAGCGCCACGTAGTGAATGAATTCCGAACTTATATGACTACCACCCGGAAAAGCTTGATCAGTAGCACAAGTTTATTGCAGAAAGCAATGTCCTAACTGATAAGACGGTCTAGATATAGTACAATATAACTGAAAGCCCATATGCACACTTGCGCCACAAACTATTCAGAAGGGCTTGGCCACTAACACAAGTTTGCTGAAGAAAGCACTGTCCTAATTAGTAAGGCTCTCAAGATATAGCATAAAAACCTGCAGGCTCATATGCAAACTAACGCCACACAGTGAGTGAGTTCCGAACACATGAGACTACCACCTGGAAGGGCTTGGCACTGGCACAAGTTTGCTGAAGAAAACATTGTCCTAACTAGTAAGGCTCTCGAGATATAGCAATCACAAACTGGAAGATTATATGCACACTAGCGCCGTGTAGTGACCAAATTCCAAACTTGTGTGACCACTTCTAGGAAGTGCTTGGCAACTAGCACAAATTTGCTGAAGAAAGCAATGTCCTAATTAATAAGACTCTTGTGATATAGCACTAATAATCTTCAACCTCATATCCGTACTAGCACCACGTAGTGAGTGAATTCTGAACGTATGTGATCATCATCCGGATGGACTTGGTCACTAGAACGAATTTATTTAAGAAAGTAATATCACAGAGAACAGACTTTGATGTTCATACACCTTTTCTTGAAAAACGTGTGTAAAAGTTAATATGGGCAGCCGGTGTGAAAAGCAAGTGCAGACAAAAACAAACAAAAATTTTCAGGTTATGTGCTAGGCTTTTTATTGATAAACATTTACATGATAGTTCCCGCACAGCTGCAGCGCCACCTACCAGGAGCATAACGACATGCATTTGAAATGTCGGTTTAAAGTTTTACACAAGTAGGAAACCGAAGATGAACGTCTGTTCTCTGTGGTAATACCGTAATTTGTATGGCTCTCGAGATACAGCATAATAAAACTGAAACATCATATGTACACTAGCGCCACGTTGTGAGAGAATTCCGAACTTATGTGACTACCACCCGAAAAGGCTTGGTCAGTAGCACAAGTTTATTGAAGAAAGCAATGTCCTAACTGATAAGACGGTCTAGATATAGTACAATAAAACTGAAAGCCCATATGCACACTTGCGCCATAAATTTGCCCACTATTCAGAAGGGCTTGGCCACTAACACAAGTTTGCTAAAGACAGCACTGTCCTAAATAGTAAGGCTCTCAAGATATAGCATAATAAACCTGCAGGCTCATACCATCCGGAAGGGCTTGGCCACTAGCACAAGTTTACTGAAAAAAACATTGTCCTAACTAGTAAGACTCTCGAGATATAGCAATCACAAACTGGAAGATAATATGCACACTAGCACCGTGTAGTGTCCGAATCCCGAACTTGTATGACCACCTTTAGGAAGGGCTTGGCCACTAAGACAAGTTTACTAAAGACTGATATGTCCTAACTGGAGAGGCTCTCGAGATATCCTAGGATGAAACCAATTACCCCTTATCCCAACGCGTCACAGCACTCATATTTAGTAACTCGAAAATAAAGCGCCTCTGGCGGTGAAATTTCCAATTAAACCGGAATCCAATGAAACATATTTGTTGGTCCAACCCCGTACAACAATTCTGCTGAGGACTGTAGATGTTTATCACTTGAAACAACTGAGATAGTCCTCATTTCCCCTAATTAGTGAAAATCCCATAAGCTGCGGGTATCGATCTTGGCGGTTTTAATTTTTACTGTCCCAATTAACCGAAAAGATGGGTACCCGACTGTACACAGATTTGAAAGTTGCTTTTGATCGTGTTGACCATGCCCTGCATCTGGCAAAGATACAACGGATGGGAGCTGAACCAAACTTCGTCAACTGACTGAAATCCTACTTGGTAGCTCGTTGCTTGACTGTGAAAGTTAGGACAGCCCTGTCTAGCTATTTTTCAAACTCCTCCGATGTTCCTCAGGGAAGCAACCTTGGCCCGTTGCTATTTTCCCTGCTTTTTAACTATTTGTGCGCTGTACTTCCCCGAAGGTGTCCGGTTTTGTAGGCAGATGATTTGAAAATCTATCGTATTGTTAGCTCAATCGAGAACTGTCGGGAACTCAATTAACTCGTTGACGTTTTTAAGGAATGGTGAAGAATACAACATTGGCGGTGAATATGTGGAGAGAGTGTCCGTGATCGAAGACCTTGGAGTACATCTCGACATGAAACTCTCTTTCATAGAGCATTAGTCATTTGTAATCGCTAAAGCTAACCGAAACTTGGGATTTATCTTCAGAATTGCCCATGAATTCAGAGATCCATCCTGCTTACGTGCGTTCTACTACTCGTTGGTGTGATCCGTTCGGGAGTACGCTGCTGTTGCGTGGAATCCGTATACTGGAATCTGGACATCAAGGATTGAGGCTGTTCAGTCGCAATTTGTTCGCTATGCGCTGAGGTGTCCTCCATGACGTGATCCTGCCAATCTGCCTCCGTATCAGAATCGCTGCCGGCTCTTTGAAATGGACACCTTAATCAGGAAACGACAACTGGGAAGAGTTTTATTTGTGCAAAACGTGCTAACCGGTTGTTTAGATTCACTTGTATCTTGACTCAACACAACATTTATGTCATTCCCCGTAATTCAAGGCACACTGATTTCTTTAAGGCTAGGTTTTAGACGCAACGGTTATGGTCAGAGCGATCCACTTCGTCAAATGTGTCGTGCGTTTACAATGTGTATAGTTTGTTTGACCTTTGTATTCACGATTGCGAAGTTCGAATATCTTTGTTTAGTAGTTTAGTTTGTTTAGTTTCAGTTTTATTCATGTTGACCGCATAGTGAGATGAGCATTGCTATATATAACAATAATAATAGTTGAGATTATTATAATCTTTTAATAGACTCTTTCGATTGCGGTCTTTTTGATTATGCAACCTAAAGTAGACATTGTTATTTCTACACGGAGCGTAATTAATCTTTGACGTAAAATGAGGAACGCAAACATAGATATCGTGTAAAAGAAAGTGTCCCGATACAGAAACATGTGTAAATTAACCGAAGGTGTGTTTGATTGACTTGATTTAATCTTTTCTTTCGACTTATTATTATGTCTTAAATACCACTGTGTCAGTCTCAGATTACCAAAATTTTCATGACTTTGGCATCATGACTTCGTGACTTTTCGCTTTTGTGGAGACAACTTTAAAGAAGTTGTCATGGCTTGAAATTAAAAACAAAATGCGAATATATCTATAAAACAAACATAAACTAAGCTCAGTTATAATATGAATATACTTAATGGATGAAATTAATTGAAGAAATTAACAGTTATAAGACATTCCCCTGATTTTCTTAAAACACATGCTTCACTTAAACCTCTCAAAAACTAAACCACTTCACGGTGGATTTGAATAAATCTAGATTTATACTTGGCACAGCTCCGCGCTTTTCGCTCTTCAGTGAGAAAAAGGCTCCGACTATAATTTATTAATTAAGATTTTTGTTTCGATTTACGATTTTTTGCCTTTTGCCGGTGTTTGCTCACCGACCGAATGACCACCCGCTCTCGCCCCGTAGGGAGCGGCAGTGGGTGAGCGCGGTTTCATTGAGAAATTTCGTCTGTATGAAAAAGAAGCTTGCGCTCTTCCTCGTGGTCGCTCTGGTTGAATGAAGAATGGGGAAACAAGGGGAGGATTCCTGTAGGTTTCGGACGGACGGACATCAGAAGCGGTTTGCCGACGGATGGGTTTTTTTTTATTCCTAAGGAAATAATAGAAAGAGGCGCCTGGCCGGTGCCGTTTGGGGTCAATCCGCTGCGGTTTGCCGGCACATGATATATCGGTTGGGGTGCGCTACCTGTGTCGACTGACGCATTAACTGGATGATCTGTACCAAAGATCATTGGTACAAGTAAACCACGATTGTATGTACACAGCAATAAGCTCCTCCTATGACGGTTACTCGCAAAAGACAAATTAATTCAAAAATATATTGTTAATATTTAGAGGAATGTCTCTTCTGCCAAATGCCGTTTTTGATTTTCACAATTGGTTTGTCATTTTTGTGAAAACGATATTGGATGACGTTCGTCTCGTGTACACATGATCGTGGTATACCTGTATGAAAAAAAATACTAGAATGATTCTTTAGCCGCAATATTTGCTACCAGTTCAACATACACAAAAATCGCGTATTGCTCCCTGCTGATTTGCAGAGAAACGGGCAACCGCCAGCGATGTTTATGATGATTCTGACGCTAATGAGGGTATCATGCATCCAGTTTTTATGACCATTTGCTCTTAACGACACCGCGGACAGAAAGAGCAATCACCTTTTTACAACGTGCAATATTTCTTCGCGTCTTTTGTAGCCCTTTACTGGAGGCGCGAGAATTTCCCGGTATTCTATGGCTCATTAAACCATACTGCTTGTTTGAGATCTTCTGCCTTCAGAGATTGCTCAATTAGTGTGCGTTTGGTTGGACGCCGAATATGCTGACGGCGTTCAAGTTCACGGTTGAATATTCCCAACCACCGGAAACCAGAACAAAAAATAACAAAAAAAAGAAAAAAAAAAAATAAAATTTATAAAAAAAAAAAAAAAAAAGAGTTTTCATCTATCCTCAAAAAAAATTATACAACACATCAAAAAAAAAAATCTACCAACACCCAAAACAAAAAAAAAAAAAAAAAACAACACACCTCAAAAAAAACCCCCCCCCCCACAAAAAAAAAAAAACAACCCCAACAAGCCCCCCCCAACAAAACAAAAAAAAGTTTTTTCTTCTCCTTTTTGAAGGAAACAAAAAATTACGGAACGACCGAAAGACAGCCCCCCACCACACCCCCCCCGCTCCGAACAAAATAAAAAGAGAGAGAAAGATTTTAAAGAGAGGGTTGTTCTTTCCTTCCCCCCCTCATTAACCAAAAAAATAAATTTTTTTTTTTTAAAAAATTTTTTTTTCCTTTTTTTTTTTTTTTATTAAATCATTTATTTGTACAGGCTCAATCGAATCAACTTTACAGAGCCAAGTTTTCATATTTATATACATCAATTATCTTAAAACTAATGTTAAGGGGATAGAACCGATTACTCGCGGCCGTCTCGAGGTTAATAGGAATAACAATTGTATGGATGGGAAGATAGGCGGGAATTTGAAGTGTGGTTTACAAAGCGCGTTTATTTTAAATTCGGAATTGGATAAAAACTTATAACTATACAACTTTAGGTTTTCTTTTGACTTTAACATTTTTGAGAATGAGAAAAAAAAACACACACACAAACACAGAAAAAAAAAACTTAAAGTAAACATACAGGTTAAACTAACTACAATCTAAGGCTAATGTTAGTCAAAAACACATAAATGAGTTTCATAAACTCCAGATCACGTATAGCCAAAATATCTCGAACCGGTACATTGGGTTGTCTACCTCGAGCCCGAAGGGAATCATAAAGCTCAGATCTGACTCCACGATGCTCAGCACATGACCAAATAATGTGATCTGCGTCCTGGTAACCTTGTCCACATTCACAGAGATTGCTGTCGCTCAGCCCAACACGGTATAAATGAGCGTTCAAAGAATAATGATTGGACATGAGGCGAGACATCACGCGAATGAAGTCTCGACCCACATCCATCCCTCCAAACCAAGATTTCTTCGACACCTTTGGGATGATAGAATGTTGCCATCGCCCCAAATCTCCTTTACTCCATTTATACTGCCAGCTGACGAGTGACTGTTGACGAAAAATAGTAAAAAATTCATTAAAGGCGATTTGTCGATCATAAATATCGCCTTCTATAGCGCCCACCTTTGCCAGCGAGTCCGCTCTCTCATTGCCCAGAATTGAACAATGAGATGGGACCCATACAAAGGTGATGATAAAATAACGCGAAGATAAAGCACTTAGAAGCTCCTGTATTTTCATGAGAAAATACGAGGAGTGCTTTACCGGCCTCAAGGAGCGAATAGACTCTATAGAACTGAGACTATCCGTGAAAATGTAATACTGATCCGGTGTTAGTGAGGCAACAATTTCTAGCGTAAAGTGTATTGCCGCTAATTCAGCGACATATACGGAACAAGGAGCTTGAAGTTTACGATTGGCGCTATAAATTTCATTAAATATACCAAAGCCTGCTGACTCCTCTATCAATGATCCGTCAGTGAAGAACGATTTAGTGGAATCAACTTGGCCAAACTTTGCAGCAAATATCACCGGAGCAATCATAGGACGATGATGCTCTGGGATTCCATGAAGCTCCTGCTTCATGGATAAATCAAAATGAACCGAATTATCGAAATCGGAGAAGCAAACACGATTGGAAATGTTCGGCGAAGGGCTGACATCCTGTGTTATGTACAAATGGTACAAAGTCATGAAGCGAGTTTGAGGATTCAACTCGAGAAGCTTCTCAAAATTTTCGATTACCTGGGGGTTCATTACTTCACACCTGGTGAGGAGCCGGAGAGATAACTCTGTAAACCGATCCGAGAGTGGCAACATGCCGGCCAGCACTTCAAGACTCATGGTGTGAGTCGAGTGCATGCAACCTAACGCGATACGAAGACACCGATATTGAATACGTTCCAGTTTTATGATGTGCGACCGAGCCGCTGACTGAAAACAAAAACTACCGTATTCGATAACCGACAAAATCGTTGTCCGGTACAACGTTAGAAGATCTTGCGGATGCGCTCCCCACCAGGTCCCGGTAATTGTTCGAAGAAAGTTGATCCTTTGCTGGCACTTTCGCTTCAGATACTCAATGTGGGATCTCCAGGTGCACTTTGAATCGAACCAGACCCCAAGATATTTAAAGGACATTGAATGAGTTATCGGCTTACCCCAAATTTGAAGCTTCGGTTGTGCTGGGTTATGCTTCCTTGAAAAAACTACCAACTCTGTTTTCTCCGTAGAGAATTCGATACCTAGCTCTAGAGCCCAAGTAGACAAATTGTCTAAGGTATCCTGTAAGGGTCCTTGCAGATCGACCCCATTGGGTCCCGTGACAGACACTACGCCGTCATCTGCAAGTTGTCTCAACGTACAGTTGTCACTTAGACAACCGTCAATGTCTTTGACATAAAAATTATACAAAAGGGGGCTTAAACATGATCCCTGGGGGAGACCCATGTAGCTAAATCGGGAAGCTGTAGAGGTTCCATGAGAGAAGCTCATATGTTTCTCTGACAGCAAATTGTACAAAAAATTATTCATTAATGGTGAAAAGCCACAAGCGTGGAGTTTATCTGAAAGAACTTCAACAGATACTGAATCAAAAGCCCCCTTGATATCCAAGAAAACAGAAGCCATTTGCTCTTTTTTAGCAAAAGCTAACTGAATATCTGTGGAAAGCAACGCGAGACAGTCGTTCGTTCCCTTACCCCTACGGAAACCACATTGAGTATCTGAAAGCAGGTTGTTCGTCTCAACCCATTTGTCCAGACGGAAGAGGATCATTTTCTCCAACAACTTTCGAATACAGGATAACATCGCGATGGGTCGATAGGAGTTGTGGTCAGACGCGGGTTTACCAGGTTTTTGAATGGCGATAACTCTCACCCGCCTCCAATCATCCGGTACAATGTTGAGCTCCAAAAACTGATTAAACAAGTTCAACATGCGCCTCTTCGCGACGTCTGGAAGGTTCTTAAGCAAGTTGAACTTGATCCTATCAGCCCCTGGAGCCGTATTGCCACACGAAAGGAGTGCGAGAGAGAACTCTACCATTGAAAAAGGTTGGTTGTTCTCATCTATCGAATTCGTGGTTTCGCGAGGAATCATCCGTGCCGGCACAGAATCTGGACAAACTTTTCGCGCGAACTTGAGGATCCATTGGTCCGAGTACTCTTCGCTCTCGTTGTTCGTAGTTCGGTTACGCAATCTTCGCGCCGTGTTCCAAAGAGTACTCATCGACGTCTCGCGCGATAGCCCGTCCACGAATCTTCGCCAGTAACCGCGTTTCTTGGCCTTGATGAGACTCTTAAGTTCGCGTTCGAGAGCCGTGTATACTTCGAAGTGCTCAGGTATTCCACGTCTACGGAAAACTTTAAACGCGTCGGCCTTTTTACGGTAAACCTCGGTGCACTGTTGATCCCACCATGGAGAAGGAGGTTTCCTACGAAATGACGTTCCTGGAACTGGTCGAGTTTGAGCTTGAAGCGCGTTGTCTAAGATCAGGTTGGAGAGGAAGTTATATTCCTCCAGCGGTGGAAGCTCTTCTACCGTCGTTACGGCTTCCTCTACTGCTGTCCTGAACTTTGTCCAATCGATGTAACGGGTAAGATCATACGCGACGTTGATGGATTCCGACGGATTGAACCCGGTGGCAATCGAAATTTTTATGGGCAAGTGATCACTACCGTGGGGATCTTGAATCACATCCCATGTGCAATCCAACGATAATGAATTCGAACAAAGTGTGAGGTCTAATCTACTGCCAATTGAGGATGGACCAGCTAAACGTGTTACTTCTCCATTGTTAAGAACTGTCATATTGAAGTTGTCACAGAGGTCATATAACAAGGAAGACCGGTTGTCGTCGTACAGTTCTCCCCAGCCTGTACCGTGAGAGTTAAAATCTCCCATGATCAACCGCGGAGCAGGAAGAACCGAACAAATATCTGAAAGTTGTTTTTGGTTTATTGAGGCTCTAGGAGGAATATAAACGGAAGCAATGCAAAGGCTTTTATTTTTAATAACAGCCTGACATGCGACAACTTCAATACCTGGAATAGGAGGAAAATTCACTCTATAGAAGGAGTAGCACTTTTTGATCCCCAAAAGTACTCCTCCTCCACGTGAATCCTCACGATCAAGACGAATAATGTTGAAATCATGAAACGGAAGATCGATTTCGGGAGAGAGCCATGTTTCACAAATAGCAAATGCATCACAACCGGTATTGTGAGCCAAAAATTTGAAAGATTCCAATTTAGGAACAAAACTTCGACAATTCCACTGCAGAACAGTGATCAAATCCCCGACCTCATTTGGAAAATTATCCATCGAAGGAAATGATAGCTGCAAGGAGGGGCCACTTAATTGTCAATTGCTTCAAGAAAGTCTTCACTGTGGGAAGCATTGCCAATACAATGCTTTTGAGAGGGTCAGAAATTTCAAGGTACTTGAAGATACCTTCGACAATGTTATCAAATGAGAACAGCCCGCTTGAGGAGGGGGCTTCTGTTCTTAAAAGCGGGGCATCAGGGCTTTTGGATGTCCCCGGGAGAGATGGAAAGTCCTGGGTGTAGTTAGTACTACGAAAACCAGGAGGAATTGGATTTTCCTTTTTCCCACCTTTTTTTGAAGTAGGCATGCTGGTCTCGGGCTTCTTTTTCAGCAACTTTCCGTGGGCGGACGCGTCTTCGCTTCCGTGGGGCACCTTCCGGAAAACTGCACGATGTTCCCTCTTCAGCCAAATCAAAGTCAGACTCGTCATCTGACAGAGGAGCAAAGGGATTTGTATTGGCATCGGGTGATGGTGTGGCTTTTTTCACCATTTCGGCGAAAGATTGCCTGGAACGCTGTTTTAGCGAGCGTTCCAATTGTTCCCCGCGTTGTTTGTACGCCGGGCACGACGAGAGAGCATGAGGAGGAGTTCCCTTACAGAAAGCGCATTTTGGTGTGCTGTCTGCGCAGGCGCCATCCTCGTGTTTCTCCCCGCAGTTGGAGCAGCGTGCCTTATTGCCGCAATGGGAGGTCGTATGTCCCATCTGCTGGCATTTTTGGCAGGTCATGACCCGAGGTACGAACAACCGCACAGGTAGTCGAAGTTTTCCCAACTCGACGTATTGAGGGAGGGCTGAGCCAGAGAAGGTCACACGAAACGAGTCTGACGGTGTAAACTTCTTTTCACCCTTAGTGATCGATACTGTGCCAAGTCTTATCACATCCAGTATCTTCACTGGAGAAAGCAGGTGGTTCTTAAATCGACCAACCCCCTGTTTCAGCAGGATCTCAGGGTTCACACTCGTTTCGGTGACCACACCTTCAATTTCAATACCCCGAGCTGGGATATACACCCGATACTCGAGTGTAAAAAGCTGAGAGACAGCAATCTCGTTAGCTTGCTTAAGGTTGGACACAACGACCCGAAGTTTATTCGGTCTCACTTTTATTATCTCGGTCACGGCCGAGAATCGCTTCGTCAGATCGTTGGAGATCTGATATACGTTAAGAGGTTTCGTTTTGGGCTGAAAGAAGACAACCCATGGACCAGCTGAACCATCTGGATAAGCACGTGATCGGGTAACCTTATGAGCTACCCCATCATTTCGCGCCATAGATGATTCGTCTTCCGACAAATCATCCATGGCTCTCACGTGGGAGTTTATCAAACCCTCACGCAATTAAAAATAATCGAACACAGAAAAACAAACTAAAGCTAAAACACTCTCTCACATACACACGCACTCACTCAAAATTAAATTATAATGTATTCAGGAGAAACAAAAACTTATCTTATATGTATCACTGATCTGCTGCAGCCGGTCAACGAATGTGCTACTGCTGCTGAGCGACGATGTGTGGCCGCTTGTACGGGCTAGATGTGGAGCTCAGCGATGATGAAAATGATGACGATGATGAAGACGCTGGTCGGTGGTGCTTGGCAGATGAACGATTGCACGCTACACACGATGGACTGCTGGTGTGCGTGCCGTGAATAGATGCGGAGCAATATGGCTATTCGATTGCTAATTGCAATTAATAGCGTCGTTGCACTGATTAACACACGTTTTCTTCTTCAGAAAAAAGCAAAACTCGATATCAACTGCGATGAGGACACTATCGAGAGAAAAAAAAACTGCACTTGGAAACAACGCGTGACAAACTTGCTTTCTCGTTCCTTGATTGCTCTAATTTCTTTATTTTCAATTACTACTTTGATTAACGTTATGATTCCGACATGCTTGAGCCACCGAAACAAGTCGTGAAAAGTCGATCCTCATTAAAATTCATTACCACACTTATGTCGCATAATCTATAAATATTGTCCGTCCAGTATCTCAAACAGAAGCACGGAAAGTCATCATCATCATCATTGCCATCATCGCGATCGTCATTGCGATCAGCTGCCCGGCGATAAAATTTCTTCTCATCATCATAAATTTCCATACATTATAATTTATATGATACTGCACTAATCACAGTAATTTTCCAGATTTAATTGTATCTGCCGAGTGCTACTGGTTCTGCTGCTCTTTACGGACCACACCACCTTCGCCGGTAGCTGAAACTGGGAACCTATCTAGTGCCACTAGCGAAGAACTACTAACATATAGAGTCATGGTCTGACATGTTCCGCAAAAGTGGCAAAGTCATGATGCGCGTACCACATACCTATAAAAGCCGTCCAGCAGCTTTATTAAGAACACTGCGCGGCGGATGGCATTATGTATTAACTGATGTGATCTCTAAGGGCTTGGAGCTGAGACAGAATAGTGAGAAACTTCCATGAAATGTGTCGTCGACTAAATAACCGTGAGTCATATTGGAAGTGATTTGTGATTAGCGTTCAGGAGGAACCCCCTTAGGAATCAAAATTACTTGGCATGATGATCAATATTTGATTGCAGGGTTATCCGTACAACAAAATGGTGTGAAAACTATCTTTTATTGTTGGATTGAAAAATCAATATGTATTGTTTGTTATAGCAATATGATTGCAAATTACAAGTTTTATTTGTTCATTTCAAAATGGCCGCCTCGTGTTGAGATGCACGCCTTCAAACGTTTTGGGAAGTTATCGGCGATGGCCGCGAGTTTTTCTACAGATATTTGTTCCCAAATCTTTAAAAGAGACGATTTTAGATGTTCTAGTGATTTTTGTGGTGTACTGCAGGCTCTTGACTCCAAGATGGACTATACCGAATAGTCCATCGGAATCAAATCCGGAATCAAATGGCCTTCTAATTCATCTTTCGTTAAAAAGCTTGGGAAAATGCGTTTGCAAAGACTAATAGTCTTTTTTGCTCCATGAGCCGGCGCCCAGTCTTGTTGAAAAATCTATTCATTTTTGCCGAACACTGAAACAGTTTTTCCTTTTCGAAAAAGTTCAACTACACCTACGCGCAACTCATTTGGCTTCATTTTGAATGAACTAGAAATCACAAATGTATCAAACTTACTACGTATAAATACAATGGGTCAAGATGTTAAACCATGTACAAATGCTAAGTTTAATCCGCTTGGCTGTATTGCAAAGTCTGTACGGATAATTTGCAAACACTCTGAAATAAATCTTTTGTCTACGATTCACAGCTATTAAAGATTGTACTCGAAAAAAATGTAACAGACAAAAATTATCACCACAGATTCATTTTACGTCGGATATTTTTGAAACTCTCAGGGAATAAATAAACACATATTAACTATATTTTTGCAAAGTTGGTTTATTCAACCTCATCTCCTAAGCTAAATGCCCGCACCTTGGACTTAACGCTACCCATCAAATCCTCTGGCAACACTTACGCCATCTTTCTTACACACTTTTATCCACT
>JAHHFK020004064.1:0-51194 GCA_024533555.2 Aedes koreicus | reverse complement strand
GACAGACAGACTTCTCAGATTGTTTTAGAAAATCAAGGGCTTATGGTATCAGTCTATATCACATTGACCACATAGTGGCTTCAGATCAGGAAAGCCTTGTATGAATCCATAACCTTTTCTGTTGTATTTCGAAGATTCATTTTATACCAACTGCAACTGGGACCTATTGAATGACATCATTATTTTTAAATTTTCATGGCACGCCATTGTTTTACATCGCATTGCTCATCTGATGGTCTAGGAGCATGTTTTAGATGCCTGTGATCAACAGTGGTAAACGCGATTCAGAAAAGTGATATGAGCTCTTCTGGAAAAGCTGTGGTATAAAACGTATTGAATGGAGTCTAGTGAAAGATTAAAGCATTTGGAATGGGAAAAGGAGTCTAGTGAAATAAATAATACAAATCATAGCTATGTCCTATGTTTTCGACAAGAGGCCGAATTTTGGTTTGCCATTTTTCACGAATACATCCTTAAGCTTTAGGAAATGAGATAGTTGAAAGCAATATTCCTCTTAAATTTCGAACTAAGGCTTGAATCATATCTTTCTATTTAAATTCGTATTCTGAACCAATGTGCAAGGCGAATCCTTATAGCATAGTCGGAAAAACGTCGATTCTAACACCCGGAGTTCAAAGGTTCGAGTCAGAAATTCGTTCAACTGCCCCTGGAGCATATAACGCGTATCATTGTGCTTGCTACACATTATATGATCGGAGACTTTGGGATGGCAAAGAAGGCTTTTTAAAGATATCTGTAGATGCACTTCAAAGAACACTAATTTGAGTGGCAGGGCGTATCAAGCCAAGTAGAAAAAAAATGTAGTAATTCAAGGTCTTAATAATAATTTTCCTTGCCGGTTAAGCTCAACACAAATAAAAAAGGAAGATGTTTGCCAAATGAAATCCAGTGGTCAGAAGCAGCACTGAGATGATCAATATAAGCAAAGTTTTTCCTGGATAAAATCACCGTGCTTGTCAGTATGTACTTAGCGGGTAATCACCGTTTTTCGACTTAAATCAAAATGCCATGCAAAACAATGTAGAATGTTCCAACTCTAAGTAGAAGAGTATCTTTGGTTGAGCAGCTTTCACTTTGGGTTGTGCAAATTAGATTAGTAACTCAACCGAGATCTCAGTTATTTGTCTGATTTACAAGATTAAATACAGATAGGGGCGTGCCTGAACAACCGGATACAGGAAGTTTACCGTACACCTTCCAGCGCCCACAACTTTTCACCTACTGAGTGTGTATATTCCCACACTTTTCACTGCTCGAAACACTGGGGGTGGATACATTTGCTAATAGCACACCGATTGGATAATACGATCCGAACAACCTGTCAATTCATTCCCTAACTTCCTGATGCACTCAACCCATGACGACAGGCGTAGCACAAAGAAGATAGCTGCATAATGACCAGTCACTGATAATACGAGATAGAACAACTCTCTACGGTATAATCATCATTATGAACCTCACTGCTGGCGATTTAGAAACGATGACAATGGCTCTTCGTCAGCAAACAGGGATCCTTGCAGAACGTCTGCACTCACTCGACATAACACGTTTCAACGGTGGCATGTTTGCTTTGGGAAATTGAGGGGAGGGCAGCGTAATTGACGTGAAATTGCTTAATTAGGGATTTCTGTAGAAATTCGATCAACTCGTTTAGCAATTGGCAATTTAACGCCGTCAAAAATTATTGGTGAATTATCAGCTTGATAGTGAATATGATTCACATTAATCTATTCCAGCAGACTGTGGTCGAGTAGTTCAAATCAAACGGTCACTCCTCGATGACACATTTGGTTGGACTGTGTTTTGGCATCATATATTCACATACCAAAACGCATCGACAGGGGATGAGCTTATCCTATTGGAAAATTAGTTTTCAGTTCAGCAAGATCTGCGACTCTGACATGACAAGTAGAGAACAAATTGATAGTTTCGCTTTCGCATGCGGACAGAAATCCCCAGAAGCGATTTCCATATCCAATGAATGTATGAATGATGATTTTCTCTGACAGAGAGAATAGTGTACAATGCACCTTTTGAGGGGAATGATATCATAACAAACTGGAAAAAAAGACAACTTAAAGAAATCTTGATGAATTCTTATTCAATCGGACTCATTTTCATTTCATTTTCATTTCATTTTCATTTCATTTTCATTTCATTTTCATTTCATTTTCATTTCATTTTCATTTCATTTTCATTTCATTTTCATTTCATTTTCATTTCATTTTTTTCATTTCATTTTCATTTCATTTCATTTCATTTCATTTTCATTTCATTTTCATTTCATTTTCATTTCATTTTCATTTCATTTTCATTTCATTTTCATTTCATTTTCATTTCATTTTCATTTCATTTTCATTTCATTTTCATTTCATTTTCATTTCATTTTCATTTCATTTTCATTTCATTTTCATTTCATTTTCATTTCATTTTCATTTCATTTTCATTTCATTTTCATTTCATTTTCATTTCATTTCATTTCATTTCATTTTCATTTCATTTTCATTTCATTTTCATTTCATTTTCATTTCATTTTCATTTCATTTTCATTTCATTTTCATTTCATTTTCATTTCATTTTCATTTCATTTTTCATTTCATTTTCATTTCATTTTCATTTCATTTTCATTTCATTTTCATTTCATTTTCATTTCATTTTCATTTCATTTTCATTTCATTTTCATTTCATTTTCATTTCATTTTCATTTCATTTTCATTTCATTTTCATTTCATTTTCATTTCATTTTCATTTCATTTTCATTTCATTTTCATTTCATTTCATTTCATTTCATTTTCATTTCATTTTCATTTCATTTTCATTTCATTTTCATTTCATTTTCATTTCATTTTCATTTCATTTTCATTTCATTTTCATTTCATTTTCATTTCATTTTCATTTCATTTTCATTTCATTTTCATTTCATTTTCATTTCATTTTCATTTCATTTTCATTTCATTTTCATTTCATTTTCATTTCATTTTTTTTTTCATTTCATTTTCATTTCATTTTCATTTCATTTTCATTTCATTTTCATTTCATTTTCATTTCATTTTCATTTCATTTTCATTTCATTTTCATTTCATTTTCATTTCATTTTCATTTCATTTTCATTTCATTTTCATTTCATTTTCATTTCATTTTCATTTCATTTTCATTTCATTTTCATTTCATTTTCATTTCATTTTCATTTCATTTTCATTTCATTTTCATTTCATTTTCATTTCATTTTCATTTCATTTTCATTTCATTTTCATTTCATTTTCATTTCATTTTCATTTCATTTTCATTTCATTTTCATTTCATTTTCATTTCATTTTCATTTCATTTTCATTTCATTTTCATTTCATTTTCATTTCATTTTCATTTCATTTTCATTTCATTTTCATTTCATTTTCATTTCATTTTCATTTCATTTTCATTTCATTTTCATTTCATTTTCATTTCATTTTCATTTCATTTTCATTTCATTTTCATTTCATTTTCATTTCATTTTCATTTCATTTTCATTTCATTTTCATTTCATTTTCATTTCATTTTCATTTCATTTTCATTTCATTTTCATTTCATTTTCATTTCATTTTCATTTCATTTTCATTTCATTTTCATTTCATTTTCATTTCATTTTCATTTCATTTTCATTTCATTTTCATTTCATTTTCATTTCATTTTCATTTCATTTTCATTTCATTTTCATTTCATTTTCATTTCATTTTCATTTCATTTTCATTTCATTTTCATTTCATTTTCATTTCATTTTCATTTCATTTTCATTTCATTTTCATTTCATTTTCATTTCATTTTCATTTCATTTTCATTTCATTTTCATTTCATTTCATTTTCATTTCATTTTCATTTCATTTTCATTTCATTTTCATTTCATTTTCATTTCATTTTCATTTCATTTTCATTTCATTTTCATTTCATTTTCATTTCATTTTCATTTCATTTTCATTTCATTTTCATTTCATTTTCATTTCATTTTCATTTCATTTTCATTTCATTTTCATTTCATTTTCATTTCATTTTCATTTCATTTTCATTTCATTTTCATTTCATTTTTCATTTCATTTCATTTCATTTTCATTTCATTTTCATTTCATTTTCATTTCATTTTCATTTCATTTTCATTTCATTTTCATTTCATTTTCATTTCATTTTCATTTCATTTTCATTTCATTTTCATTTCATTTTCATTTCATTTTCATTTCATTTTCATTTCATTTTCATTTCATTTTCATTTCATTTTCATTTCATTTTCATTTCATTTTCATTTCATTTTCATTTCATTTTCATTTCATTTTCATTTCATTTTCATTTCATTTTCATTTCATTTTCATTTCATTTTCATTTCATTTTCATTTCATTTTCATTTCATTTTCATTTCATTTTCATTTCATTTTCATTTTCATTTCATTTTCATTTCATTTTCATTTCATTTTCATTTCATTTTCATTTCATTTTCATTTCATTTTCATTTCATTTCATTTCATTTTCATTTCATTTTCATTTCATTTTCATTTCATTTTCATTTCATTTTCATTTCATTTTCATTTCATTTTCATTTCATTTTCATTTCATTTTCATTTCATTTTCATTTCATTTTCATTTCATTTTCATTTCATTTTCATTTCATTTTCATTTCATTTTCATTTCTTTTTCATTTCATTTTCATTTCATTTTCATTTCATTTTTCTTCATTTCATTTTCATTTCATTTTCATTTCATTTTCATTTCATTTTCATTTCATTTTCATTTCATTTTCATTTCATTTTCATTTCATTTTCATTTCATTTTCATTTCATTTTCATTTCATTTTCATTTCATTTTCATTTCATTTTCATTTCATTTTCATTTCATTTTCATTTCATTTTCATTTCATTTTCATTTCATTTTCATTTCATTTTCATTTCATTTTCATTTCATTTTCATTTCATTTTCATTTCATTTTCATTTCATTTTCATTTCATTTTCATTTCATTTTCATTTCATTTTCATTTCATTTTCATTTCATTTTCATTTCATTTTCATTTCATTTTCATTTCATTTTCATTTCATTTTCATTTCATTTTCATTTCATTTTCATTTCATTTTCATTTCATTTTCATTTCATTTTCATTTCATTTTCATTTCATTTTCATTTCATTTTCATTTCATTTTCATTTCATTTTCATTTCATTTTCATTTCATTTTCATTTCATTTTCATTTCATTTTCATTTCATTTTCATTTCATTTTCATTTCATTTTCATTTCATTTTCATTTCATTTTCATTTCATTTTCATTTCATTTTCATTTCATTTTCATTTCATTTTCATTTCATTTTCATTTCATTTTCATTTCATTTTCATTTCATTTTCATTTCATTTTCATTTCATTTTCATTTCATTTTCATTTCATTTTCATTTCATTTTCATTTCATTTTCATTTCATTTTCATTTCATTTTCATTTCATTTTCATTTCATTTTCATTTCATTTTCATTTCATTTTCATTTCATTTTCATTTCATTTTCATTTCATTTTCATTTCATTTTCATTTCATTTTCATTTCATTTTCATTTCATTTTCATTTCATTTTCATTTCATTTTCATTTCATTTTCATTTCATTTTCATTTCATTTTCATTTCATTTTCATTTCATTTTCATTTCATTTTCATTTCATTTTCATTTCATTTTTCATTTCATTTTCATTTCATTTTCATTTCATTTTCATTTCATTTTCATTTCATTTTCATTTCATTTTCATTTCATTTTCATTTCATTTTCATTTCATTTTCATTTCATTTTCATTTCATTTTCATTTCATTTTCATTTCATTTTCATTTCATTTTCATTTCATTTTCATTTCATTTTCATTTCATTTTCATTTCATTTTCATTTCATTTTCATTTCATTTTCATTTCATTTTCATTTCATTTTCATTTCATTTTCATTTCATTTTCATTTCATTTTCATTTCATTTTCATTTCATTTTCATTTCATTTTCATTTCATTTTCATTTCATTTTCATTTCATTTTCATTTCATTTTCATTTCATTTTCATTTCATTTTCATTTCATTTTCATTTCATTTTCATTTCATTTTCATTTCATTTTCATTTCATTTTCATTTCATTTTCATTTCATTTTCATTTCATTTTCATTTCATTTTTCATTTCATTTTCATTTCATTTTCATTTCATTTTCATTTCATTTTCATTTCATTTTCATTTCATTTTCATTTCATTTTCATTTCATTTTCATTTCATTTTCATTTCATTTTCATTTCATTTTCATTTCATTTTCATTTCATTTTCATTTCATTTTCATTTCATTTTCATTTCATTTTCATTTCATTTTCATTTCATTTTCATTTCATTTTCATTTCATTTCTCATTTCATTTTCATTTCATTTTCATTTCATTTTCATTTCATTTTCATTTCATTTTCATTTCATTTTCATTTCATTTTCATTTCATTTTCATTTCATTTTCATTTCATTTTCATTTCATTTTCATTTCATTTTCATTTCATTTTCATTTCATTTTCATTTCATTTTCATTTCATTTTCATTTCATTTTCATTTCATTTTCATTTCATTTTCATTTCATTTTCATTTCATTTTCATTTCATTTTCATTTCATTTTCATTTCATTTTCATTTCATTTTCATTTCATTTTCATTTCATTTTCATTTCATTTTCATTTCATTTTCATTTCATTTTCATTTCATTTTCATTTCATTTTCATTTCATTTTCATTTCATTTTCATTTCATTTTTTCATTTCATTTTTTCATTTCATTTTCATTTCATTTTCATTTCATTTTCATTTCATTTTCATTTCATTTTCATTTCATTTTCATTTCATTTTCATTTCATTTTCATTTCATTTTCATTTCATTTTCATTTCATTTTCATTTCATTTTCATTTCATTTTCATTTCATTTTCATTTCATTTTCATTTCATTTTCATTTCATTTTCATTTCATTTTCATTTCATTTTCATTTCATTTTCATTTCATTTTCATTTCATTTTCATTTCATTTTTTCATTTCATTTTCATTTCATTTTCATTTCATTTTCATTTCATTTTCATTTCATTTTCATTTCATTTTCATTTCATTTTCATTTCATTTTCATTTCATTTTCATTTCATTTTCATTTCATTTTCATTTCATTTTCATTTCATTTTCATTTCATTTTCATTTCATTTTCATTTCATTTTCATTTCATTTTCATTTCATTTTCATTTCATTTTCATTTCATTTTCATTTCATTTTCATTTCATTTTCATTTCATTTTCATTTCATTTTCATTTTCATTTCATTTTCATTTCATTTTCATTTCATTTTCATTTCATTTTCATTTCATTTTCATTTCATTTTCATTTCATTTTCATTTCATTTTCATTTCATTTTCATTTCATTTTCATTTCATTTTCATTTCATTTTCATTTCATTTTCATTTCATTTTCATTTTCATTTTAATACGGACTGAGGATTGTTGTGCAAACCGATCATTTCACACCCCATGCACTGTTTTCGCTAAAACAGAACTGATTGATTTCATTAAAGAGAGCTTAATTGCGAGCCATATGGTGAATAAATTAAATTGATTGATTGAAAAATTAATGGGAATATTATTTCATTTGATCTAATCACCTGCAATGCGTGTGCTGCTCATCACAAGAGCAAATATTTACTCTGCAGAAACGCTGCTAATTGTATCCCCCTGCCAAAACAATGGTTCGGCACGGATGATGCCAGTTTTTTTTTTATCGAAATGAGGCTTGATTAAATCTAAACCGATCTTAGTTCAATTTTCATCTCAAACATTTAATATACAAATTTCATAACTGTTAGGAAATGGATACAAATTACGTTAAATATTTCCAGAAAGAACTTTACTCAACTGATGTCAGCTTCTTAAGGACAGTCTTCGCTTCGAGATGGAGAGTCTCCGTAGAAAAACCCAGGGTTAAAACTATTCCGATTCAATCCATTCAAGTGAGTTTTATGAACGAGATTGAAATCGTGCTACTCAGAATGGAAGAGAATGACATAAGGTATGTAACTATATTATTTAAAGTACCTTTTATGCATGGAAAACGATCTGGTGCTAGTTTTCCTCTGCTTCTCAGTTGATTTCAGAAGAGCTGGCAAACGGCTCAAGTTAGGCAAATAGATGCTGTTGGATGGAAATGGCTATTTGAAGAGATTTTTAACGCTGACGTTTCCAAGCTGTTTTTGTTCAAATGAGATTGTCGGCGATGCTGAATGAATCAGGCAATTAGAGGATGAGTTGCTTGGTCGTTTCAGTCTGGTCATTAAAGACAAAATTTGAAGCTCATAACCAAAACTGGCACTCAGTAGGCTCAGATGCAACATTCTCTGCAACATTGTCTGCAGCTTGGTAGAATCAAAATGGTGAAGGTTTGAAATAATGTGGATGAGCTCATCGAATTCATTAAGGTGAAAGGTGATGGAATGTGTAAATGGCCACAATATTGCATCGATTTGAATTATTGATGGCACAAATGTCAGCAATCGACACTAAATTTGAATCAGCGTTGGTAATCAGCCATGATGACGCTTTTTTTGATGTACAATCTTGAAGCCTTCGATAACCTAGTTGGTAAAGGATCACCACTAACAAACAGAAGGCGGTGGGTTCGATTCCCAGTTCGGTCGATGAGATGTTCCTGGTTGGAATGACTTTCCTGGAGATAGAGTTGCATTGTGCTTGCCATCGAATGCCACAGAAGCGTAGGAAGCCCGGAAGAAGAAAACCCACCTTAAGAATAAACACAACTTCCACCACAATATGAGTAACAGGAAAAACATGAATGTCAATTTGCAAACCCCCTCCGCACGTCTTCCCACTGTATTCAAATATATAGTAGTAATGTTCTCTTCCGGAACAGGTACTGGCCTCTGACCACAATTCTTACATTGTAGGAAGGAAGAAAGAACTCAATTGCGGAAAGTAAAGAGAAGTAAAATATATTCATGCAACTATGCTCGTACGAAATGCATAAAAGAGGCACTCTGTGCTGTATTCACTGCTATATAGTTTAAAAAAAATATACATGGAAGCCAGCCCAAAGGGAAGCGAAATTGAATCAACCATTTGTCCGCATTACACAATAATAATTTTACAGTGAATAACTCAATCTAAATTCATGAGCCACGATTGAAACGGCTGCACGTGTTTCTCGGAATGGAATTATTATCAAACGTTGCTGCGTTCTTGACCAGGAAAAACTTTTATGTAATCTCTTGAGGAAACGCGAGTTCCACTGAGCCCTACGGGGGGTAATTGTGGTAAATCCTTACCTTGGGAACTTAGTCTTCCAGTGCATCCTGGGCTCGTTGGAAGTAATTAATCAGGCTACTGTCCACTGCGAGCAAAAGAGAGAATGTTTTTCAAGAAACTAAATGACTCTTCTGAGCTGGATTCTATCAACGTTTCAATCAAACTTAATCTGTCAAAACTTTATCCCACGCTCAGCCTGGAACCTGTTTGGTTTCTAAAAGTTGTAAAGCTGGAGGAGCTCTTTGTAAATTACAATTTGAAGAGACTACTCATAGTCAGTCTATTTGTTCTGAGCGAAAAAAAGAGGAACACGACAACAAGCACATCCTAAGACGTATCAGACCAAAGCATTGTAGATTTACTAAGTAGTTACGGTTACGTCATTGCAGTAGGAATCAACGCTGTGGACTAGATTTTTTAACTTTTGACTTCTTCACTGAAGTTGCATCAGACCTGTCCATCACCTTTTGGGATGTGACTCCAAAATGACTTGCTACACGGAAACAAACCAGCTCTCAAAAATGATAAAAACGACTCTTGATATCATCAGCCTCGTGTATTTTCACTTAATGAAAATACACCATGGTTTGGGCACATAATATCATGATTCATGCTCGCGTAACGCACCCGAAGCGTTACGAATTATTCTGTTGAGAGGGAATCATGAATCAGAATTACTAAGATCAAAGCAAGCAGTGGAATAAAAGCGCATCTATCGATCACAATGCGCTTTTTTCAGCACATAATTCAATTTACGGATTTGTTCAGTAAAGTACACTGTTGTTCAATAGATATGCTTATCTGGAGCACTGATCTGTTTGTTGAGTTTTCACTACTATTTTTAGGAATTGAGAAATTGAGAAAGAAATTTCTTACCAAATTATTTTGGAGCCTTCGCAGAAAGATGCGATCTTTCGCAACTCTGCAGAGGTGCTTCAAATCGCCTTCCTGTAGCTTGCAAAACTTCTCGGCAGTGGCAATGCCGTGACTGACTATTATTATGATGGAGTAATCGGCCAGCCCTGCACGGTCCATTATCGTTTCAGAATCCACTTCTGGAGCCTCATTGTCCAGAAGTGGATTATAGAGCTTCTGCTCGGCGCAAACTTCCGATGCAGCTGCAGACAGCAGAGGTCCATTCAAAGTTAAATATTCGATTTGATACATACTGATGAAAATGTTAAAATTCAGTTTCGTATAAGTTTTTAAATTTCGGGAATTGAAAAATATTATTTAAAAAAAAAAACAAAATAATCCACTTAACTGTTGGAGCTATCTCCGAACGCGAACGACGCAGCAACATGATTGAGCACGTTTTGACAGATACGCGTAACGCTTGCAGTGTTCATGATTTCTAGCTCATAAAAATGTTTACGCTGAATCATGATATTGGTCATTTCGGTCTTGCATTCATGATCTCATGATTCATAGATTTCGTAAAGGAATCAGGTTTTTTGGTTCCATGATTTACAAATAATGAAAACGGGATCAGATCTGTATCCTTGTAGGAGCCCAAATGGCTTTTTGTTTTGTTATTTTTTGTTTTTTGTTTTTTTTTTAGACGGGATGTATAATCTGCAACCAGACACCTGAAGAACTCAGGGTGTGGGGATGAGGGTGCCAACTCCTCGACCCACTAAAAACCCACCCGTGCCGTAAGCCCTAGACCCTCCCCGAGACCAACTTTCGGTATTACTTCGGGAAGGGGGCTATTGTGCTTGTTAAGCACCCACTTTGTCTAACTACTTAGGGCTTTAGTAGTTAGGTGGTCCCTGCGACCTGCCGTTGCTCGTTTCGCCATTGTTGTTGGAGATCAAGGACAATCTGGGAGACTGCTATACAAACCGCGTCCCAAATGTCCCGGTCTTGGCACATCCTCTGAACCAGATTATCCGGAGTCGTGTCATTACCGCTTACGGCTATCATGCCGGATCTCGCGCAGTCGAAGCGAGGACATGTGAAAAACACATGTTCCACAGTTTCCTCTACTCCCGCGCACTCGGTGCATGCGGAGGACTGTGATGCCCATATTTGTGCAGGTATGGTCTGAAACAGTCGTGGCCTGACAAAATCTGCGTTAAGTGGAAGTTCACTTCACCGTGTCGCATACCAACCCACCCGGAGGGTTCCGGGATTAGTCGGTGAGTCCACCGACCTTTGGTAGAGTTGTTCCATTCCCTTGGCCATTTAACCATGGATGCGGTCTAGTGGTCTTCCGAATACCTCTTGTTCCACGTTGTTCGAAACACTCTACATTCTCTTTTATGACAATGCCTATTAGCATTATCCCCGCTAGGACGTAGACCGCGTCGCGTGATACTGTTCGGTATGCACTAACCACTCCTAGGCACGTAAGCCTGTGCGTACTCTCTAGCTTATTCAGATAGCTCTTGGTACTCAAGGCGGTGATCCATGCCGGCCCGCCGTACCTATGTATGGACAGGGTGACACTGGCCAGGAGTTTACGCTTACTCCCTTGCACCGCCGAGCTATTCGACATCATGCGGAATAATGCCGATATAGCCGTAGAGGCTTTCTTGCAAGCGTAATCGACGTGGCTGATAAAGGACAGCTTATCGTCGATCATGACCCCAAGACACCTCAAAGACGTCTTCGATTCGATTGTGCAGTTACCTGCACTGATCGCCACATTTTGCTCCGATTTTCGGTTGTTAACAACAGTGACCTCAGTCTTCTGTTAGGCTAGCTCCAGCTTCCTGGAACTCATCCATCTCTCCACAATGCCAATGAAGTGGGAGGCCGTTAGCTCTACCTCTTTGATGGATTCACCACATATCTTCAGGGTGATGTCGTCTGCGAACCCGACTATCTTCACCCCATTCGGGAACTCTAGCCGTAGTACCTCATCGTACATCGTGTTTCATAGCACCGGACCCAGGATCGAACCTTGTGGGACGCCTGCGGTGATCTGGACACGTTTCTGACCTACGTCTGCATTGTACACCAGTACGCAATTCTGGAAATAACTTCCCATAATCTTGTACAGGTACCCAGGAACCTGAAGGCGTTGGAGCGAGTCGGCGATAGCCGCCCGACTGGCGCTATTGAACGCATTCCTCACGTCAAGAGTGACCACTGCGCAGTGGCGGACTCCTCGCCTCTTGCGCTGGATTGCCACCTCGGCCGTCCTGGTGACGGACAGGATGGCATCCACCGTCGACTTCCCTTTACGGAAGCCAAACTAGTTGTTTCACAGACCGTCTATACCCTCCGTGTACTTTGTCAGTCTGTTGAGGATTACCCTCTCGAGCACCTTACCCACTGTATCCAACAGACATATAGGTCTATATGCCAATGGATCCCCTGGTGGCTTCCCTGTCTTAGGTAGCAACACGAGGGTCTGAATTTTCCAGGCGTCCGGGAAGACGCCCTCGTTCAGACACCTTTGCATCACCACCCTGAACATTTCGGGAGCCAGCAAGATAGCCGTCTCGATGGCCAGGTTCGGAATACCATCCGGTCCTGGCGCTTTGTTCACCTTTAGCGACTTTGCTATCGCAATGAGTTCTTCGCCTCGACGTCGACCCCCGTTGTGTCGTTGTCAATGCCCACGTGGTCACGGGTGTTTGGCTGAGCCACCCACCCTTCCGTCGCTATGACAGCGTTAAGATCTGGGATACTGGAACGCTGGTCATGGGACAAATCTATGGGGGCGGGGGGCCATGGACTCGGGTCATGGTTTGGAAAGAGTCCCCCAACGATCACCTGCAGCAACTCTGGTGATTGCTCGGTTGGAGCCGCCGTTCCTCTGGTTTTGGCCATTACTACCCGATAGGCGTCACCCCACGGGTTCGTATAGGCCTTCTGACACAGGCCCTCAAAGCAGGCTCGCTTACTGGCCTTTATCTCCCTCTTAAGTGCGGCTTTCGCGGCGACGAGCGCCCCTCTACGCTTGATTCTATCGGCGTCTGACCGCGCTCTTTGCACCCTCCGTCTTGCGTGGAGGAATGTTCTTCGGAGGTCGGCAATCGACTCTGTCCACAAATAAACCGGCGATCTTCCATTCCTCGGTTTGACTTCCCTCGGCATGATCGCATCGCAAGCTCGTGTAAGTGCCATCACGAGTCGTTCACCGCAAGGTTCCTGGGTTTCGCGTAAGATTCGGGTTTAGGCCAGTTAACTCATTTGTCATCCAATCGAGCATATTGGAAAACTGTTTGATCGACCATCTTGGTGGTGCGTAGCAGCTGCAGAAGAACACTTCATTCACTTTTACAACCACGAAGCCTTCGTTTGTGGTAGACACAACCTCCTGAACCGAGTACTTGCCCGTCGTTCATAATGCCGCCATATTTGACCTGTCCGCAAACCAGTTCCCGTTGCCGGATGGGATGCGGTATGGGTCGGAAATTATGGCGATATCCGATGCCGACTCGCTAACTGTCTGACACAGCAGTTGCTGGGCTGCCTTACAATGGTTCAGGTTTAGTTGGGTTACCTGCATTACGGTTGGCTCGTTGGAATACCCTTAGCGGCCGGGTACTTAGCCCCCCCCCCCCCATGACGTGCTTATCGTCCGGTTTCCCGGCGCACATCAAGCATTTGGGGGGACCTTTGCAATCCCTCGCCTTGTGGCTAGTGCTGCCACACCTTCTGCACATGTTACTCCTTTCTGGGCCTTTGCACTCCCAGGACATGTGCCCGCTCTCTAGGCATCTGAAGCATGCCTTCGGCGGCTGGTGTAGGCTTAGTGGGCATATGGACCATCCCACCTTCACCTTCGCCACTTTCAACGCCGCATCTGCGTCGACTGCTGCTACCCTCAGGGTTGCCACCTGGGTCCCAAGTGGACCCTTCCTCAGACGTATGTCTGCGGCAGCAACCTCGACCTTGCACTGTTCCTTCAGTGTAGTAGAGATCTCGTCTGCCTCGGTGATCTCATCCAGGTTTTTACACTGGATCGTCACCTGTGAGACGAGGGCGCGCACCTCCACACCCTCACCTAAGGCCTGTTTTGCCAGGTCTCTATACGCCGAGCCCTTAAGCGTTGTCGCTTTTTTAAGCTCCAGGAGCATCTCGCCAGTGCGGGTACGGCGTATACTCCGCACATCGGCACCTAGGCCTGCCAATTTAGCGTCCCCGAGCATCGCTTTCAAGACCTCGGAGTACTTAGACGCCTCGGTCTTGACGATGAGGGCCTCTCCGCGGTTACGCTTGTGGGCCACCTGTCGCTTGTCCTTTTCATTTAGAGTTTTGCTTCTCTTTTTTCTCACCTTGTTCCAGGGGCCTTCCCGGCCCCACCTGGGGTCGTCACTCGTCCCCCTCCTAGCACTAGTGTCAAGGGGGGGTGCAATAAAAAGACGGGCCGGTTTTGAGAGCGTAAGTATGAATTTCACATTCTAGCATTTTAGGTTAGACTAACAATTCGGTAGCCTTTGTGTTTTTTACACCCTACTTTCCGCCTTCACCTTACACGAGGCACAGCCTACAGGATTTATTTAGAATTAGCGATTTTAATATTAACCTTAATTATATTTAATACTTTACTGTTCTTTCCTTTCCAGGTAATTCGCGGATCTAAGAACGAGCTATCGGACGACGGACTTCAGAGCAAACTCAATAAATAATTGGGATTTTCCCAGCAAACCTTCTCAACTATTCCTTTTCACCTTTTACGCCGTGGATTAATTCGAATAGTCGACTTCAGAACGACCTAGCTCACTACCACCACTAAATTAACTTTATTTTCTGCTCTTCACACTTAATTAATGATTAATCACACTTTATCTAGCAAACGGTATCGCGGACAATCTATCGATACCGGAAATGTTCGTTTTGTCACATCATCGATTGACATCTGTCACCTATCAATCCTGACGCGAAGCTTTGACAGCTAAACGCGTCGCGTTAAAGTCGGTGGATGACAGGGTTGCCAGCTTGCCGTTATCTGCGCTGACAACTAGCGTCTGCTTCCGTGCTAGTTATGGCTGTTGTCGTTGGGGCCCTGCCGCTCGGGCCCCCTTCGGCGCCTGACAACAAGCGAGCTAAAAGTCTCGCCTTTCGCGCTGGGCTTAACGCCTCTTTCTTTGCGGGCAGCCGGAGCTGGTTGCGAGGATGGACCCTCAGACCCCGCCGCCACGTTCGCTTCCGACACGATACGCTTCTTAGAAGCGCCAGGTGTCGTATCGCTCGGGGACTGCCTAGCCCGCTTGAAGGTCCCTGCCCCCAAGGATAGGGTGGACTCTCCGACTGAGACGGATGCTTCCGTCTGAGTCTGCTTCGAGGCTATATCCCTCGCCCTTTCGGTGGCCGCTAGCCGTGCCAACTCCTTGGCACTTTGTACGGCAAGGAGCTTGGCCTCCAGCTCTTCCCTCTCCTTGCATGCAGCCTGCACTGTCATGCGTAGCCTAAGTAGGCCAAGTTTGATGTCCTTCGCAATGTTGTTGCGCGACGACGTGAAGTCGATAATCGCGTCCAGCTGCTCAGACACCTCCATCACTTTAGAAAGGGTTTCCCGCATCCTATCCATGGCCCGGATGAGTCCTGGCCCATCCATGGCCACACCTAGCTTGGTGCCATCTGCCTCCGATGCCATAGCACTACTGCAAGTGTCGCTCACGCCCGATTCCACCATTTTACGCGGTGGGGACCTCACTAGGCCGCATTTATCGAACGGATTCGCTTTCTCCTGGGTTTTCTTCGTTTCCTCCATGTTGTTGGGTCCCCCTCCAGCGACTACTCCCCCTGGAGTAGTCGCTATTGTGATCCCATGGTTGTCTATGCATGCAGGGAGGCCATGCGAGGGTTGACACGGCCCTTCATGGGGAACCGTGTTCAGAACCGGATCAGCGTAAGACAGGTAAAGGTCATCTGAGCCTACTCCCGCCCGACTGGCGAGGTTGGCCGGTGGAGAATGGAACGTACTGGAGGCCTGCCAAGGTTTTAATGGGACGGAGATAACGTGTGCCGCGGGAACCTCGCCATTTCCTGCTCGGTGTCACCCGGCAGTACTGATGGAGACGACACAGGCGCCAGCCCGAATACAACGGTACCACTCATAAATCTTTTCGCTGCCAGTTGCCCTAATTGGGGTTTTACCGGCATCCACCCCGTAGTCCGTTTAGCCGTTAAGGGGTGTTTAACGTTTCCAAGGTGCACCGCGGGGAGGCGAACTACATTCACACCTCAGGTACCTGGGGGTTGTGATCGACGATAAGCTGTCCTTTATCAGCCACTTTGACCGCACCTGCAAGAAAGTCTCAATGTCGTACATCGGCATTATCCCGCATGCTGTCGAATAGCTCAGCGGCTCAAAGGAGCAAACGAAAGCACATATGGCGGATCGGTGGGCCGGCATTGGCCACAACCTTGAGTACTAAGAGCTACCTCGTGAAGCTCGAAAGTACGCACAGGCTAATGTGCCTGAGAGTGGTCAGAGCATACCGTACTATGTCACGCGACGTGGTCTGCGTCTTAGCGGGGATGATGCACATCGGCATCGTCATCAAAGGGAACGTGGAGTGCTTCAAACAACAAGGCACAAGAGGTATCCGTAACACCACTAAAACCACATCAATGGTCAAATGGCAGAGGGAGTGGAATCACTCCACCAAGGGTCGGTGGATAGATCGACTAATCTCGGAGGTATACGGATGGGTCAGTCGGTGACACGGGGAAGTTACCTTCCACTTGACGCAAATCCTGTTTGGCCATGGTTGCTTTAGACAGTATATGCGGGCACGTTGAGTCCTTCGCTTGTCCAAGTGCGCGGAAGTTGCGAAAACCGCAGAACATGTTGCAGAAACGGCTTGATGGCCGTGAGCGGTCGGGACACGAACCCGGACAACCTGGTCCAGAGGATGTGTCAAAACCAGAACATCTCTAACGCCGTAAACACGATGGCCTCTCAGATTGTCCTAGAGCTTTAAGCCAGATGGCGAAATGACCAGCGGCAGGTCAAAGGAACCAACTAACAACTCAAGTCCTAAGTAGTTAGACACAAGCGAATGCTTAATGCACAATAGCCCAATCTCCGAAGTAATACCGAAAGGTGGTTCCGGAGTAGAACCAAGGCTAGAGGCACGGGAGGATTTACAGTGGGTCGAAGGATTGGCATCGTCAATCCCACACTCTGAGTTCCTCAGGAATATGGTTGCAGATTCTCTTCCCGTTAATAAAAGGTACCTGAGGGCTTATATGACTTGTTTGACAAAACATAAGAAACTGAGGCCAGAAGCCACAAGAAAAAAAGACTGCTGACCACAGCAACCAACCTAAAACAGGCAGCTGTAGACTTAGGGATCGAAAGTCAGTAGGCACACGACCGAAGTATAGGGAAGCGCATTATTGGGTTCAGGTAGGTTCGGTATTGGCCATCTCGAATGATCTTAAGTCGTCTACAGCAGATGAACAGACGCCAATGAAAACTTGTGTCTGGTTTTCCGACCGTGGTCTGTCAATCTGTTACCCGAGTAACACATCTTCATGATTTAATGTTGAGTAAGCTCCTATATAACCAAATCTAGTCATATAAAAGTATTTTCAACCATTAATAAACTTGTGTGTTGCTTGGGTTAACTTGTGAGTGCCGAGTGAACTCCAATTCTTACCTTCACGTGGTACTCGGTGGGATGCTTGGCAGTGATGCGTCAATGTCAAGTATGCGAACAAATCTGCGGTAGTCCGAAGGAACTGAGTCTGTACAGGGTCGATAGCCGATAGTCTGTAGGTTCTCGAGGAAACAATGGGAGGTACAAGGGAGGTCGTTATCTCATTGGTCATCTCGGTCATTGGTCGTCTCGAATGAACTTTAATCGTCTACTTGCATCGTCTATTCATTTTCTTCGTTTGTCATACAATACATCGATTTTGGTAGTAATCGGTAAAAATAAAAAAAAAAATAAACGCTCTCAGGTGGGAAGAGTTACTGGCAAATATTTCACGAAGGAAAATATTTCACTTCTCCAAACTACGGATACGGGCAACAAAGCCTTCAAAATGAAAGGTTCCATAAAAACAGATGATTAAAATAAACACTTAGGGAACGTCCATTAATTATGTCACGCAAAAGTGACTTTTATAACCCCCCCCCCCCCCCCCTTGTATCGTGTTTTGTATGGACCTTCAAAATTTTTTGTATGGGATGTCACGTTTTTCCATCAACTTTACAAAGGTTTTTACCATGGACTTTGAAACTTCGCAAAAATCTTTGCAAAGTGCTAATAAGCAAACTTTTAATAACCACATCTACGAAAAAAAAAAATAGCATTCCATCATCCATCTCATCACTCTCACTTTCACCCTCCCTTGCATTTCCCATGAAGTAGTTCAGTAGCCGGAGTAAGCTTATTCGAATTTTATGACCCAAAAATGCCTCGACGGAGAGCAACAGAGGATGACAGTTCTCGGTGACCAGATAGGAGACAAATTGGACATCAGGAGCCTGGAATTCTTCAAGAGTTATCCGCCTCACTGAACGAACAAAGTGAACGAACAGTGGCACAGCAAATGTAGTGAATTATTCAGAAAAGTGTCCCTGTTCTGTCGGATGATGACATTTTTGCGATTTGCTCGTTTCTTGTACCCCTTGCACAGTGTGGTTACTATCATACCCATTCCATCAATCTTGGTGGGATGATTTCTTCCCAGAGAATATCCTGACAGTAGTTGTCATCTTCCTATGTGTTCTTCCACGTAGTGATGATGGAATTATGATGGACGGCGAGTGGGAGGGGGGGAGTAGTTTTTCGTACTCTGACCCGATGGGGTGATGAATTTTACTCGGTCACCAGAGAGATAATGGATTTCTATTCAAGCGGGGTTAGAATTTTCTGCAAGACTTCGTCTGTCTTCACGTCGATCGAATCGGAATGATTGATTGAGTGCACGGAGGCAAGCAAGCTTTGAGTCCTTCTAAGGTCCTTCCCTGAGCATAACCAAACTAATCAATGGTCCACGGATATCAATTATCATTAACGCTAAGGATATCCACAAACAAAATCTCAACCGCCTGCAAGTTACCCATCTTGCAAATTGGTTAATTGATTTGTCAAGTTAGAAATAAAATGTTACTCGACCTGTACAGTTAAACTGGTTCAGTGACAGAGAAGTAATTTTTAAAGCGATTACGCTGCCATCTGTTGGTAAATCCACCTATTGTAGCGTTTCTGGTTGCTATTTAAATTAGTTCCCATTGCAATGAATCTCACATTATATAATTCAAGTTGAATCCAATGTGTAAATTTTACGGACTCTTCGCATTAGCATAAACGTGTCCATGCATCAGCAGTACGTGTTGGTTGCATTTTGCTCAAATATATGCGTCTTCTTTGTCTATTTACACACTACGAAATTATGAATTTTAAACGAGACGTAATTCATGTTTGTAAAAAGTCGAGGAACGTAAAGAAAGATTTCGTGTAAAATTATGTCTCCTGAAACTGACACATACGCAAATCGACAAAAGATGTGTTTGATTGAATTTGTTTTCTCATCTCTTTCAACTCATTCTTATATGCTAAAGGACGCTCGCATGTGTCGGTCTCAGGGGACAGAAATTTACACGAATTTTGGTAGTGTGTACATTCACGCACACGGTTAAGTTTAGCCTTCTTCAATTTTTAATCTAGGAAATAAAGTCATAGACAGTTTTACCGCCAAAGTGTTCGGTAACATTCTGGAATATCCGAAATCCGCGAGTACGAACGCGTCACTCTGTATCACCGTAGCAACCAGAGGTTTCTGAGATTCTAAGATTTTGAGATTTCTAAGCTAAACTTTTCTGCAACCTTTCTGAGCTGAGCTTCTGGTAGCTTCTTTCGATTAAATTAACTGGAAGTTTCATAGGATGAGTGTCTCTGGAATCTCCTAAGTCTTCTCGTAGAGTTTTTTTTAACTGTTCTGGAAGCTTCCAGATAAGCTTCTGGAACGAGCTCATTCTAGCTCATCTGGAAGCCTACTGAATTGAGTTTTCCTGGAGGCTTCTTGAGCTGAAGTCTAAATTTTCGGCATGCTTTTTGGGATGAGCATTTCTGAAAATTCCTGTGTTTTCTTAAAACTTCATTACCTTCTCTGTAAGCTCTGTCAGACTCTTTGGAAATAATCTGAGCTGAGTTGTGTGTTTTTTTTTCATCTAAGGTTTAAAAAGCTTCAAAAGCCTGGCCTGTAGTGTGTTTGGCACTGTGTAGGACTCTCAAGAGCAATGATGGGACTCGCTTTCGTGCCTAACCACTAAAAACAATCCTTATTATCCGTTTGCTATCTACCCCCGGGACCAAGGTGAAGCGACTACTTCGGAGGGCTGCTGTACTCGTGCACTTCTCTTATTTCATGTTCCCATCGAGACGTGAACCGATGTGGAGTAGCCGACCGTCATGACGTGCTCTCCTTCACGGTCACCATCGTGGGACTCTCGCTTCTTAAATTTTTTTTATGCATCGGCGTTGCTGGACCTGTGCTCTACTCTCCATTTGCTTCTTTCTTGAGCCGTTTAGCTCCCACCTACTTTGGTCGAGCCATTTAGCTCCCACTTCCTGAGCCATTTAGCTCCCACACTTCGACGCAATCGACTCGAGTAGCCCCCAACGGTGGGTGTACCCTACTCCGACGGATGATTCCCCGGCAGTGGAAGTTCTCCCGAAACCGAACAACGGTGAGCCATTTAGCTCTCACTTCCTGAGCCATTTAGTTCTCACTTCCTGAGCCATTTGGCTCCCACTTCCTGAGCCATTTAGCTCCTAACTCTTGACACAGACGACTCGAGTAGTCCCCGACGGTGGATTTACCCTACGCCGACGAAGAGTTCCCTGGCGGTGGAACTTCCCCCGAAACCGATTCTTCTCCTGTTGCTGCTCACTCCAACCGACCGCTTGGGTGCTGAAGTCAGACCAGCGATTCCGGTGGAGCCTAGCGTCCGGTTCGCTGGGGCTCCGACGACCCGAAACCGGTGCTACGACGCGTTCTACTCAACTAGTCCCCGGCGGTGGATCTAGCCTACTCCGACAGGGAGGACCCCAACGCAAGAATTCCTCCAGAACCGATCAGTCTTGCAGTGGCTCTAGCCAGTGACGCTGGATCGTTGGTCACTTTGCTCTTTTCTCTGCAGCTCGGACAGTATCTTTGATACAGCCCTCTCAACAACGTTCCATGTGTCTTCGTCGAGGCACATCTTTTCGACAACATTGTCGACTGTCACGCCGCGCATATCCCTGCGCACTTCTTCGAACCTAGGGCATTCCAGGTTCACGAATTCTGGGCAAACCGATGCAGATACTTCCAGAAGCAGCCGTGTCCGGAGAGGAACTGTGTCAGATAGAAGTTCACCTCTCCATGCTTCCTATTTACCCAAATTGACACATTTGAGATGAGCCGGTGGGTCCACCTTCCTTTCACCGCACTGTCCCACTCTTGCTGCCACTTAGCCAACGAGTCCGTTCAGACGATTCTCCTCGCATTTCTGATATCCCTCCGCTGATAACATTCGACGTCTTCGACTAGGGTGATACAAATGGGCATCATGCCAGCGCTAACGCATACTGCCTCCGACGAAATTGTTCTGTAGGCGCTCGCGACTCGCATGGCCACGAGTCGGAACACCCTGTTCAGCTTTCCACCATTACGCTCGGTTTTCAACGCCGCGACCCAGGCTGGGGCTCCATACCTCAGAATTAAAGTTGACACACTCGCCAGAAGTCGCCTCTTGCTGCTTCTTGGTCAACCGACGTTGGGCATGATCCTCGCCACCGCATTGACCGCTTTCGCCGCCTTTTCACAGGCGTAGTCGACGTGCGCGTTGAAATTCAAGCGGTCATCAAGCATCACCCCCAAGTACTTTAATGCACGCTTTGACGGAATTACGTGTCTCCCGGCGTTGATGTCAACCCGCTGAACTGCTTTGCGGTTGCTAACCAGCACTAGCTCCGTCTTATGGTGAGCCAGCTGCAGTTTAGCTCCAGTCATCCACGTTCCAATAATGTCCATCGCCTCCGCCGTCAGCATCTCTATCTCTTCTAGAGTCTCGCCCGTTATCGTAAGGACGACATCATCTGCAAAACCGACGATCTCAACTCCATTAGGCAACTTCAGCGTTAATACTCCATCGTACATCCCGTTCCACAGCGTTGGGCAGAGAATCGAGTCTTGTGGCACCCCCGCCGGGATCCTGATAGATTTCTGCCCCAACTGAGCTGTGTGTGAGTATTTGTATGTATGTGTGTGTGTGTGTTTTTATTCTGTTTATTGATTTCTAGCACTTCTACTATCTCAGCTATCTGAGTGCCGGGATTCACCGGTCTGCTTCGAAATCGACCACTTGGTTCTGATAACAGAGAAAAAAGGGGAAGAACAACTTTGTATCAGATCACATTGTTTCGGCATTTGGCCTTAAACCTGATGTTCCCCCGGAACTACCTAATGGTATTACTTAAAGATGCGAGGGGGACGGTTAATATTTTGTCAGCATCTCTACGTCTTTTCGACGTCTTTCTTACCTTTTTCTCCGTCTGCGACTATTCTCTGCAACGACGATCTTTGGGAGGGGGGAAGGGACACGAAGGGATCCTGCATAACTTCTACTGGTGCATTCTCCTGTGCTTGCTGGCTACACTGGCTATGCTGCGTTATTGCTAGTGCACTCTTCGTCATCCTTTTCAGTTGAACCGGTTGGATGCTGTGGTCGATCCTGCGATTCCGGTTGGATTATGTCTTCTGGTTCGCAGCCCACTCCGGCGGAGAGTTTCCCGACGAAAGACTATCTCCCGAAACCTTTTATGATACGCGTTGTTCTTACTCCGAAATTAGCCGGAAGGGTGCTAAGGTCGGTTCAGAGATTCTGGGTGAAGGATTGCTTCCGGTTCACTTGCAATCCAACGGCTCAAGCCATTATTTCGCTACGAATCACTTGGAATAGTCCCCAGTGGCGGAGCTATCCAACTCCATTTGCGGTGGAGGTTAACTTCAAGTTCGTAGGCGCTCCGACGACCATCACCGATTTTACGTAGCACTCGTTCTACTCAGCCTAGTCCCCGACAGAGGATCTAGCCAACACCCATCGCGGTCCGATGCTCTCTGATCTTCACATCATTTCTGCTGCAACGATGACATGGTCTGCGTTATCGCAGACTGTTCACCGCGTGCATCGTGTTCTCATGTTGGAACATTTCCTGCTGGATATTGTCGGCGGGGTTTGAATCTCCGACGCTGCTTTCTTGCATTTCACCACGTGCTGTTGCGAATCTTGGGCATTTAAATACCACATTTTGCGGTGTCTCCTGGCTGTTCAGGCAATCGGGGCTATGGCTTTTTATGGTCTGACAGGAACTGCATCAGGTAGAAGGTCACCTCTCCATGCTTTCTACTTACCCATGTCGACAGGATTGGGATGAGTCGGTGAGTCCATCTTCTAGTTTCCGCATTGTCCCACTCCTGCTGTCACATTGCTATCGATTTGATTCTCACTATCTTTCTCACGTGCCTGGTGTCTCTTCGCTGGTAGCACTCGATATCCAGGGTGTTGTGGGGATCATCCCGGCTATAATATTGTTCTGTACGTGCTCGTGGCACGGTTTTCAGCGCTGTACTCCAAGCAGGAACCCTATACCGCAGTATCGATGACAATAAACTAATTAGTAGAGGCCTCGTACTGCTTATCAGACTGCCGGAGCTTGGCGTAATCCTCGCTACAGTGTCATTGCCTTACTGATCTCACTCAGTCTAGTCCCAGGTGCTTCAGTGCACGCTTCGATACAATCGCATGCCATTCAGCGTCAATCTTCATCCGGTGGAACGCATTGCCAATGCCAACAAACAGCACCTCCATTTTGTGGTTGGCAATCTGCAGCTTGACTCCGTTCAACTAGCTCTCGATTGCGTGTACGGTCTCAGTCACTGACATCTCCACCCCTTCTAGCGTCTTGCCCATCACCGTTATTGACACGTCATTCGCGTATCCAACGATTCTCGCCACAAGCGCAGATTCAAGACTCCATTATACATCCCGTCTCAAAAGGTTGGACAGAGAATGAAGCCTTGAGGAACGCCCGCTGTCACTCACATTGAATTCTGCACTTCGTTTGTCTTGTATACTAAGATTCTGTTCGCACTATTCGGCTGTGCAGGATCTGGCACAGATAGTCGGAGACCCGCATTCTGTGCAACTCTGTGGCGATGGCCTCCCAGCTAGCGCTGTTGAACGCAGGCTGTTGAAGGCGTTCTTCATGTCTATCGTGACCACGGCGCTGCATCCATATCCACTTTGCTTGTGTTTTGACGCCTACTCAGCGCTCATGAGCTTTGTCCAAATTGCATCCACCGTTGAAACGCCTTTTCCGAACTGCATCTTCGAAAATTCGAAATTTTGACAGTGTGTTGAGGATTATTCTTCCCATGAGTTTCCCAAGCGTATCCTGCAGACAAATGGGCCAAAACGATGCCGGATCACCCGATGGTGTCCCTGGTTTTTCCATCCCACATTCCAGGGATGTTGCCTACAGCCAGGCACTTCTACATAACCGAAATAAACATGCCGGATTTGCCGTGGATCAGAGGTTTCAGCGCAACGTTCGGTATTCCATCTGGACTTCGGAATCCTCGCTTTCAGGCACTTTGCCACTTCAAGCAGCACCTTGTTGGAAATTGTCGGTCTTTGGCGATAACTTCATTATTCTTAAGCATGAGAGAAAGAAAGAGAGAGAAAGAGAGAGAGAGAGAGAGACTTTCTTAATTGAACAGACTGCAAAACCCGCTTCCTACTTCATACGATCCTCGTTCTTTTCCCAATTTATTGAACAAGGTTCATATATTCAATATCTTTGGAAGCAAATCTCAGTAATCCCCTCCAAAAACTGGGCTTCTCCAACGGCTTCCAACGATGAAATTTTATGAAAATTCATCCACATTTTCCATTAACGATTTTATGATTTTTTTTTGCAGTATTTTTAACCGGTCCAAAACGGCCTACCTTAGCCACCTACCCTAACCTATCCTTGTTCCTTCCCATGGAGTTCATGTTGTTTGAATAGACTAGTTCGCCATTACCCCTCCTACATCATTGGCTTTGGACTGACTTGCGCTCTTATTGCCCCACCAAATGCTGCAAAATGAAAATGAAAATGAAATTTCTTTCAGCTTTCATGAGTTATGTGGAAGTTCATTCAAATTTTCTATAAATTGAGATTCTCTGGATGCTCCCTTTGTTGAGTTTCTCAGGTATCTTTTCTTAAAGCTAAGATTCCAGAGAAGCTTCATGGTTTGAGTTTTCATGCAAGCATCATGAGCTAAACTTTTCTGGATGCTCCCTAAGTTTAAATTCTTAGCAAACTTTTTGAGCTGAGAATCTAAAAATATGAGCTCTCTCGGGAAGCTTTCCAGTATTTAAGCTCTCTGAAATTTTTTTGGGCTAAGCTTTTCTGGAAGCTTCCTGAGCATAGCTTCTTTGAAAGCTCCATATATTAAGGTCTGTATCCACATTAATCCGGACACCTTCAAATCATTGTAACTTTTGAAATATTGCACGTGGGAATGAAAAATTTCACTGTGGTAGAGCTGAGAGTCTATGATGAAAAAGACTATGATTGATGTTTACATTTCATGTTTAGCATTCAAGATGGCGACGAAAGCAAAACAAGTGCGCGAGCGAATTTTGTACGGGCGTACGGAAAATCCTGACTTGTCAATACGGGACTTTGCAAAAACATTGCCTAAATCCACTGTTCACGATGTGCTCAAATCATTTTCGGAACGTTTGACGGTGGAGAGGAAACCGAGAAGTGACAAAAACATTGGACGCGCTGATCCTGTCATGGACCGAAAGGTGAAAAGGATATTAACGAAAAACCCAAATCTCTCCATTCGAGCGGTGGCTCGTCAAATAGGGATGTCGCCTGGTTTTGGACAAAAATCAAAACAACGTTTGAGACTTAAGTCGTATACAGTAAAAACAGTTCCAAAGCGCAACGACAACGACAGAACTTGGCAGCTAAATCACGGGCTCGACGTTTGTACTGCGAATATTTGACGAAGGTTTCATGCGTTGTTATGGGCGATGAAACTTATGTCCTGGAGGATTTCAGCAGCTTCCAGGGCTGGTTTTTTATTCGCTATGGCCAGAAATGCTACAGCTGAGCATTTCAAAACAAAGAAGGCATCGAAATTTCCCAAAAAATACCTTTTGTGGCAAGCAATTTGCACGTGCGGCAAAAAGAGTAAATCTTTCGTCACTACAGGTACAATCAACAAGGAGATCTATCAGAAAGAGAGTCTGCAGCAGCAATTGCTACCCTTCATCAAAAGTCACAAAGAAAAACCTTTGTTCTGGCCCGATTTGGCATCATGCCACTATGCTAAAACTGTGATGGAGTGGTACCAAGCAAATCAAGTGAACATTGTACCAAAAACCTCAAACCCGCCAAATTGCCCAGAGCTACGACTAATCGAGAGATATTGGGCTCTGATGAAGCGAAAGCTTTCTGGAGAGAAGCAAGGAATCAAAGACATCAAACACTGCCAGCAAATTTGGACAAAGGCGGCTTCTGCGATTTTTGAAGAGTCTGTACAAACCCTAATGGACGGAGTTAAGCGCAAAGTTTGAAAATTTTATGCAAATACCGAATAACTATGTTCGCGAATTGTAAAAACACATCCCATGAATCTGAAATAAACAACTACGACGGAAATATAAAGCGAAATTTATGTTTGATTCACGTTTTGAGGTGTCCGGATTATTGCGGATACAGACCTTAAGTACCTGGGCAAGATGGACATTGTTATGTCGAAGCATCAATCGAGGCCTGTCGTGTCTAAGCAGCAGCTAATCACAAAGAAGAAGCGGTTGGAGGTACTGGTGAAATAACAGCTTTCCGGCGAAGCGCGGTGTCGTAGTCGTAATGGATGACGAGACCGTTGGACGGGAACGTAGGTAAGCTTGATGACAAATGTATCTCCCACACCAAATTTCAGAAGCGGGTCCTTCTGGGACTGTTGATCAGCGAGAAAAGAATGTCTTGAATGCGGTGTAGGGGAGACATACAATATGAAGTGCAAGCCGGAAGCTGGCGCTATCATCAAGAAGTATCACTCAAAGAAGGATGTGATCTTTTTTTCGGACCTGACCTGGATCCATTATGTCAAGGGATCATCATTGGAGAAAATGGACCGGCTGAAGACAAACGCCAACCCGCTCAGCTGCTACCAATAGAAAAAAATTGAGCGAACATCAAATGGCGGATCTACTTCTATAACTTTGTAGTCAGAAACGGAGAAAAAGCTGATCGCCAAGGCCACAAAAGAGCAAAAAAAAAACATGCCGGCATCCATGTTTTCACCGGCCATGGTTCCAACCAACTGCCATTCGGCCACCCGGTAGGTCTTCTAAGCATTGCACAGTGGGAAAAAAAGGACATGAATCGCGAAAGAATTCAATAATTCAGCGCCAAGTAGCACAAGGTTAGTGAACAATAGCATTTTTTATGTGACAATTCCTGGAAAATCGAATGAAAGGGGTCCCATTTGCAGCAAAATTCAGTGGACGGAGATATTGGGCTTATTTTACCCCAATTCCCCCGTATTTTCGAATAATGCCCAGTAATCTATGCTTGGAGGGGTCTGCGGTAGTCAAAATAGGCCTATTATTATGTAAAATTTCTCTAAAAATCGAATGGAGAAAGTTGCAGCCACCGCACGGGTCGGGTAATGGAGATATTCCTGATTTTATCGCCAAATTCTACGCAACACATTTTATTATTATGATTGACATTGTGTTTCCGCTGTTGCACGCACACTAATGAAACAAATCTGTCAAATTTTCTGTGTTTTTCGATTCATAATGTTTTCAAACCTGTAAGTTAAGGAAATTTATTTGAAAAGCTGGAAGAAACAGCATGTTTTGGATTTTGTTCGGCAGAATCTCAAAGTGGAAGATGTCGTTGAAAGGAGTGTGGACACTTGGATACACACATTCCAAAATTATTTTTGGAATGTTCGAAGTAAGAATAGATTCTTCGAGCGAAAGGCGGATTGGCTCGTTTTGCCGTTCCAGGTAAGTGAAGTTTTTTTTTTTTAATTCTTTGCCATACTTCTGCCAATTAAATAAACAAGAAACATATTCCAAAACAAATGGTTATTTTTGCTGTTAATATGTATCTGCAACGTCTTAGGTATCATCAGTCCCAACTCAATCTAATTCTCATGAAACTCATGCATTACGGACATCACCGTTATCCCTTAATCGTGGCAGAAAGTCGCTGTCATTCCAACAGTTGGCTGAACACACTAAAGTCAAGTATTGCCAAGACTTGGCTCGTGGCCGCTGCGTCGAAGAACTTTTACGTGCAGCGGAAACAGCAACACGTAAAATCCCGAAATGAGTAGACTTTTGAGAAGTTGAGAAAAGGAGAAGAAGCGTGGGCAAGCAAGGTACTAAGAGCGTCAAAACTTGAGCAAGATCCGAATGGTCCTTCATCGGAATCATCTTTGATGATGAAAACAAGATTGGGATTAACAAAGAGCAAATATACCGGAATGACCACATTCATGCGGAAGGAACTGAAACAGGAGGCATTTGTGCCATGGGCAGATATGATAGCTCAACGTAATAGCATACTTCCGAAATTTACAGAACCCAATCATGACGAAGGATATTTGTCTTCGAATGTTTCGGTTCGGGAAATGATATGCGATGTTATGCGGATTATGGAGTTGGAGGACGTACGGGACAATCTCAATGTAATAGCTTTATGTGGGATCATTGATTGTGTCATGCATGTGGCTGCTGGACCTGACTCTGCAACTGGCTTTAGCCACTATAACCAGGCTAAGTTTCTAGGGAAAGATGATTCCTTATTGACGGAGCATTTTATGTCCTTGAAACTGGTATCGGAAAGTGGTCATGAAATCTACGTAAATCCAAATCCCAAATCCGACATGTTTTGTCGCGTTCGGTCTATGCACTGGACAAAGGAAACGGATGAAATCACATTAAAGCTTTTCGACCAATTTTTTAAGGAGGTGGATGAACTGAATGCCTCACCCCTCATCTTCGACGCTGGAAACGTGACTTTGCGTGTGAAGATCAGAGCAGTCTATTCGATCATAGATGGCAAGGCGGCAAACGCCATTGCTGGAAACTGAAACACTAAAGCATGTCCACTATGTCTGAAAGATGATGAACGAATCGGACCATCCTTCTTTCATTCAAGATTGAACTTGGTAGAAGGCCTCATACGAGATTCTGCTAAGAAAGCTGTTCCTAACCATCCAGCCATGTCCCACCCAGAAGTTAAGAAGGAAGCACGCTGAATTGCAGATGAGCTTGAAGCTCACTTCAAACTGAACGTTAATCGCCCCAAAGTTGGAGGCTGCGGAAGCTCCAATTATGGCAACATGGCGATGAGGCTACTTGCGCAACCTCAAAAGTATGCTGAAATTCTTGGGGTTGGCGTGGATTTAATAAGTAACATCCTGCTCATCAGCAGTCTGACACTTTCATCTAAAAAGTTGGACAACAATAAAATCAAACAGTTGTACACTGACATTGAGCAACAACACCGTTGTGAATTTGTACGGCAGCTCCCTCCATGCCTGCATAAATATGAGCATCTACCGGAATTGATTGAACGTTTGGTAAATTTTATTTAAAGATAAGGTTTGGGAAGTATATAATGCTAATAAATGTTTTGATATTTCTAGCCATTTACGATGAACTTCGTCGACGAGCAGGCTGGTGAAACAAGTCACAAGCGACACAAGTTCTCCCGATTGCACTTTGCACGGAAAACTTCTGCGGAGGATAACCTTACTGATATGATGGGAGAAGCTTTGACTTGGTCTGATCCCAAGATGGCGTATCTATCGGTCAAATCAAGCGGCAAAAAAAAACATTCTAGAAGCATGACCCAGAGTTCTGTTCTGTGTATCTGACGAACAGGAACACGAAAACATTTCCAATCTAACGAAAACGATGACGAATATAGTGAAGATGAGCGACAACTTTGAGTGAAGATGAATTATCTGATGGTAATGGATATACTTTTTTGTGGTGGTCCGAAAGGGCCCAGTAAACTTGTTTTATTCCAAAGACATCAAGCGTATGGACAAATGGGCAATATTCCGAAAATATGGGGAAGTGGGGTAAAATAAGCAATATCTCCGTTTCCTGATTTGTGCAATGGCTACAACTAGCTTCATTCAATTTATAGGGAAATTCTATATAAGAATAGGCCAATTTTGACTACCGCAGACCCCTCCGAGCATAGATTAATGAACAATATTCGAAAACATGGGGTAAGTGGGGTAATATCAGCAATATCTCCGTTATCCAACCCGTTCGGTGGCTGCAACTACTTCCATTCGATTTTTAAGGAAATTCTACATAAAAGTAGACCTATTTTGAATACCGCAGACCCCTTCAAGCATAGATTACTGGGCATTATTCGAAAATACGGGGAAATTGGGGTGAAATAAGCCCAATATCTCCGTCCACTGAATTTTGCAGCAAGTGGGACCCCTTGCATTCGATTTCCCAGGAATTTTCACATAAAAAATGCTATTGTTCACTAACTCTGTGCTACTTGGAGCTGAATTATCGAATTCTTTCACGACTCATGTATCTTTTTTACCACTGTGCATTGTTTTAGAAGGCCTTATAAATGTAGGATATTGGGAAAATTTGTTCCATTGAATTATATTTTGTAGTTTATTTTTCATCATCATCTGAAATTTGTCCATATTTTTAATGCATACATTTTGGATTTTTTTCAAGTCCATAATACTACTAATTGTATTACAACTTACACACGACATCCATCAACAAAATGAAATCAAAGTAAATGTTTTCAGCATCCAGACTACCAACCTTAGGAACAATATCCTTCAACTTCATAGTCAAACAAGCTTTGCTTGGTCCGATTGCTTTTGCAATCTCTTCGTCCACTCAACCACGCTCAAAACTCACACGGCTTCTCCCCAGCACCCCCACATTTGTTTACTCACATCAGTTGACGAACCTGCTGCTACGGTCGAGCTGGTGGAAGAAAAACAAATTCCGAAGATTTTTCCACCCATCCTGAAACAACAGGGGAATTATTCGGGAGAAGCGTCATGCATAATTCATACCCAGTGGTCATCCCTCTTTCAGGCGTCACGTCCAGAAGCTGGGTCCAAATGGAATGCCTGCAAGCGAGGACGTTAGCTGGTCATTTCGGACGCTTATTGAGTGCAAAGGATCTGACGCTGTTTGCGTTGTCTCCCAGCTGGGAGAAGGGTATGATTTCTCAGACAGTTGACTGTTTCTGCTTGTGACTTGGTCAACCGAACCAGACCAATAAATCAGTGGCTGCCAGTTGATAAGTAAAGTTGGGATGTGCTACAATTTCGATGTGTTTAAGGATCGTGAGCTGTCGCATCCATCATTTTCTCTTGCGGCTTGCTGGAAGTCTTCCGTAACTGTCATCGACTCATGACTGAACATATTTTTCCATTAAATCTCCTACGATAGTTTTGGCAAATTATCTTCTGCTCTACTTTCTAAGAGTTCTTTTCAAATGTGATAACTGAATCCGAATCAAAACACATATTAAGAAATAACTTGCTTTTCAAGACAAAGGATGATTCTCAAATTACCTAACATGCATATTAGAACTAGGAATTTAAATGGAAAAATTCAAAGAATGGAAAATAACAACGTGATCAAAAATAATCACCAGCCCATGACTGACAAGGGAACAATCCAGCCTCCAGCCATCATCCCATCAAAGCTCAAAAGAAACAACATGGAAATTCTGAATGGCCCATAAATGATGTTGCTTTTCGTAGAGTAGCTCATTATGTAATTTCTAAAAAAGAACCCCCGAACAGCGCCGACAGGAAGCCTGGCGTCACGTTGCTGTTTAACCGAATGACGGCACTGAAATGTGTTTCGCGTAAACATTAAGCAAATGTGATGTTTTTGTGACCCTCGTTCACTGCAAGTCCGGAGAGGGCTTGTCGTCTTCGCTTGAACAGTGCCTCGAGGCAAACCAGGAAAGGCGAACTAATTAGTCGAAATTAGTCGAGCCGAGCAATTAATCATCGGTGCGGGGAGTTAGCTCGTACATCAACCATCAATTGAGTCGGACGAGAGGCAGAGTTTTGGTGGGCCTTCCACCACATGACAAACTCATTGACAAATTAACACCCCCTCGTTTCCACTTGAATCCATCTTTCCTCAGTCGTATCCTTGGCAACGAAACCTCAGCAAGCTGGAGAATTCGAGAACGAGCATCTGCTTTCTGCGGAAGGCACAGTATTTGTTTGGGGTGGAAGGGGAAACCTAGGAAATGGTTTGCTGGTTATGGTGTACATGAGGGTATTTTAGACAAACATAATTATAGTTTAATTGACATTTTTCTGCTGCAAAAAAACGTATATATTGCATAACAAGGTTCATTTTCTACCAAACAGCTAGAGAGCTTTGAATCATGAGAAAAATTCCAGCTAATCTTGAATTCTGACGAGTAAGTTGCCAGCATCGAATTCTGTAGCGGATCTAACAATCACAGATACCGATGACCGTGAATCGCAGCAACCGAAGCAACTGAAGTTTCAATGATTTAAAAAAACCTTAGCACTAAGTTTTAAGACCAGTATGTTTATTTATTTATTAATTATGATTGTTTTCATCTGACATCGTGGTCTTAATGAAATTATTTTAAATTAATTAGTCAGAAGTACGCAAACTATACAAACGTTGTCTAAATGTCTCAGTCGTCAAATTAAAATCAAAAACGTTACATGCTTCTACAAATAGTCTACATATAGAATTGATGGGATCATAGTCAGTATTCCTTGGTGGTACCTGTAACAATTATCTGGATCGCAAAAGACGTTCCGGGGCGTAAAAACGAACACGCTCGAGCAGAGCGGGACAGTCAACTTCGCCTTTGATTATTTTAGCTCCGTAAACCGCTCGGTTAATTTTGCGACGAACATTCAGTGGTTCAATTCCCAGCAATGCACAGCGTTGCTCGTACGGCGGCAAGTTTAACGGGTCACGCCACAGTAGGTTCCTAAGAGCGTATCTGACAAACATCCGTTGAACAGCTTCGATTCTCGTGCTCCAAATTGCCTCATACGGTGACCACACTATCGATGCAAATACCAGAATGGATCTGACTAGTGAATAGTAGAGAGAGCGCAAACACAATGGATCGTTGAAATCTTTGCTAATTTTTTAAATAAATCCCAACTGACGATTAGCTTTGTCCACGATGGCAGAGTAGTGGAGTTTGAATGTCAATTTGCAATCCAACAGCACTCCGAGATCTCTAACCTTTTCCACACGTTCAAGTTGCTGCCCAGCTATGTTGTAGTCGGACAGAATTGGAGATTTTCGCCGGCAGTAGGAAATGATACAGCACTTGGAGACGCTTATTCGGAGGTAGTTCTTGCAACACCACCGCGCAAAGCAGTTTAGAAGTCCCTGAAGTTCTCTGCAATTCACTTCGTTACGAATGACTAGGAAAACCTTCAGATCATCGGCATAAATAAGTAAACCCCCATTTGCAAGCAGAAGAGTCACATCGTTAAAAAATAACGAGAACAGCAGTGGACCTAAATTGCTTCCCTGTGGCACACCGGATGCAGGAGTGAAGGACAGAGATTCTACTGATCCTATCTTCACACAGAGGCTTCTATTGCCAAGGTACGAATGTAGCCAATTGCACATCCTTTCCGAAACACTCAATCGAAGTAGTTTGGCTAGAAGAACATCATGGTTCACAGTGTCGAAGGCAGCCTTGATATCAGTATATACAGCATCTACTTGCGAACCGTTGTCCATAGCACTGATGCACGTCGATGCGAAATCGCATAAATTACTGTCCACCGATCGCTTTGGGAAGAAACCATGCTGTTTTTCACTAATGTAAGTGCTGCACGAACCGAACATCACTATGTATACGATGGTTTCCAAGCATTTTGAACCCGCTGAAAGGGAAGTTATTCCACGGTAGTTGGATACATCCGCCTTGTCACCCTTCTTAAAAACAGGTCGCACATGGGACCTCTTCCAAACAACTGGAAACTCCTGCTGTTGAAGCGATTGGTTGAAAACAGCTACGAGTGGTGCCATGAACGAAGCACCACATTTTTTGAAGATGCAGGCAGGTATCCACCCCCAGGACCAGGAAAACAGATCCCCCAAACCCCCTCCCCATCTACCCCCCCCCCCCCCCCACCCCCCCCACCCCACCCCCCCCCCCCCCCCCAGAACACCCCGAAACGCCGCGCCAACCGTGTGCACATATACTTCCGTATTTCTGCTCTAGCGAAGGCTACCCACCAGAATATTATATTGATGAGGCAGCGCCCCCAAGAGGAAGGAGGAGATAATAGGTTTAAATTGTTTAAATCGGTCACTGACATTTGAGGAAGAACCAAACGACGATTTCCCAGAGCCCGATGCTAATTTGACGACATCTTTAGATCAAAGAGGGGGTAATTAGATCATTAATTACATTTGACGAACTACCATCAATTTCATCAGAAACACTTGCTACTGAAATTATGGTTTATTGTCAGAATTTAAATCGCATGAAAAGTGCGTCAAAAATGAACGAAATTAATAAAAATATATTAAATTCATCGTTTTCGGTAATTTTAGGTACTGAAACAAGTTGGAATGAAAGTGTGAAAAGTGAAGAAATTTTTGGTAGTGATTATAATATTTTCAGAGATGATCGTCATTTTGTTTTAAACCAAAGAAGGTCAGGTGGTGGAGTTCTTATTGCAATTTTTGCAAAATTAAATTCGAAACTTCTTGTTTCGCCAAAATTTAAAGAATTCGAGCATGTTTGGGTAAAAACTTATATCGATGGTGAAACTCATTTTTTTGTTACAGTTTATTTTCCACCACATCAAGCTTGCAAGTCAACATATGAAATCTTCTTTCAAGCAGCAGAAGAAATCGTATCAACCTTTCCCCCTGAATTTAAAGTTAATATCAATGGTGATTTCAATCAACGCAATGCATATTTTATTCCCGATTTCGAAAATAAGAGTATTTTACTTCCTGTCGTTGGGGACAATGAAACTTTGCAATTTATTTTTGAGAAAATTTCAATTTTAGGACTAAACCAAATAAATCATGTTAAAAATTTACAAAACTGTTACTTAGATTTTTTATTAACAAACACACATGAAGATTTCTGTGTTAGTGAATCTCTCTCTCCTTTATGGAAAAATGAAGCTTTTCACACAGCAATCGAGTAAAGGGTGTATTCGATAAAGATGGCACACAGAAAATCTTCTGTAACTTTTGAATCGTATGAGTAAAAAACCTAGAAATTTGAGTAGATCTTATCCATAGTGTATTGTTTACATCTGTCAAATTTCATAGTTATACATTCAGTAGTTCCAGTCATGTCGTCGAAACAAGAAATTGTCCGTGAGAAAATTGTGTGCACTCACAATCAAAATCCAGGGGCGTCCCACCGGTGGATTGCTAAAAGGCTTGGAATTGCAAATACAACTGTGTCTCGTGTAATAAGAACCTTCAAGGAGCGCCTGAGTGTCCAAAGGAAGGAAGGGAGTGGTCGTAAAAGTTGTCCAATGGACAGTAAAATGGCCAAGAAAGTCGTACAACAATTCAAGAACCGTCCAAACATGTCAATTCGAGATGTTGCTAAAAAGTCTAAGGTGTCAGTCGGTTTTGTGCAGAAAACCCATGAAGCGTGCTGGGTTACATGTTTACAAAGTGCAAAAAGCCCCAAACCGGAATGAAAAACAAAACATCACTGCGAAAACCCGCGCCCGGAAACTTTACACGAAGCTGCTCACCAAATCCGGTTGCATCGTGATGGATGACGAAACATACGTCAAGGCCGACTTCCGTCAACTTCCTGGGCAAGAATATTTCGTTGCCAAGTCGAAGTTCGATGTTCCGGAGGATGTTCGAAAGAAGAAACTATCGAAATTTGCAAAGAAGTTTCTAATCTGGCAGGCGATTTGCGGATGTGGTGAAATAAGTGCTCCCTTCATCACTTCCGGAACAATAAACGGTGCGATTTACACGGAAGAGTGCCTTAAGAAGCGTCTCTTGCCATTCATTAAGAAGCACAAAGGATCAATTCTGTTTTGGCCTGATCTAGCATCCTGCCACTACGCTCGAAACGTATTGGAGTGGTACCGAGCCAACGGAGTCAATTTTGTGCCAAAGGATATGAACCCACCAAATTCACCGGAACTTCGTCCAATTGAAAAATTCTGGGCAATTATGAAAACGGAACTTCGCAAACATCCCAAAACTATAAAAACAGAGCTAGAATTGAAGAAAATTTGGGTAAAAACAACAAAAACACTGGGAAAATCGGTTGTACAAAATTTGATGGGTGGAGTGCAAAGGAAGGTGCGGGCATTCGGGATGGGAGACGAAATTGAATAAAACAAATATTGTAAATTAAAACTCATTAGTAGTTCTTCATTCCCTGAAAATTTCAAGAAAATCCGATAATCAGTTTAATTTTGATGAGTATATATGTGTGTGCCATTTTTATCGAATACACCCTTTATTCTGTGTTTGTGCGTAAGAACCACAGCCCCAACGACTGTGATTACGAGGATATATTTGATTACAACAAAGCTAATTATGACAACATTAAGTTCAAACTGAGTAGAGCGAATTCGCAATCGATTTTGAAGGATCAAGAAAATCTTGAATGTGCAGTAGAGGTCCTTTATAAATTGTGAATGGAAATAATTCAAGAGGAAGTTCCACTCACGAGGAGACGACGAAATTGCTCTAAAAATCCAATTTGGTTCAACAAGCAAATAATTAATTTAAAAAATCGAAAGCAAAAGGCTCACAAAATGTACAGAAAACAAAATAATCAAATTAATTTTGAAAAATAGTTGAATATTTGCGACCAACTTAATTTAGCTATTTCTTCTGCACTAACTGAGTATAACATAAAAACTGAAAAAAAAATTAAGTCATGTCCAAAAAACTTCTTCACTTACATCAAGACCAAGTTAAAATCGTGTAGCTTTCCCTCAAAAATGACTTTGGACGAAAAAGAAGGAGATAATTCAGAAGATATCTGTAACCTTTTTGCAACATTTTTTCAAGAAACATTTTGTAAATTTTCTGACAAAGATCGTGACTTTGAATACTTTTCATACTTTCCTGATTTTTCAAGTAATGTAGGTATCAGTCAAATTAATGAGCAAGATATTTTGAAAGGTTTAAAAGATTTAAACGCAAGTAAAGGTTCAGGACCAGATAGAATCCCACCAGTATTTATGAAAAATTTAGCAACTGAACTCACATCCCCCTTATTCTGGCTGTTCATTATGTCACTTGAATCGGGAACATTTCCAAATGAATGGAAAAAGTCTTTCTTAGTACCCATCTACAAATCAGGCAAAAAATCAGATAGCAGAAATTACCGTGGGATTGCCATTATTTCGTGTATTCGTAAACTTTTCGAATCAATTATTAACAAAAATATGTTTAGTCAAATAAAGAATATAGTGACGACTGCACAGCCCGTTTTTTTTAAAGGTCGTTCAACTACTACAAACCTATTAGAATTTGTAAATTATTTAGTAACTGCAATGGACAGTGATAATCACGTAGAAGCTCTTTACACCGACTTCAGCAAAGCGTTTGATAGAAATTCCAATGTTGATTTTCAAGCTTGAAAAAATTGGAATTGATATGAGACTCCTCAAATGGATTGAGTCGTACTTAACTGACCGCCAGCAAATAGTAAGATTCAATGAGAAAAAATCAAATACAATCCATGTTACATCGGGGGTTCCCCAAGGCTCTCATTTTGGTTCTCTTCTTTTCATTTTATATGTTAACGATATTTCATTAATTTTAAAAAATCTCAAAGTTCTTATCCACGCCGATGACATGAAGCTATTTTTAGAAGTCAGGTATGAAGATGATATGTATGTTTTTCAGAATGTAATACAAGTTTTTCAAAAGTGGTGTTGTAAAAGTCTATTAAAACTAAATTTTAAAAAAATGTAATCACATAACTTACAGCAGAAAACAAAGTACACCAAGTGTTGCAATTGTATTGGGTAATCAACATATTGAAAAATGTGATAAAATAAGAGATTTAGGAATTATTTTAGACTCTAAATTAACATTTGTGGATCATTATAACACAATAGTTCATAAAGCAAGCAATATCTTAACTTTTATAAAACGTTTCAGCTATCATTTTCAAGATCCGTATTCAATTAAAACACTTTATATTGCATGTGTAAGGTCTATATTAGAATATTGTAGTGTTTTTTGGTCACCTTTTATGAAAAATCATCAAGAACGAATAGAGTCAATCCAAAAGCAGTTTTTATTATATGCACTACGTAAGTTAGGGTGGACGGTGTTCCTTCTTCCATCATATGAAGCACGTTGCATGCTTATCAACATTCAAACCTTGAAAGAGCGTCGGGAATATGCTATGGTTTCATTCGTAAATGACATCATTTCGCAACGTATTGACTCAAGTGATATATTATCAAAATTAAATTGTTATGCTCCTACTCGACAATTAGACAATGGTAATTTATTCGTGTTGGATCGTCATCGTACAAACTACGCTAAATTTGGACCGCTAAATCAGATGAAAGCCGCGTACAATCAGCATTGTGAAATGACAAAATTAAAAAATATATCAAAAATCTGCGAAATCATAGAATGTAAGTTAAAATGTAAATGATATTATGTAGTCTACATGTGATTGACAAATGAATAAATAAATAAATACAAACATCATTAATTAGTCATATTTTTATTACTATTTATTCCATTGATGTTTTATTACCCTGCCGTTTTTAAACATTGAAGCTGAAGGTTAGGAAATAAAACAGATCTAGATCCTGCATGATTGAAAGAAGGAATGAAAGTTGGTTTTATGTCAAGATTTCAAGATTCAGATTTCAAGAACTACATCTTTCATATGTAATGTCAGAAGATTGAATGTATTGAAATGAATAAGAACTACTCTTGGTTTAAATAAGGAATAATCTCCTATGATAGTTCATTGGCAAAAATTCCAAGAAATATTAAATTCACTCTTCTACCACATCTTAAATTCCGCCTAATGCCTTCGATTTACTGAGCCATTCATCCTAATGACGTTTACCCTAATGGCATCAGGCCTGATGATATTCAGCCTAATGGCATTCGGCCTGACGGCCCTATACCGTTTACTGGTCAATCTTTCAAAGGGGATAAGCTTAAAACACTAGCCGTAAAATTGTTTTACAATTTACAACACCGGTTGATTGATATGTCCACTGCTTCTTAATTAACCTGCTGGCCGGGTGTTAGACATCGAACAAAACATCCACCCGAATCAACAAACCATCTGCATGTGTTTTGGTATTTGTATTTCTTAAGAACCTGTTCACAAAACCAGCAGCAAAATGCAAACATTTACAGCGCGTTCGACAGGACCGAATGTGTTGTAAAAGAATGTTCCCCTCTTCCTTAGCATTTTACAACAAAAACATTGAAAGTCAACAAAACAAACTTATGTTCAGCAGCATACAAAAAAAAGTGGCGAAAAGCTACAAGGTAATCGATCGAGGCCAGCTACAGCGTCATGTACGGGGGTTTACAGATATTAAAAGAAGGCTGCCAAAACCATCAAACCGATCGAATGAAGATGTACAAATAAGCGAGAAAGGACGGTTGGACAGCCGCGGACGAATTCACCATCTCCCAGGCAAACACACGGCGATCCTCTGGCTTTGATCGATGAAGCGAAGGGGAGGGAAAACTATAACATTTGTGAGTAATAAAAATATGATAAATTGTAAATTGACCCAAAGCGAATACGTACGAGTATGTCGAACCTTTCCGAGGCACACGAGTGTCAGCAGTGCTGCAGTGGAGAGGTAAATCAAATAAAAAAAAACCAGCTTACGTTGTATAGTCTTCCGATATATTTCACCCTGCTCCTCGGGCAACAAGCAGCATTCCTCTGCTGGCGTTCGCCGAACGGTCATCAGTTGGATCGACCGCAGCACCGAAGAAATAAATTAAACCGATGATGTAAAGTAAAAGGGCCACAAAAAAGTTCGAAACATTCATAACTTGCCCATTTACGATTCTCGAGTTTGTTTTCAACCATGTTCATTCATGTAGGGAAGTTTGTTGTATTATAATGCTTCCTGTTGGATTGACTTGTTGATATTCAAAATTTCTCTACCATAGAACTGCATGAGAGGTAACAGTTATTTTCGACTGTAAAGTAGTGTGAATCGTGTTTAAATAATTATGGGAAATTATGAGAAACTAGTAACGCTATCAAAACCTATAGCACCTTTTTTTAATCAGTTCGTTTATTTGTTAAGGGTAACCCACAATAGTAACGTTTGCGTTCCGTTGACGTAAATTTGACAGAAACCCTATGGGAAAACTGTCAAATTCTCGCAAACGCATCCGCAACGTATCAATTCTGGGCCAGCCAGCGTGTGTAACACTTTACGACCCGATATTCAATATTATTATGAACAATGTTTTATTTTTCGATTTCATTAAAATTGGGGTGCCAATTACTCGTGGCTAGCTCGAGGTTAATGGGTCACATTATCGTTTGGAAGGGGCTCGGCAGGTAATTTATTTAAGGTATTAGTTGCTGCTCTTGGTTGTGACCCCACCTCCCTCGTCCCTGTTGTTCTTTTCAGGAAGAAACCCGCCGGTGGGGGCCCCCCGCTGGCCGGGGGGAAACAAAAAGCAACAACACATCCTCACACCTCCACACAAAAATAATTCCCCCCCCCCACAGAAGAGTTTTTTTTGTGGCGTTTTGTATAAGGAGTTTTTTTGTTTGTATAAGAAATAAGAAAAAGTAAACATTTTGGAAGGAATTGTTTGTGGGCCTTTTTTCCCAAAAAATAAAGTGTTTAAATTTCCCCCCCCAACAAAAGTAACGGTAACAATAAGAATAAGCATAAGAATTGACGTTTGCACACCTCGTGGATGGAGCTACGATGAGAAATATTCGTTAAAAATATTGTTTAACCCCCAGAAACGGCAACAGACAGATACATGTTTTCTCACGCAAAAATCCCCACAAAGAGACCCCTCGATCACCCAACTGGCCACGTCCATGCAATCGTGGGTGATAGGGAGTGTGGTAGAGTAGTCCTGCAATTAGAAATAAAAAATATTATTCATATTAAAAACTACTTACCTGTAATTAGTTTTATTTCATTCGCCTCGGTTACAATAAAAACAAAAACTGATTTTTCCTATCTGACAGTTCCTGACCAAATTGTTTATGATCTTTAATAAACACTGTCATTCTGCATCGGAGATAGCATAAGCAAAGAGGTATGATCACATTTGGCTATGGTGAATGAGGCGTTCGCTCGTTCGCTCGAGCGTTTGATTGTTTGGTTTGCTTGGTGATGATTTCATGTTGGCTGCTACGATAGTTTTGGAAAGCAAGTATGTAACTAGGTTACATAACATATTCTGATTTTTCATTCTCCTGACTAGCTTTGCGGCGTACGGACGTGTATTATTTCCTTATAAAAATAAGATGACGAGCAAGCGGCCTTTCAACACTGAACCAAATCCCGAAAGTCACGACAGGGAGGATTTGGTATCTACCCTAAGAAGACCCGGGGAACCCACGTAGCCTTCAGTAGATATCAAAGGAAAGGTGAAATTAATAGTCGGAGAGAATAGTTAAACAGAATGTCCTGTTAGGTGTACAGAACAAACATTTATTAAAAACGGTCGTTGGGAGCATCTTGTCTAAGAAGGTTAAGTGATGCTTCATTTCCCTTAAAATTGTTGGGACTTTAGCATTAACTATAGTCCTAGCCCAATATGGCTTATGGTTATAGCGCCATTTCTCGCTCACTGCAAAGAAAGGAATGTCTGAGAATATAAGAACGGGTGTTGAGGGAAAATTTATCACATTTCTTTGACTGCAGCAACAAAGATTTACCGAACAGATTTTTTCCATAATTGAAGATATAATTTCACGTCTCATTATTACTCTAAACTGTCCTTGTAGCTAATTTCTTTCTGAGATTCAGCAGTGAATATTATGATAATGAGTTTTAAGGATATAGAATAAGCAGTATATAAAGGTAGCAATTTTTGAAACATTGTATAAAATTCAAAACAATGTATTCGCGAAATAATCCGAGAGAAGCAAGAAGTCTGTTTCAATAAAAATATGTTTACTGACTACCAATGAGTTATCATCGCATTGCAAGTGCCACCAAAACAAATTTCATTTACATGCTGACAATTTTGGGTTTCTTGCCTCTCAATAATAAATTTAAATAAATAGTCCAATACAATATATATGATGATAAATGCTGGTTGAGCCGGCATAAGCTGAAGGAATGTTATTTATCTGCTGTGGAAGCTGCATTTATTTGAATATGCATGGTTTAAATTATTTATCCAAGATTGATAGATCTGAGGTTGATTTTGTTCTTCTCGTTACGATGTTATCCTAAAGCCTAGAAGACAAATTGGGATCTAATCTGACCTAATCTAACGAAATCAAATCTGATCTTATCAAATAATCTGAATTTAACTGTCCAGATTGACAACACGTTTAATCACTGTTAATACTACTAGCATCTAGTTGGTTTTAAGCAGATACACAGATATTCATTTTTACATCAGTACCGATATAAACCCACCATAAGGATGCCAACGGGGCCACTCACAAAATGTCATGATGGCTTACTTCATATGCAAAACAACACTCTTAACTATGCTTAACAGCCGAATTGGCCATTTGTAGCCACTCACTAAGCGTACTAAGTATGAAGGCAAGGCTACCTCCAATAATGCTGAAGAGTCGGTCTGAACCGATTCGCACAGCAAGGATGCCGCTCTCAAAGTGTGATGGTGGAGCTTGATTGCGAAGATAAGACAACTGAAAATGACCGAAAGCTGATTTGGTCAGATTTAAACCAACAGCAAGGGTGCCGTCATTCACACATTGTGACGGTGACTGCTCGTTGGGCTGTCAAAGTGTTTCAAATAAAGCTTGAGTCTGGGCCGACTCTAAACAGCAGCATGGACGTCGTATTTTTTTTTCCAATAACAATACGTTAGAATACTTACATACGTAATATTCAAAATTATTTTGTTTTGAATAAGAATACGTAAGTAATCAATAAAAAATTTTTAAAATATGAAAAAAAAAAAAATTTTTTAAAAAAAAACACAATGCATAGCTGGAAAAACTGAAACGTATACTGTCCGAAGTACTTTTCAAATTTTTATATTGAGCATGAGCATGAGCATGAGCATGATTGACCGCCCGAGGTTGCTACTCCGTTATTGCCAGATCAGCTGTAATTACACAGAGAACCAACAGATGATGCTTGGGGCCAACATACATCCTCAATGTGTAAAAACTGGTGATCCCAAACCAAGGCAATACCGGCGCCGGCCTCGCCCGAATGCAGGTCAAGTAGGGAATGGGTAGGAATATGTTGACGTGATACTCGTTTTATTGGAAGCCGAGATCACCTCTGCAATGGGATGTTGGATAAAATGGTTGGGTTTGCAGCGGGATTCGTTTTGGTAAACGGTGTGCTGAATTCAACTGACGTCGACAGCGAATAAGATATTTAACTATGTTCCCGATTTATTCTCTGTACAGAGATGTACATTAAAGTTATTCAAATTTTGGAACCGATTTAAACCAACAGTAAGGATGCTGTTGGGGCCACTCACAGGTGTGGGTGGTTTATTTCAGTAGCCTACAAAAATATGTTAGAACATCGAGTTTGAGGACCGATTTAAACCAACAGTAAGGATGCTGTTGGGGCCACTCACAAGTGTGGGTGGTTTATTTGAGTAAAATACAAAAATATGTTAAATCATGGAGTTTGAGAACCGATTTAAACTAACAGTAGGGATGCTGTTGAGACCACTCACAAGTGTGGGTGGATTATTTCAGTAAAATACAAAACTATGTTAAACATCGAGTTTGAGAACCGATTTAAACCAACAGTAAAGATGCTGCTGGGGCCACTCACAAGTGTGGGTGGTTGATTTCAGTACAATAAAAAATATGTTAAAACATTGAATTTGAGAACCGATTTAAACCAACAGTAAGGATGCTGTTGAGGCTACTCACAAGTGTTTGTGGTTGATTTCAGTACAATACAAAAATATGTTAAAACGTCGAGTTTGAGAACCGATTTAAACCAACAGTAAGGATGATGTTGGGGCCACTTACAAGTGTAGGTGGTTTATTTGAGTAAAATACAAATGTTTGATAAAATATCGAGTATGAGGACCGATTTAAGCCAACAGTAAGGATGCTGTTGGGGCCACTCACAAGTGTGGGTGGTTTATTTCAGTAAAATACAAAAATATGTTGAGACATCGAGTTTGAGAACCGATTTAAACCAACAGTAAGGATGCTGTTGGGGCCACTCACAAGTGTGGGTGGTTGATTTCAGTACAATACAAAAATATGTTAAAACATTGAGTTTGAGGACCGATTTAGACCAACAGTAAGGAGGCTGTTGGGGCCACTCACAAGTGTGGGTGGTTTATTTGAGTAAACTACAAAAGCATGTTAAAATATCAAGTTTGAGGACCGATTAAAACCAACAGTAAGGATGCTGTTGGGGCCACTCACAAGTGTGGGTGGTTTATGTCAGTACAATACAGAAATATGACAAGACATCGAGTTTGAGAACCGATTTAAACCAACAGCAAGGATGCTGTTGGGGCCACTCACAAGTGTGGGTGGTTTATTTGAGTACAATACAAAAATATGTTAAAACATCGAGTTTGAGAACCGATTTAAACCAACAGTAAGGATACTTTTGGGGCCACTCACAAGAATGAATGGTTTATATCTGGTTTATACATAATGTTGAAATATTGTGTTTGTGGACCATTTAAATACCTTTAAACAAAAGTATTTGAATACAATCATATACTACTTATAAGCGGAATGGAACCCTTTATTATGGAAAAATACTTGAAGTTTAGAAATACAATTGCAAAAAAAAAATCAAAAATGTTATTCTGAAATTCTGCAAAACAAATTGGCATAGCATAGAAATTAATCCAACACATACTCAAGAGAGATGCAAAGAACTCCATGACCCCTCACACGTGTCACAGGAAATGAAGTGTCAAGAGGAAGAGCACCATCAATGAGAACCGCCCGACAAGTGTTACGGGTGATCAAAAATGTTGAAAAACGATCACACTTGACACGCAGCAAACTAGCGTCGGAGACCTGCTTAAAATCAACATTTATATGAACAAATTCAACAAGAACAAACACATGAAAGTTAACAATCACATGAAAGTTAACTGACTCAAAATGACGATCGGACGTAAAAAAAAATCACCAAACAATAGATGTCACCTATAAAATAAAAATTAAACCACAACAGCACATGGATTGATTGTAAAACAAGTGATAGAAATGATAGTAGTAACAAACAACGTAAACCCAGCAACAACATACACAACACATAGCGTGGGTTAGGTGGGCCAAAACCTAAAAAAGTCGCGCAAATGCGAAGCCGAAGATGAAAAACATTACCAAGCCGAGGAAAGGCAAAACCAACACATATATCAATTACACCCAGATAAACCAAAAATACTGAAAAAAAAAAACATCGAACGGTGCACAAGAGTGCACCGAATAAACGTCAAAATGTAAAATACCACAGATAACATGCAAGAATAACAAGAGAAGGGGAAGGTGTTTTAGATAGGAGAATGTATGAGAGGTGTTGTTGAATTCAGTTTGCCCTTCCTCAGAAAGAAATTGTTTCATATATTTCTCTGCCCTTTCGACGCAACTCCCTGCCTGGGCACTAAACCAACTTACTCATCGCAAGGATTATACATATCGAACAGCTAAACGCACAAAACCCTTAGTAGAAGAAAAGGGAAACAGACAGAAAAAGATAAGGAAAAAAACAAAAACGATATGTATACACATCTGTGTATACAGCGCATTCGCATTCCAATGAACAATTCAATTTTTCAATATTTCATACTACCGGAGCCGTAATATTCAAATACAATACTTAGCTGAATGTTTGATCCGGTATCCAATTGCAGAAATAGGCAATCATTCACCAACAAAACTCCCGGCCAGTGTGTTGGTGCCATCACAAAACGACCCCGCGGCGATTGTATTGGTGCCGACCAGCCGCCAATCGTTGGTCGCGCAAAAATTTAACATCACCACCACAACGACAGCAAAGAAGCCATCCAAGATAAATGACCTCCCCGGAAAGATTTAAACATGATTTTCGTCCCGGATCTGGCACTTTCCCCGAAAATTTCAACACTTTCCACTGCACCGGTTATAGCACATCACTTTACCGCCGCTGCCGAACTGGTTGAAAATTATTTTCTTCAAATTATGTGAAAACTAGCGAAAAAATACTGACAGTAGAGAAAACGAGTCCGCTCGCGGCAAAAGCACACTTCCCCTAAACCACCATATAAAAAAAAAATAAAAAAATCCCAAAATCACATAATATAACACAACAACACTATTTTCGGATTTTTCATAATTCTCTTTTTTTTATTCTTTCTCACCCCCACCGCCTTAATAATATGGAGAAAAAACACCCCACCGCGCGAAAGAGGGGAAAAAAATTATGTAGTATAGGTTTAGCACAGAGATAAAAACAACACAAACAAAAACGGAAGAGAATGGATGGTAGTTGATGATGCTTATATCTACTACAAGGGCCACTATCTTTAACGCGTCGAAGATAAATATGGATCTATTGGTTCGTTGGTTGTTCAACGCGCTTTGCCATTTACTCCGGGACGCGGCATTTAAAGCAATGCCACGTTCAGTCCGGTAATGGAAATTTCAAACAGCACAAGAGAAAAATTCAAACAAACTCTTTAATTGACAAATTGATGTGGTCGTCCTGAAAAGGACGGATTGAGGATATATTGACGGGGAAGAAACATGCTTCGCTATTGAACATGGGCTTTCTTCTTGGTATTCTTGGTTCAGTTGCTCGTTGTTGCGGGTGGCCATCTGCAGGTGACGTGGGAGTCTTGTCTCGTTGTCACGGGTGACCTTTTCCCGCCAACTCGTAGGATTCAGCAGCCATGTTTCTCGCAGCGAGGTTGACGGTAGCATCGGCAACAACAGCCAACTTCACCAACGCCTCTCTGGGCAACGACTGCTCGCCAGTGCTGCTGCCGCCTACGATCCAACTGCAGATCTTACTCTGCACAGCTCCACGACCGCCGTAAAACTAAATCAAAATGCGTTTTTTTTTTACCGTTTAATCGTTATTTTATTTAATATCTTTTGTGTGCTTTACATATTTTACATTTTAAGAGATTTACATAAATGTTTTCATCTTTAATTGGTTTTGACATTTGTAATATCTGTTTGTTCTTCCGTTCAGGGTATTTCTAGTAATGGATTGCTGAATTTTCCAGCATTGTTAAAATTGGATAACCTACTTAATCTAAATTTTCATATCAATTAACTAGTGCTCGGATGAGCTGGTACTCGGGGGAGGCTGCCCTTTCCACGAATGAGTTGTTGGCGTCATCGATACGCTCCTGTATTGTCTTGCATCCACTTGCTCGATGTAAGTCTGTTATCCTGATGTCGTACGGGGCATCCATGATGGTTCGAAGTAGCCGATTTTGGACGACTTGAAGTTTTTTCTTGTGCACTTCGGCACACGATCCCCAAAGTGGCATGGCGTAGTTCACTACTGGAGCGATGATGACCTTGAACACAGCTAGTTTGTTTCGCAGTGATAGTTGAGATCTTCGGCATGTTAGCGAGTAGAGTGAATTCATCAGTGCGATGCACCTTTGTTTGATGTTCTCCGTATGGGCATTATAAAGGAGCTTTTCGTCGATGGTTACACCGAGGTAGTTTACCTTACTTGACCATTCTATAGGACATCCGTTGACGACAATTCGGCAGTCTTCTGGCGGTGAAAGTTTTTGCGATTGGCGATGTTTGAAGACTATTGCTTGGGTTTTTGCTTCGTTCACTTTTATTTTCCAGCTGGACAGGTAGGTTGTGTAGGTTGTCATTTCAAATTTTTATATTGATAAATCGAGTAAGTTAATTACATACAAATATTTATTCCGTCCAGTTTTTCAGCTTTTTTTTTCAAAATTCTAACAGATTTGCAGCGAAGTGTCCAATACATCCAACGCAAAGGCCTTCTTAAGTGCTCCGACCCAAATAGCGATGGAAATCTTCGCGCTCTTTATCATGTGCAAATAAGCAATGATTTGAAACCAATGCATTACGAAATCAGCCAACATTATAGGCAGGTAACGGAATCGATCTAGGCCCAATGAGGTGAATGTTAACATCTATCTCATTGATCCAAGACAGGACCTGGTGGTAGATATTTTTTTTTCCAAGTATTGTTTTGACTATACGTGGGTCCGCCACTACACAGGAGCAGAAAACCTCTGAAGTTACCTTCTTAGTAGACAAGCCTTTCTCTCGTGTAACGCGAGGTGAGTCTTTAAATCAGCAATTCCAATCATTCTCACCACTCTTTTCCATTCATTCATATCACGTGATAATTAGCACCAAGCCACACGCACATTCATGTTATAAAAAAAAACCAGAAATATCAAAATTCACAAGCGCATATCGAAAAGGATGACAAAATTAAGGTTGAGTCCCTTGAAGTGCTTTATACATCTGCTTACAAGAGGTACTGCAGAGAGAGAGAGAGAGAGAGAGAGAGAGAGAGAGAATCCAAAATTTTGTTGGATTAGGTTACTTAGCTGAATGATCTCGATGTCTATCAATAATCCCCAATGCATGGGACGCTGTATCATTGTCACATCCACCGTTGCACCTGGTCTCTCTATTTTCTTTAGTCTCGACTGCTATTTCTTCCAATGGTCATGCAAGGCATAAGCTGATGCCAAAGAACGTCAATTCTTGCTCTGTTTTAACGCTCGCCCGGATCCCCAATTCAGAGGACCGTCCTCCGAAATCACGCTTCTATTCGCTTTTTTGTTTTCACACACGCGCTTTATTTGATTTTTGATTGCTTTTAATTTCACACGCTTTTTTCACTTTCTCAAATTATCAGCCAGATCACGGATAATTTAACTAGCAGAACCATATTAATAATTATATAAATATTTAAATTTTCTTTAATACTGCGTGCGAAAAAATATGACAGGAAAGAAAAACACGTCTCCTCTTTCCCCCCCACAAAAATTCCCCTTTCCACATATATTTCAATTAAGCTTCTGCACAAGTTTTCATCAATAGTCACCGTGATGCACATATTCACTTTTATGGGACTTGTCGCCAAAAAACATTCAGTCTCGTAGACCCGCTTTTCGCTGCAAAACTGGCCAAGTTCTTAAAATTTTTAAATAAATTGATAATTCTCGAGTACTTTTTCAAACAGACGTATCTGATTTTGTAAACAAAGAGGGGACGTAAGATTCAAACGTTAAATTCATGAAACCCTTGTCACTTTTATGCAAACTAGGGCCACTAACACAAGGAATAACATTACCCTAACATGATGGTGATGCTACTTTCCCTGAGGGTGCTGAGAGTTTTGAGAAATTTACGTTTGAATATTACTTTCCCTCTTTGTTTACAAAAATTTGAAAAAGTACTCGAGAATTGTACTGAATTCAATAGCAGTGAGAACCAAGAATCCAAGCAACCTTGTTTTCATTACCTGATTGAAGCAAATCACCTTTATTTTACTGATTTCTGATTAACCCAAAATGTTTAAACTGAAAAAAAATGGAAAAATAACTTAACACTGCAGTGTACTGACAACCAATTTTTTTTTTTGCGCCCCGAACAGTCTTCGGGTGCTCCGCAATTAATGTGTATATATTTATTTTAATTTTCGACAACGTCGCGCAGGTCTCACTGAGCTTTGTAGATCGTATCGCGACCAACTTTATAAAAAATTAACCATTCCCGCCGGGCGTTACCCCCGCCATAATTACCGCCGCCTCCTCCTGGAGAACTAACAAATTTATAAAAAAAAAACAGTGTGGTTGTTTTTTACTACGATAAATAGTAGCAGAACAACCACAAAAAAAATAATAATGATTAATAACAGACGAGTATTTCTCTTGTTCAGGTCGGTATCGTGTTCGAAAGAAATTTCTTTTTCTATCCCAAACCCATGTTAAATTCCGTTTACTGAAACGGAAAAGAAAAGAATCGAAAAGAAATTTCTGCAGCAGTACCGACCTGAAAAGAACGAAAAATAAAATTGGAATTTGTAAGGTTTCCACGCAAACTAATGGGAGCTGTCACTTTTACTTTCGGAAAAATATTCCGCTCGATTATTCCGTAAGTGAAGGTGACATTTCGTTCCATGTAGATCAATTGTTAAAATTCCACTCGGTAATATTGAACAAAATTCCGTAACCTCTTTACTTTTTAAGTCAATACTGGCCTTTCAAATGCAATCCAAAACAAACGTTAACAAAGAAATAGTTTGCAATCTTTCATACAACAGACCTGTTTTCAGCGATATCAGGTTTACATTTGAATTAAACATTCCATGATTTTGTGTCAAATCTGGAGGGTATATGAATTAGTTTACGCAGAAAATCAAATGTTTATTTCAAACTATGTTGCAACGCACCTAGAAAAAAATTATGAATTTAAACAGGCGTGTATAATTTCCCTTCGTTTAATTGTAAGCCAAAGAAAGCGTAAACATCGAGATTGTTTGCAATCTTTTATACGCCATACAACAATGTTGGCAATCTTCCATGCAACAGGCTAGATTGAGGCGTTATCTGACTTAAATTTACATGAAATATCCCATTAATATCAGCCAAATCTAGCATTCCCTTTAAGAGCATTAGATAACGCAGAAAATTAAACGTTTCTTACAAACTGTGCAGTAGGGTGCCAGCCAAACCCGACTTTTCGAATTTCAAAACA